>VZRL01006194.1:568987-605044 GCA_013397895.1 Origma solitaria | reverse complement strand
TTGCTGCTTGTGAGATTGGACCCACGCCAAAGAAGTTCACAGAGGACTGTCTCTTGTGGGAGGGACCCCCATGGCTAAGTAGAGGATTCTTCCCCCTGATGGACTGACCCTGACCAAAGGAAACCCCCACACCCTGCCCCCACCCCGGAGCTGTTGGTTAGAAGGAAGGAGGGAGGGAGTGAGCTGAGAAATGGCCTTAATAGGGAGAGGGGTGAGTAGAGAAACAGTGTTTGTAGCAGAAGAATTGTGGTGTTGGACTGACTAAGAAAAGCCACATACCTTGCCCCAGCCCGGATCTCTTGGTTGAATGGAGGAAGGGGGTGAGTAGAGAAACAGTGTTTTGTAATAGAAGAATTGTGATGGACTGACCTAAGAGAAAACCCCCACATCCTGCCCCTGCCCGGGAGCTGCTGGTTAGTTGGAAAGGAGGGAGGGGTGAGCTGAGAAGCGGTGCCTTAAGAGGGAAGGGGGTAAGTGAAGAACCGGTGTCTTAAGAGCTTATTTTTACCTCTGATTTATCCTCCGACTCTGTTAGATTAATAAATCACTTTTTTTTTGCAACTTTAAGCTTTCATGACCTTGCCCTCTATCTCATGCGTCCTCCTTATCAGTGATCCTATCTCAACTCATAAGTCCAGTGTTTTGTGTTAGTTTTCCCTCTCCTCTGCATAGCTGCAGCAGGAGAGAGCATAGAAAGCAAACGTTGTAAGTGCCTGGCATTTAGACAGGGTGAAACCCACGACACTGTCCTAAGTTCTAGCACTTAGATTGCTTTACAATGAAGTTACTGAAGACAGTGGTGTACAATGGTGAATTGAACCAAAGATTTTTATGTAACTCCACATGAATTGCAGAGCTGAGGTTGATGTAATATTGCAAACAAAGCTCTTTAGCAGAGCCTTGTGTACTAACTCTCTAATCGCATATATAATTATTGGTTTAAAAAGACTAATCTAATTAAGAAAAAGCAATGACATTTAAGAAGAATCCTATAAATGTCAAAGAAAGGCAGTCTTGAGGAAACATTAATCTTCTCTTAATTGTTACAATCACAAATGAAATTATTAGAATGGAAAATAATTAGAATGAGCTGATTGGTTTCATGGATGTTTAAAGTGCAAATAGTATCAGTACTTTTGCCAGAGTGGCTTAACTGAGAAGATATTTTGATTCGAAAAGCAATGGCATGGCCAAAATCCTTCTCTTGTGTGCTTACAAATTTCTGTCCATATGTGCATAACAAAATCTTTCTTTTGGCATAAAATGCTTGCAATAAGACCACATAGCTGGTAAGGAAATACTGCTATGGATTGAGCTTTTAATTTTTTTTTTTCCCCCAAAAAAAACCAAGTTATATTTCAACAAGGATTTTCTCAGGAACCAGTCAGCTTAAGCATAGCCTGCAGGTGTTACAATACAGACTATGTGTGAGTGTCTGTGAGAATAGAATCATATGCAGAAACCAAAATGTTCACCTCTGATACAAAAATTGCAGGTTGAAATCTCAGTTCCCATTGGCAGAATGGGGATTTCAATTTGCGTTAAAGTCTTGAAATAGAAGACTTGCAAGGGAGAAATGCAAACATCATAAAACAGAGAAAATGTCTTTCCAAGAGGTGGTATTTAATTATTTTTAAAAGGTGGCATAGTGTAAAGTATTAAACAAGGCATTTACTTCTTAGCTTTGTGGTCACAGACCTTACCAGTGTATAAAATAAACCAATTAAATCCTCTAGGTTTTAAAGCAGGCATTCACCTGTGTCTTCTGTGGCCCACTGTGCCCTTAGCTATACGGGGACAAGGCAAATACCTTGCCAACACGAAACATTGCATTTTTGGGAGAAAGCAAGTGTGACTGTAAGACCTCCTGCCTGTTTTTGTTGAGCAATGGAAGGAAACAAATGGCAGCTCTACATGCTTAGACATCTGTAGGTCTTTTGTAATTCTGAAGCAAAATATTTTGAATAAAAGTTCCTTGGATACAATGAATTTTTTATCCTTCTTCCCTAACATTATCAAAATAATTTTCTAAAATCTTACAACTCCTATGAAACATCCTGTATTTTGGTCAGTTGTACTCAAGAGTTTCTATTTGTCTCCTCCAAGTATTGATGTGAAACAGTTGTTCTAGATTCAAATAATTTTCCTGTTTTAAAAAAAAAAAAAAAAAAAAAAAAAAAAAAAAAAAAACCCTTAAAATTGCTTTTTGTCTGACCTTAGTCACCCGTGGGTTGCAGATCTGTGCCAAATCCCCTTGAATTTGATGAGATGACCTGTTTAAAGATGCCATTATGGCATATTAGTACACAAATATTTAAAAAAGAAGAAAACTTACACAGGTATTTAAATAAATATATTAATACACTTGACATATCCAAATTAAAAAAAAATCCTTTATAATTGGTATGAAAATACAACCCAAAAAGAAATTTCCAATAAATACTCTATATACAATTTTAATCATCCAACGGACCTTGTTTATTTACTGCATTACTAATAAAGCTACACTCAGCTTTAATTTTTTAGTCTTGTGTATTTTGGGACAGTCAGTAATTCTTCATCTGTATTAGCATGCTAACACACTTGTGAAAATAAAAGAACCTATTGAGTACTTGGGCAAAAACCAGTGTTTGTCATTTGGTTGATCTGTGGAAAATTGAGTCTTTTTTTTCAGTTTTGCTATTTACTGCTTTTAGTTTTTGATGGGTACTTAAATCAGGTGACACTATTTCAGCTTCCTAATTAGGGAACTGAAGTTATTTAGGAGGAAAAGATATTAAAAAAAAAAGAGAAATCATCAAATTCTTTAGTTTGTATTTGTGTGCACTTGTTATTCACATGTCTTTGGTGGGAAATACTGTCAGTGCTCACACATTTCATGTGGGATTACTGTAAAATTACAGAGAAAGGAAAACAAATCATATCCTGTCATGTCGCAAGTTTTTTAAGCAGGAATTTTCCATCTGCTTTTCTTTTACGGAAGAAAGAAAATCTCAAAGGAAGACTTCAGATCTGTCTCAAGGAAGGCCTGGTGAGCAACCTGGTAAAGAACGGGATGATATTATTGGGAAAAACCACTAGATGTTTGCCATGTTCTTCCACTCTTGCATTTTGACGTGAATGAAGATGGAAAACTGCAAACATTTTAGCAGCTTGTTCCTCAGGCCTTCTGAAAGTAATTTCTCCTCCAACAAATATTGTGGCAAAGTTAGTACTTTGGGGCTTTATGTTCAACTGGTCCAAATCAACATGCAAATCCTATGTGGCACCTGAAATTCACAGAGGTTATCCTAAGAAAACAATCTGTTGGATGTTTATTGGTGCTATTACAAGAAGCATTTGGAAGTATTTTAACTTGTTAGGTTGGTTGTTTGTCTGTCTTCATCTTTATGTGAACTATTTCTTCTCTGTTCACCATCATAAATCATCTGTTCAAAGTAGGTCTGTTATGTTCTTATCAGTTTTTTTATTTTGAAAAAATACATGATACATAAAACATGTTGCTGTTGCCACTGATGACTTCCCCCTTAAGCAGAATTGGAGATGGAATGAACTGAAATGTTTCAATGTTTATGATGTTCAGAGTATGGTTTTGTAATAAGAGATTATCAATTTTTGTCCAAATTCTCAAATACATGCCACTGATAATGCCCGTGGTTTAAGTTGACAGTACTCATAATTCATCCTCAGATACGTGTTGTGCAGCATCATTTACATCTTTTCAAATTCTGCAGATCTGCCTTATTGAAATAAAAATAAGTTTTAGTGTCTACTGACAAAAGACACTAAAGGTAACCAAAATGCAGAAGAACCAGAAATAAATACTATAAAAATCCTTTTTGAAAGTAAGGACATTTTTACTTTTCTAAACCAAGAAAGGCATTTTTAAAGTTAAGATTAACTTGTGCATGGTTGTCTCAATGTGTTCAATTGCCAATACAATAACAAATAAGTTAAACTTTCAAATATTTATTACTTTAGTTTTGTTTGGTTCCTTGCTTACAAATATATGTGCTTTTCCTCTTTTCCTTCCTTCTAATGACATCTCTATGATAGTTATTCCACAGATCATGGTTGAGGTACAATGCTCTGTAATAGGGTTATAAGACTATTTTGAGCTAGGAAAAAACCCTATTAGTAAGATATATATACATTTGTAGTTCTAGCCACACATGAATTATATGTGTCCTGTATGGGAAGACATGAAATTTGCCTTAAAGATGCATTTCTTCTGTGGTCTAAATGTTTACTTAATCTAGGAGTATTTTTTAGACTTTGACATTCACTTGAGGGACCACACCTTATGAAACTACCGTACCTTGTGTTCAAGACTGGATTAAACCTGCTCTCCTCTAGTGGCAGATGTCACTGCCTATGGCAGGAGGGTTTTGGACTAGATGATTTTTGAGGTCCCTTCCAACCCCTTAACGTTCTATGATACTATGCTTCTGTGAAATTAAACTTTAGTTTGCATGGACTTCACATGAAGTGCAACAAATGCAGATTATCCTGGAAATGTAGTGTCAGAGTTCACTAAGGGAAGCTTTTCTGCAACTATTTTGAATGTAAGATTACAAATATCTTTGTCAGATATCTTGACAGGGAAAAACTGTAAGGAGCGGTAATGGTTTTCTTTCCTTTTTTTTGACAGCAATATGAAAACTAAACCTAATCATGTCCCCTTAATACCAGGTTACACACTGAGCATTTATAGTAGTTTCTAAAGAAATTATACATAATGTGAACTTCCATTAAAGGACCAAAAAAATGAAGTATATAGTGAATTAATCACTTAAAACTGTATAATGGAAGCACTGCTAGAGAGCAACATGTTTTGTTGCTGATAAAAAACAAATGAAATTGATTCCAGTTGTCTTTAGAAAGAAATATCAAAGGTGTCTGACATAATAAAATATTATTCCTTAAAGAAAGACTGTTAGGAGGTGATTTCTTTACAGCACCGTAGAGTGGATCTTATTTACTCCTAATTAACAGGAGTCCCACTTTAGCCTTGTTTTCAAAGGTAATAAATACTAAAGCTCCCTCCAAGGCAAAGTTCTGTTTGAATCATACTCTGTCTAGTTTTAGAACATGTCACTGTGATATCTGATTTTTTGTTTTATTTTGGTCTTCTCTTTTCTGGATCACTTATGTTTATGATACACTTTTAGTTATTTTTCTCTTTTGTAATCCAAATTCCAGCTCCTGTTCTGTCTTCTTCCTTAAAAGATCAAGCACAGCAATGGAAGCTTGTGGATAATGTGTCAATTGGGATTGTTCTTTTATTGTTTCTGGTCGAACTAGGGCTTATGGCATGGAAGGTCAGTGATACCTAACTGAAAAATTGAATAAAGTGCTGAAAATCATCTCTGCACAGAGACGTTCCCCCTTAAAAATCAAGTGAGCAGGCTGTCATTAAGCTGTCTTGTTTCATTCTTCTATCTGAATCATTTGTGAACCCCCTAACACTTTAAAACACGTTATATTAAATTGAAATTTAGATTTAAGGAAACAAATACAAAGAGTTCTCTGAGATCATGTGTGGTCCACAATCCATTTCATATACTGCAGTCAGAATTTTATGAAGATGGCCTCTTCAGCCAACAGAAGTATCTGGATTAATATTGTTATACTTATATTGCAGTTTAGCACATTTGCATGCTACAGAAATTGAATTTGTGTCCTTTATAATAATCATAAATGCGATCACTTTTTTTCCTCCAAGGATTCTGGGAAAATCATCATAAGATCCTTGAGAGCAGTATTTGTTTAGTGTTTTCAGAAGGCAAGTGACTAGTTCCAAGTGTTCATTAAAGATTAAAGTACAAACAAAAAAATAGGGCTATGTAAGTATCAGGAGAATCAAAATAGTATGTTTTGGGTTTTGTTTTTTTTTTTCCTTTCGGATTAAAATGTATATGGAAGGATTATTTTGCCATCTTCCTAATTCTTTCCCAGCCAACTGTGGAAAAATGCTATGGGGACATTAATTTTCGAACTTAATGATTTAGGATATAGTATCTTTTAACTGAAATCTCCTGCGTAATAATATACCTTTTTCATTGTTAGACATAGAGACAATTTTAGAATTTCTTTTCACAAATTCACTGACTTGTTTTAAATTCTTTTGATTTCTGAGGGCTGCTTGGTTAGAATTCTTTATTTTTCAGTGATTTCCTCCCCTCCCTTCTCCATTAACATTTACTCATTTTATATGTTCTTGTTTGGTTGTTTTTTTTTTTTTCCCTAGAATATATTCTGTAAATGTCAATGTTGGAAGGCCACAGAGATATTCTTTTATCACGTAATAATCTTCCTGGTTACTGTATCTTTTTACTATTTTAATCATTGTCTTCTCCAGTGACAGTTTCCATTTCAATGTACCATTCGTGCTTGTCTTACATGTAGAGTCTTTTGATAGGAGTATTAAACTACAGGTACATCAAATAGAATAATTTATGTTAGCTGGTTAAAACAGGGCTTTTGGTGGGACGTGGGTGAATGTATGCATCAATTCTGTTTACAAAAACGTCATGAGTCCATCAAAAATCTGTGAGGAAGGCAGGTTCTCGTACATCTAAAAATGACTAAAACCTATAGAATCTGGTTCTTTCTGAAATGACAAAATCATGTAGAATCCTTCTCATTCTCTGTACCACCTTTCCAACACGAGATGGAGAGAGACATTTTTTTTGGAAAAACCTGCAGCATACTCATTGTGATAGAAACATGGAGTGTGAGATGCTGGTAGAATAGCTGGCAGATTTCAGAAATCCTTTCCACTCCATTGATTGTGTTAATCACCGAAATATCTGCCTTTTAGTGATTATTAAAATTTCAAGCATTTTTTTTTTCCTGGAATGGGATGACTATTATTTTTGTTTTCACAGTCATCTTTCTTTGGTTTCTTCCAGTTATTTAAATGTTTTAAGAAACCTCCACATGGTCCAGAAATGGCACTTAAATGTCTTCTCTTTTTAATAATTATTCTGAGGTATTTATACCAAATACACTAAGTTCATTTTCTTCTCATCACTTCCTTACTCTTATCAAAAAACAGTACTGCTGGTTTCACTAGTATCTTTCACCAATATTCATGAAGTTAACTGTGTATTTTCATTTGCTTGTGCTCACCTGTGTGTCTGCCAGAAAGAAGTACATTCATACAGTCTATACAAGAGCTTTGTAGTAAAATTGATGCTAAATTCAGCTGGGTCTTCCATTCGGAAGGAGCATTCCAGAGGCAATGGTGCAGCACAGTAGCTCCTGAGTACAGGCAAGATGAGTTTCTGCCTCAGCTGAGATTTTCAGATAGCCTTCAGTAGAAAGCCTGATGAGAAAAGATGAAATGAGAGAAAACTTCCAGCACAAAACAAAATCAGTCTCAGGCTGGACAAAACCTTGAGATGGTGTGCTAAAAAATACTGGGGAGGTAGCTAAGAAACCCTTTGTGATTACAGGGAACACATTTTTAGCTATAAAGGACAGAAGGAGCTGTTTAATTGGCTGGTCTGATTTGAGTTCATAAACAAACTGGTATGAAGGACTTCCTCAGATTATTTCCTATCAAGCATCTTGATTTGCTGATTTATGTTGATCCAAATTCCTGGTTTGGATAGTTCTCTGCAGTGCTTGGCCAGTGGATCCAATGGCTAATTACTGCCATTATGGAAACAGCATGTGTTTCATTTGCAGGATACAAACATTAAGCTAACATTAGCTTACAGACATAGGTTGCTTTTTTGTTGTTGTTTTTTCATCTTTTGATCATTTTACCTGGTAGAATGGATATTCTTTCATTGCTAATGGGGAACAGAAAGTTGCAATGGTATCAGAGACCCAAGTCAGTAGCAAAATAAGGCAGTAAGAGAAGAAAATCTGGTCCAGTAGAATATTAAATACTGTGTGTGGTAACATTTTTTTAAGATTATTTCCTCTATGAATCTCCTTAATTCTATGCACACTTTAATGCTGCAGCTATAAATATGCCAGTATTAGCTAAATTTATAAAATGTTTTAAAGAGAAGGGTAAAGGAGGGTTAAATGACTATGTAAAATATCTGAAAATCAAAATGAAATTGAAAAACCAAAATATATTAACAGATTTTTTTTTTTTATTTGGGGAATATAATTTTAGTTGCATCTTGTCCTTGACTGCCATAGACTAGAATAGTCAAAATAGAACATGTAAAGATGACATTTTTAAAGAAGCTAAATCAAGAGAGACTCTTTGGACGTGGAGCATAGCTTTCCCCTTCTCCAGAAATATAGGATAGAATGTCTTAATGTTGGCTGGTACTTAGGATTGTAAACAACCCATATATTAGAAACCGTCAGGCTGTGAAGGTACATCTTACATAAAAATCATCTTAGAGATTGTAAAATATTAAGAATATTTTATTTTCTTATCAGATGTGAGTTATAGTCTTATATAAATCATGGGTATTATAAAACCAAACCCATAAAATATTGTACCAAGCATAAAATTAAACTCTTGGAATAATTTAAAATTCATTAATTTTTGTTTTACCAAATATAAAATTCTTTTTATCAAATATAAACTCTTTTCTGAAGTTGAACTTAACTGCAAAATAGCAATTTCCAAAATAGGTCATCAGTACTTTGTGTTGCTGCATTATTCTCCCCTCCCCAATCTCCCCCATTAGTTACAGAGTCATTTTTCTGCATGTGTAGTCACATGTAAACTCTCTCTGCTGCTGTCCTCCTGTCTAAGCTTTCTGTAATCTTAAATTCATAAAATCCTCAGTGGCAGCGCTTTGCTTTGCTTTGCAGCTAGAGCATCTGGCGTATCCAAGTGGCCTCATGCATAAGCCAGGGACAGAAGATACTCACTCTAGTCTCTCTCTCTCAGGCTTTGGTATTCATACAGCCCTGGTTATTATAGTTCAATCTATTTACACTCTGTAATGAATTCATACAAGATTCCTTTAAGATACAGAGGATGTACTGCTGTTCACATTTTATAGGTGGGTGTTGAAGCACAACAAAAAGCCTGTGATGCCTTTTGAAAAAGAATGAATTGTTTTTTCTTTTGCTTTATATGACTTTCAACACTTAGATCTCTGAAGTCAAGATTCAAATGAAACCCTACTAATTCCAACTGATCCTTAATGACTGGCTGGGAAGTTGTGTAACAGAAAATTGATGTGGTTGGTGGCCCCATCTGGTTTGGTAAAAGCTTGTAGTCTTGACTACTTCAATTCTGTCCTCATTATTCTGCCACAGTCACTCTCTGTCTGAGAGGAAATGTGAGTCATCAGTAGACAGAACTTCCTATTTCACAAGAGCTGCCCTGCCTTTAAATAATAGCTTTCCAGGCTATTTATTTCTTTATGGACTCCTCTCTTGTATTTAGACCTTCATCTTCTTGATGGACGGAGATCTGGCTCTTTAATGGTGCACTGGACCTTAGCCAGATTTTCTTTTCCCTATTTCCTTTTTTAATTTGTTTTTCTTTTTTCTTTTTTTTTTTTTTTCCCCTAGCTAATAGAAATACTAGAATTTGAGTGAAATTTTGCTCATTAGAGCACAGGTGACTTAAGGAGATGCTTTATACTGTAAAAGAGATGTTTTACTAAAACTCTTAAATTTTGCAAAGTTGAGCATTGAAATGCTTTAAACAATCTGGGAGCGTGTATCTTTCCCAAGATGAAAGAGGAGTGTTCTGTCATGTTTCAAATGTGTCACCAAGATTTTTGTTTTTTCCTGTTTTATGCGTCCGTACCTGGAATGCTGTATATGGAATCAAAACAACCAGTGTATTCATTTGTTTTTCATTGCAAGAAAAGAATTCTTACAAGGTGGGGTACTGAAAATAAATTTCCTCTCTCACCAAACACAGATGTTTAGAGTCCCTGGTGAGGTTCTGAAATTTTCTCCTTAATTTCACACTCCAGTTTTCCTAACACTACCTATTAGGAGTGAATTAAAAAGAATTTAATAAAAATGTAGTGTGGAAATGTGAAAATATAGATATAGGTTTTGTTAAAATGTAATTCTGCTGTAAGAATCCGATTCTTTAGCATGCCTTATATAATATCCTCTCTGATGTAAAAAAAAAGAAAGAAAATTTGAAATTGTTTTAGAATGAATGGCAAAGCTTAAGTTTTTGATGTTAGCTGTTTTGACGAAAACAAAACAAAATGTATACCCAGGATTTGTATTAATTACTCTATTTGGTTAAATTATAACTGACTAGTTTTTAATTTATGTGAATTCATTAATTAGTCTTAACACTGAAGAACTTTCATGGGGAAATTTTTTCTAAAGGGGATTTGCATTATAGACATCCTTTAATATGCTCAGTGTATCCTTACGCTTAGTACTGACTTTTATTTTGATACACAAGATCAGACTTCCATTCTGACTATAATTAATTAATTTCCAGCGAGAATAAGAGAGGGTAAAAAATATTTGTCTGAGTGCCTTAAGGAAACCTGAATATCTGTCTGCTATAGGCAGAACCCAGAGTGAAATGATTGCCAGAGTGGGGAGATGTGAGAGTCCTGTGTATGTTGTGGGGAAAGCGTGAAAGTTGCCGTGGCTGGTTTAAGAGTTACGGCCCACTTCCCTCTAAGCCTGAGGATCAGGTATTTACTTTTGGTAATAACAAGGGTTCAAATGTATTCAGTTTCCTTTCATGATTCTTCCTCTACTTGTGAGAGAGCTCTCAAAATTGGATTTTGAATGTTCTAGCCCAATCCTTGCAGTTAAGCAAACAGTCTTAAATTATCAAATAATGCAAAGAATTATCAGATTCATACATAATTTTAGCGCATATAATTAATTTAACCAGACATATCTATTTTCCTGTAGAGGTTAATCTATCCTTTATATGAATTAAATTTTATCTTATATGAATAATGTTTTTTGTTACTCCATAGGGGCCTATTTATTCAATATAAAGGCAATTATCAGCATTGTTGAAGGAATATTAAGGGCCAATTTGGTATGTTTAGAAAAAGAGAAAAAATTCAGTTTATTCTGAATTTTAATCAAGTTCAATGCCTTGTATTTGGTAGACAATATAAATTAAACACTGTAATGTTATTTTTCATATTCAAGTAGTATCTCTCTCCTTCTTGCATTTTCAATGGTTTGCCCTTTTTCAAGCTGCTGGATGAGAACCCTGCTAGAGGTCAGCCTGGTGCATGAGATACCAGTAGATAAAGCAGATGGATATATCTTATCTGAAATGACGCATTATCTTTCCTGTTAATGTGTGTGTATTTATCTCCACAGACATTATACCTACTGGTAACAGCAATGAATTTATTCAGAGGAATCATCTAGCTAAGCAAAAAAGAGAGAGGAGCGAGAAAATTCAGTGCCCCCACACCTAAAAAATCTGCTTATGTAGTTCATGTCAGTGAAACAGTTTGGACATTTAAGTACCTGCTGCCAATTTGAAACAATTACGTAAGAGTTTTGCTGAATTTGGACTTAAAAAAGGCTGAGTAAAGCAACTCTTACCTATGGACTTTCACTTAGTTCTAGAAAATCTAGTTTTGCCTTTAGGAATCATTTTTTGTGGAGGATAATAATGCCAATAAGATGCTAATGTCTGTAGAGCCATTACTGTCATTGCAGAATTGGCAGAATTGTGGGTTTCTGAGCTAAAAAAAAACCACATCACTTATATGTATGCAAGAGCACAGAAGAGAGAACTGTACCAGATGTAATTTTGAGAGATGAGATTTGCATAAGGTCTTGGTTCACAGTGTTTGCAGATGTTGTGGCAAGGGCAAAATAAATTATTTAGATGTGTCAAGGTGAGGAGGGGACCCACATTTGTATCAGAATACTTGTCATAGAGGACAGGAAACCCAACAAGGGAAAAGAAGAAGGTGGTTTTTCAATGCAAGTGAGTCTAAATATGAAAAAAGAAGTACAATAGTGGCTAAGGAGGGAAAAAGGAATGAAAAGAAGAAAATGCTTTTGAGTGAGTGGGGAACAGCTGTAAAAATACAAGATCTAAAAAGTATAAGTGTTTTTTTAAATTTGTGAGAGCTAATTGAAATTATAAAATGAGATACTGTGGAGAAGAAACAGGAATCTAATATGATGAATTCTTGGTAAAATACCAAGAAAAAAAAAAAAGAAGAAAATTCTGTAAAGGTGAAACCATTGCATGAATACTGTTACAACTACTAGTACTATTGCTATTTAAGGTAAATTAATTTAAAAATTCTTCCAAATCATAACCATCCCTTACTAATTTTGAAAACGAGATATCTGAAACACCAGCAGACTGTAAATGGAATAGCCTTTAAAATGGGAACTGGCCAGAAAATGACAAAACCAGTTCAGGATGGAAACATTGCTCTGTTAGACTGCAGTGATTAGAAGAATGTTAGCTATTGAGATTTCACCCACTTAATGTTTTGTCCTTTCTCGAGGATACAATAGTATAATTTCATGGTCTCAGAATGCTGATTACTGGACTGATTAAAATTAGCCAAGATAGTCACGACTGAGACTTGTACTTCTTTAGCCTCATATTGAAAACCTGTAAGAGCTCTCCAGAAGGAGAATCTGAACTTAGTCTCTGTGTGGTGCAGGATTGTGAAAGCATTTGTGATGAGCTCAGGCTGCAGCTGGCAGCTTGATGCCAAATTTCGGTTTCTGGTCTTGGGTTATAGGTTTTATATGTCTCTGCCTAAACTAGGTATAACTTACAGAATCCTAGAATATGCTAAGCTGGAGGGAACCCACAAGGATCGTCAACTCCTGGCCCTGCACAGTCACGCCATGTGCCTGAGATCATTGCCCAAATGGCTCTTGAACTCTGTCAGGCTTTGTACTGTGATCACTTCCCTGGGGAGCCTGTTCCAGTGCCCAAACACCCTCTGGGTGAAAAACCTTTTCCTGATGCCCGACATAAACCTCCCCTGACTCACCTTCATGCCATTTCCTTGAGTCCTGTCAGGAGTGAAGACATCAGTGTCTGCCCCTCCTCTTTCCCTCATGAGGAAGCTTTTGACTGCAGTGAGGTCCCCCCTCAGTCTCCTCGAGGCTGAACAGACCAAGCGACCTCAGCTGTTCCTCCTACAGTTTCTCCTCAAGGCTCTTCACCATCCTCATGGCCCTCCTTTGGAAGCTCTCTAATAGTTTAATATCTTTTTTATATTGTGGCACCCAAAGCTGCCCCCAGCACTCGAGGTGAGGCTGCCCCAGTGCAGAGCAGAGCAGGACAATCCTCTCCCTTGCCTGGCTGGCGATGCTGTGCCTGATGCCCCCTAGGACACGCTTGGCCCTCCTGGCTGCCAGGGCACTGCTGGCTCAGGTTCAACTTTCTGTGGACTGGGACCACCAGCGCCCTTTTTACAACACTACATTCCAGCCTCTCATACCTCACTCCATACACACAAAACAGGGGTGCCCCATCCCAGGTGCAGAATATAGAACTTGTCCTTGTTAAATTTCATACAGTTGGTAATTGCCCGTCGCGGTAATTTCTTGAGGTCTCTCTGCAGGGCCTTTCTGCCTCAAGGGAAACTCTGTGTTTGATCACATCAACAGTTGCAGAAATACAGTAAATATTTGAATGCAAATTTGAACCATTTGAACCCCTATAATTTGAGTAATTTAAAATGGTATTCTTACATTCATTCATTACATGATTTTCAGTTGAGATGAGATCGATAATTTTACAGGTCAAATACTTGTCACAATGAAAAGAATGGACAGAATGAAGGACAGTAAATTTCAACAAAAGAATGGGAAGTAAGATACTGAATTATTAAAATTTCCTAGCCAAGAACTGTGTAATATTTTAGATTCATCTCTGTCTCCTATCCCTTTTAACTAAGAAGAAATGTATATTGACAGAAAAAAGATTCATAGGTTAGCCTGGAGCAAAATATTCTTATTTTTCTGAATCTTCCACTGCATTTGAGAAGATGGCCAGTAGTATGGTTTATATTTTTCTGACATCTCTACTTTTCTCTTTTGCCTAAAGCAGAATGAAAGTGTAGGCAAGAAGAAACTGTAGAATCCTCCTTTCAAAAAATGCTGAAGGCCTGCTGCTCCTCAAAGTGGAATTTTTCAGAGGACAATTAAGATTTTCTGACTCCTAACTAAAATCTTATTTAAATCTGAATCAAAATTTAACCTAGGAGTTTTGTCTCTTGTCTTTTTAGGGTTGGAGAACTCTGCTTAGTGGAGTGAAATAGCATTCCACTTTTTAAAAATACTAAAGTTTCATATAGATAAAAGGAGCTGAGTTAATTCCTGTCTAAACAAGTGAGTTATACAATTTTACTGACACGCAGGAGAATTCAGAAGTGTGCTGATAATCCTTACATCATGATTCACAGAATTTCACATCATTTTTTCTTTACAGAATAGCTGTTTTCTTTCTTTAAAAAGATGTCAAATATTTCACATGAGCTATGTGAATGAAACAGATGTACTGAGAGGATGCAAAAGAGTATTACAAAGAATAATAAATAAATAAAATTATGTCTAGATTATTTTTTAAATTATTGTGGTTAGGACTTGTACATTTTTGGTGTTTCAGACTTGTGTCAAAATGTATTGCAAGGTTTGCAAGGATGGGTGCAAGGAAAATACTTCACATCTAGTTTCTAAATGAGATTAAGATCTCTGTGCATACAAAAAACCCAACCAAAAACTCATTTAACAAAACCAGTAACAGTGTAATCTTATGTTGAATTTTCTTCCTTCCAATCAAAGAACCTCACAAATTGCACTATGAGCGCATTCAATCAACTAACATGAACTCTATGTGGAAATAATATGATTTTTCAGCATTTAAGATAGTCTGCCAAAAGGGATTTGAGGCTTAAATTAAGAGATGAAACATTTATTACAAGTGGAATTTTGTCTGAGGTATTCTGGTATATTAATCAGGAAAAGTTCCCTGCAAGCTTTTCCGGATAGAATTGATAAAAGTTTATCTGAAGGATGTTATTTTCTTCGGCATGGTGCTTCTCCCACACTCAGCTGTGGGAAGTGCAGTACAGTTTACAAGATGTTCTTTCATCTGAATTACCAGTACAATTTGCTGGATGTTCCAGAGATTCTTCCTCATTCAAGCATTTCCTCATCTGGAGTTCCTTATCTTTCAACTAGGATAAAAGGATATGACTGCAAGCCAAAGGCAAAAGAAACATATAGATCCAGGAAGCACTGGATTTAGGCTCAATACCTTAGGCATACATGTTCAGCAAATTGCAAACACCTGAGATACAGATGTAATTTCAATATATACTTTATTAGGACACTAAGTGGCAATACTCCGTCTATTTAGCTTTTGTGACTAGCAATTATAAAAAATTTGCCAATTTCTGATAAATAAAATGTGCAAATGGTTTTGCTATAGTACTGATACTTATCATTTGTTTATCATGTTCTATTCCAGGAACTGGATATAGTTAATTTATTCTATTTGTTTCCAAAATGAAGATATTTCACAAGACTATTATCTGACTGCATAAAGGAAAGTAAAAAGCCTGTTAGAATTAATATTAATCAGGCTACATCCTATCTAAGCATGTGCACATATACATGTAGGCATAATTTACATGTATATATAGCATGCATATTTGTGTACAGTATGTGCATTTGGTTATAGATACATATAATACATATATATCTTCAAGTGCAATAACTGCAGATCAGTAAATTGAGTAATAAGGGCTATTTCTCTACAAAATGTTCATGTTTAGACATTAAAGTAGCTTCCTGGTAACTAAATTATTCTAATATTCCAAACTTTCAAAAAGGTTTGCTCATTTCTCTGCAGTGATGTGCCGGTTTCCTAACTTAGGTAAAATTTATAGCCAAGAGTTGTAACTCTTCAATTTATAAGTTTACTTGACCTAAGCTTGAGTGTCAAATTTACCAGTTCTCTCTTTACTTCTCCAGTAAAAAGTCCTTCCATCTTTATGATCTATTTTCTGCTGTGAGATAAGAGGGATGCCTTTGGGAGTTTAGGTTGTTTCAGTTTTGTCAGTCTCTAATTAGTTATTTCTCTTGTGAGCAGCATATCGAGGTTTTTGTAATACCAAGAGCCACAAGGCACTGTTTTTACCATGTAGATAGGCACAAGAGAAATGAATAGGTGGTCCTGAGAAAGGAGGAAGCCATGGTTTCCCAGGGTTTGCTCTACTCTGCTGAGGCAGATATGATTGGATTGCTCTAGACACTAAGTGCAAGTATTTAGCCTACGGCCAGGGCAACAAACAGTCTGGATATCAGCAGTCACTGCTGGCTCATTTCCCTCACAAGTGGATGTCCCAGTTTCCTTCTGTTCATCACCACCTTCTTTGACTGACGGTGTAGCCTTGGCACACAACTGGGCTGCTTGAGCTGCATGTGGCCAACAGCCACTGGATATTCACCTCTGACCTAATCTTACATAGTTTAAAGGGGAAAAATTTTCCATAGGCACAGCTGCTTTTCAGAGCAGCTATATCTGGGAAGATAAAACTTTGATCCAACATGGTGTGTCATCTCTAACAACGGCCAAAAGTTGTTGCTTAAAATAGTGTAAATGAAACCCACTCATAGAATCAAACAGGATGATTGAGGCTGGACGATACTTGAGAAGAAATATCAGGACCAATCTCTTGTCTCACAGGGTCAGTTAAAGCAAGTTGCTCTGGATTGTGTCTCATTGAGTTTTGAATATCTCCAAGAATGAAGACTTCAAAACATATCTGTGTAATCTGTTTCAGTGTTTGACCATCCTGATAGTATAAAAGCACATTTTTGTTTTGTGAGGTGGGTTAATTTATTTTTTCTTTTTAAGGTTTGAATGGGATCCATTTTATGCCCATTGTCTCTTGCCCTGTCACTGGATAATAGTGAGAAGAGTCTAGCTCTTCTTTCTTTACTCCTCTCATCAAGTGTACACCATTGATAAGATCCTCCTGAGTCTTCTCAGGGCTGAACAGTCCCAGCTCTCTCTTGACATGTCCTTCTATGTCAGATGCCCAGTCCCTTAATCATCTTCATAGTCTTTGCTGGAGTTGCTCCAGAAAATACATATCTGTCTTGTTTCAGGAAGCCCAAACCTGTACACAATATTTTAGATCTGTCTCATCAGGGCTGAGCAGAGGGTTAAGATCACTGGTCTTCAGCTGCAGTCAGAGGTCTTCCATATACTGCCCAGATGCTGTTCATCTTCCTTACTTCAAGCACACAGTTGCTGGTTCAGGGTCAACTTGTCCACCAGAGCCCCAGGTCTGACAGAAAACACTGCTTTTCAGAAAGCTGTCCTCCAGTGTGTACTGATGTAGGGTATTTTTCCCCCCACATGCAGTTTCCATTAGTGAACTTCATGAGCTTCCCGCCAGCCCAGGCCTTCAGCCTGCTGGGGTCCCTGTGAGTGGCAGCATGATGTTCTGGTGTATCAAACACTCCTCCCAGTTTTGTATCTTCTCCAAACTTGTATCCATTGCCCAGGTCACCGATTAGGAGATGATAGACAATTGTTTGTTGTGGTATCAGCCCCTGGGGCACATGCTACTCCATCCTCAAGCTTCAGCTCACTGACTTCCTGAGGTGTATGTCCTTTCTATAAATTTTGTCCTCCTGTATGCATGAGTTTGTCTGTCATGAACTTTTCCTCACCTCTTTTGAGAGAGGCACTTGCTAGCAGAGGTAACTTGCCTGGATGTCAGTGGTGCTCAGGATTTCAGACCTGTCAACACAAAACCTCAGGAGGGTCAGTAGGGTGCTTTCAATTCCCAACGGTCACGTTATTTTTTTCTAAGAGATGCTTGGTTATTGAACTTTCTAAATTTATTTAGTGACAGACCTCACACAGTCACAGTTGGTAAATTTATTACAGTTTCTGCTTATAAAGTGAAAGTGTGAGAGCTTAGATAGTCTGAGATATCTTTTGACAAATACTGTCACAAATAGCAACTAAAGTATTAATTTATGAGTCCTGTTTAGTTGTTAGCTTTTATAAATGATTGGACCAAATTTATATAAAATTTGCATTTTAAATCTACCAGTTATGAAGAAAATTGCCTCTGAAAGTCAGAAAAAATTGCAATAATTCACTAATTATAAAATAGCTTGGTTTGTGTTTAGCTGATGCTTTTTCCAAGAGACAGACAAATCAATAGAAATTTAAATCAGTTGGTTGTCTGAATAATTTTGAAGCTCAGATTTCAGCTAAATGGTCTAAGTGGAATTAAGTTTATCAGATTTTAAAAAATTGATTGACGTGTGAGGGAGAAATCCATTACAGTAGTAGAGTACATGAAGACTTTGCAATGTGTAAGAAACACATAATTATCTATGATAAATATGAATGACTGTAATGGCTTGTGGGAATTCTTTTTAAAATTTTGCCAAGGACATCAAAACCGAAGTGATAGCAAGAAATTTCAACTCTAAACATGATAATAAAATAATCATAATTTTTCTATAAATTAAGAAATATCTGAAAAAGTTACTTTTTGCCCCATTATTTTCCAGGTTTTTATCAGCTTTTTGTTTAATCAGTGAGCATTTTTCAGAGACACAGTAATACTATACTTTTCATAGAAGACTTGCTCCTTTGTTTATTCCTGTTTAAAAAAAACAAAACAAAACACACACTTGTCACTCTGTGGACCTGCTGCTTTATTACTGAATTTTGCATTATTACTGAAATACTTTGAATTTGACATAATGGGTTTGAAATTTACCCCATGAGGAAAAACTCTCTTTTTGGGACTTTTTGTAGGTAGAGACAGGGGAAAGTGACAGGAATAGCCTAACTTAAAAACCTTTTAAAAAATATTGGTAGAAAGCTATTAATTTAACACACTTGTTCAAATTTTCATGATATGATAGTGATGATTTGGAATGTCTTCCCCATAGCAGTGATACACTGTGTGCAACAATAACACAAATCACAATTCGTCTGTGGTATCTCAACCTTCACCTTTTGTCAAACGAGGGTAAATCATGTGGTTAGATCATAATATTTGGTGACCTAGAATGCGAGGCTGATCTGTCTGAGTTCAGCATTTTAAACCCACCCTTGCCCACTCCATTGAGACCAAATAAGGTGTGAAGTGACTTTATTATCTTTTATGACCTGGCTCCTGAGAAGCTGAGATACATGAAAAAATCTAAATATCCTTATTTTTAGAATAGGAAACAAAGTTTTTTAGCGAATAATTTTCCTGTTGTCAAGCAATGTTGCTGTAGTGCTTAGAGGTGTTTTGTAAACAAAATTGTGCTTACTGTACATTTAGGTACACGTACTTGTAACAATAGTAAAGTGCTGAAGTTCAACAAAGTGTGTTTTATTTGTCAATTAATGTACAATTCAGGTGTATTGTATGGCCGAGTATTTTTACCACCTGAAGTTTGTATTAATCGGCTAATAAAAAATGTCCTGGAATATCTCAATACTATTACTCTATGTCTCTTTAAGCACCAATTAATTTATTTGAACTACCTTTTTAAAACATTTTATCTCTTAAGATTGCTTCTTCCTACATAAAATTAAAATCCTCTAGCAGAAAAAGGATAAAAAAGAAAGTCCACCATTTTATTGTCATAGTATTTTTATCATTTGTTACACATTATTTTATGTTCATATATTTTCATTCGTATTCCCTATCGTTTATTACATTTGAATCTTACTGTCTTTTTCCTTTCCTTGCAGCTTAACTCTGCTTTCTCCTTTCATTGCTTTTCCAGTTCTTAATATATGTTTTTTCTTTCACATTACAGCAAATATTCCTCTAGCTGATGCATAGTTTTCACTGTTTTCTTTTGTTTTTACCAGTAATTGCAATTACCCTTATATTTTAAGCAACTGAATTGCTTAAGAGCTCTCCTAAGCTTTTCAGAACCCAGTAGGGTTTGTTTGAAAGGCTACATTGAAATTCCCTAAATAAAAATGGTAGTTATAGAAAGATGGAAACTTGTGCTGAATCTTATATAGACAACTGTTTCACTTGTGGGTTGTCAGGTGTCTCATGGGTTGAAGAGATATGCTGGTTATTTTAAGCCCTCGCAGACCATATGAGCTGTGCCCTTTAAATTCTGTGAAAGTCAATTGTAAAAATGTATAATGTATCCAGGAAAAATATTCCACTTAGGAAATTGTTATGCAGCAGAATTCTGGTGTGTCTGACCTTTTCCTTAGTTGTGTAGATGTCACCATACAGATATAATGAAGTGCAAGCTGCCAGCTACTTTAAACAAAGTAATGATACAGGGCAAATTTTAATCATAGCATATTTCGGAGAAGTATTGGATTTTTTAAATAACTTCTACAGAATCATTGTCAATTAATATAAGACCATCCCCTTTTCACAAATAGTTTCTGTTGACTTCTGTTAGATATTGTATGGTCTCTTGTGGATGGCAATTGAGGTATTGTAAAAATTTATAAAATTGGGTATCTCTACCATGTATGTCAGAAAAGTTCATGATTGCCATTTAAGAATATTAAAGCCTTTTAAAGTCCAGCTACAACTTCAAGAGCTAAGTTGGGAGCTTCCATTTATCTTTCTACATGAAATCAAAATAGAAACTAAATAATTTCAACATGTCTGAAATGCTAATGAGATGAGCAGCCAAGCTTCAAAGAAAATTGTCATCTAATTCTGGAGTCCACCAGTTACATCTCTCAGTCAGCTCAATGCTGAAAGGCCTGCCTTTCACCACAGAGGTAAATTAGCTCTCTCTGAAGTGCTACAGCCAGGTAGGAAGGGCAGTTTCACTTTGAAGTTTGGCCACTAGCATTTCTTTCTCAAGGAACTGAACTTCAAAGAGAAATATTGTTTCTCTTCTTTTTTGGATGTTTTACTCAGTAGTATATGAGACACAGCTGCTCTTTGTGTGGTGGGGGGAAAAGGTTCTTTTAAACAATATTTCTGCATACATATGAAATTGACATTTCAGATTAGTTTCTCTGTGGTTAGGAAGAGATACTAGAGACTTGTAACTCAGATTTACAGTATTTTTAAAAGAAGTACAAAGAATGGGTAAGAAAGAGAAAATATCAAAATGGTGATTTTTTTTTACTAGCATTCAATTTTATTTACAGGAGGGACCAGCCCTTTGCCAAAGAAACACCCAAATCCAATGACTGGGTATCTGTTTTAGCGTTTATGCTTTACTGGATAACATTTAGGAGTTTGTCATAAAAATGGTGGTTAGAAATACCTATGGAAGCCATCCAAACTCCTGCTCTCAGCAGGATTGTTACCAATAGATCACATTAGCTGTGGTCTGGTCTGATGAAGTTTTAGAAGTTGCCAATGATGGAGGCTATGCTGCCTCCCTAGGTGACCTGTTCTACAGTTGAAATAGCCTCCAAATACCCAATCTGAACCTCTCAGTCAGGTAATTTTAGCAGTTTCCCCTTTGACTTTGTTGTCTGACACCTCTAGGAAGACTTAGGATGAGTGGTCTTTGTAACTTTCCTTCAAATACTCTAGTTTTCCCTTTGAGCTTGGCTTTTCCAGATGAAATAAGCACATCTCACTCAACCTCCCTTGAAGGTCATGACCTTTTTCACCTGTGGGGCCCAAAACTGGACACAATATTCCAGTTGTTGGTCCATTGTCACTGAGTAGAGTGGGATAAATGGTGTGGTGGTCAGTCTTCATAATGTAACTCAACGTGCTGATTGCTTTACTTGTGATGAGAGAACACTGCTGGATTATATTCCATTTTGTGTCAACTGTAATATTCCCTTTCTTTTCAGCTGGTTTCCATGGAGCAGTAAAACTATCATAACTGCAGCTGGTCTGATTCATACCAAGCAGCCCCAATAATATGCCAAGGCAGTCAGAGAAAGCGGAGTGTGTCATTAATACAGCTATCTGGAACATTTCCATCTAGACAAAGCCTAAGTGATGCTGCTCATAAGCTCCACACTTTTCCTTTGAATGGGAGTGTTTCTTGCACATTAATAATACCCTGAAATTCGGAAGAATGAACATCAGTTGTAATGATGGAGAGATCACTAGTGTCTTCCAGACTTCATGAATTATCTTTAGAACTTTTTTCTCTCATGTTTAAGCACTTATAATCTACATTTACAAGAAACAGACTTACATGCTTGAAATATTTAAGGGTTTTGTATAGAGCAGATGAGCTGTAAAATTATGCAAAAGTCTTTCACAATTGACCATTTTCAATTAACTTCATGGAGGGATGTTAGGAGTAACTTGAAATTTTAGTACGTGCTGTAGCTGTAGGAACACCAATAGGAAACTCTCATTGACTTCAATTGGTCTGGAAAGAAAGCTAAAATACTGATACATTCAATTGCAAATGAAAAGGTGGAATGGTGAAACCCCAAGTCTCACCACTTCTTTCAATATTAATATGATACAAAGCTAAAACAATAGCAGCACATTTCAGATACTGAAAAAAAATGTTACTAAATTGTGTTCTATAGTGACAAGGAGAGACTTAGAGCTGGGCTAAATTTTTGCAGTCTCCGTCATCAGTTAAGAGTCCCTTTAATTTCTGTTATTCTTGATCACATTTCTTCCCTGGGCGTTTCAGGTTTTGTTTGGTTTTCCTTAATTGTATTACTCTTAATTTACATCAACATTTTGATCTTAGCGTAGGTGCGTTTGAATTTTATTGTTATGTATAGAAGAGACAGAAATTGCATTGTTTGGCCTCAGAATTATGCTGAAATCTTTCATAGCAAAAGAGGTCAGTTAGATTCTCTGACAAGAATTTCTTTAAATTGTATTTTATTGTTTGTGTGTGCAAGTTTTTTTGTTCTGACTTTTTAATTCCAAACATGCCAGTGTTATAGAAAAAGAAACCTAGACAAAAGAAGTAAACAAAATGTGCTGTAAGCCTGATCATTTTGCTATAGCATGAGTCAAATATTGTACTTCATTTTCTTCCAGTGTTTAGATTTTGTATGCATTTTTAAATGACAGAGAGTTCTGGCTGACTACTTCTCTTATGGAGATACACATGGTTCACTGAGGTAATTGCTGATACAGGAGTAGTTTCTTGTGGAATTCTTCAGGTTTTTCTGTACATCATCCCTGCAAACAGAACTGTAGAATTTCTTGGTGAAAAGAGCCTGAATTCATACTTTCACCTACTGGAGTGAATAATTTAAATGAAAGAGCTGATTGATCTAGCAACACAGTAGTTTGTTAAAAAAAAATAAACTGCAATTCATCAAATTAAAATGTTATTGGCCCACCAGTGTAAAAGAAAAAGAAAACAGTGGAGATTGGTTTTCTGTTAGATGAAGCTGTAAAGATAAATGTAGGGAGATACATATGAAATTTGTCCAAGTTCTTGTAAGATTGTGGTGGGTAAGTCTTGGTTATCAGTCAAATCCCCACACAGCTGCTTGCTTACTCCCCTTATGAGGGGAGAGAATAAAATGAGAGATCTTATGGGCTGCGGCAAAGATAGGGAGATTGCTTACAGTTACTGTTACTGGCAAAAAAGGCTCTATATGGGGGAAATGAAAGGCTCTATATGGGGGATGAAGAACGTGTGCTATCTTCAATTTTTATTTATTTTAGCCTTTCATGTCAGCTGTAGAAGACAGATGATACCTGGTTTGACACTATTATTTTTTTTTCCCACAAATTGTTTAAATAACAGATTGAACGTTTACCAAATAAATGCTTTCTATGATATAATCCACATTTTTTTTATTTTAAACTAAACCTAAATCACACAGCACTACTATCCTGATTCTTCTGGAAGCTATATATCAATTCACCCCCCAATTATCATGGAATGCTACTGCAAAAAATAAAATTTTTGTATGTATACACTAGACTGGTAATCTGATTTTTAATGACACATTTAAATAATATTTTGAAGTTCTTCATTATGTTGCATTTGATTACTTCACCATTTCTGAAGGAAGGGCGCTATTTTGAGATGTTTGCACTAAAAATACTCAAAGGTAGATGAGTTTACTGCTAGTAATGTCAATTGACATTTTATTACTGGTGTAGTATATTTTACCACTCCATCAAGTGCTTTAAGAAATGAAGCAATGTAACGTAATAGATATTGCTTCAGAAAAGTCAGTTCTCTACAATACAGGGTTTGAAATGTGTGCCAAGTAGCATGGAAAAACAAACCAGAACAAAACAACTCTTCCTAAGCCTGTGCTTCCCAGTATGAACTTTACGGCTCTGCCACCCTGGGTTTTCATTGTCAGTAATCTTACGTTGAAATAGTCTCTGTCTTGTAACGCTGAAGTTGTTTTTCAGAAGTTCTCTCTCATTAATTCTTGCCTGAAGCTATATAATTAAAACCTCACAAGGTGTTTCTTGGTAAAAGATGAGTACTTTTTACATGAATATAGAACACAAATTCCACTCTTAATACAATGGACCTTCTAACCTGGCACTCTCATAAAACCAAGATGTTGCCAAGTAAATTGGCTGCGAGTGCTATCAGCGCCCTGCAGTGCTTTTGTTAATTATATTGCCATAGTGCCTGATGCAGATAGCAATCTTTCCAAAAGAGCAGGCAGATTTAAAGAGGCAGAATTAATTAAAATTGATTTGTGCAGTCTGTCATGTTGAGCTCTGCTGGGAGAATTTTCTTTCCCCTTCTCTCTCTAATTCCTGCTCTAGTAGTACATGAAAGAGGTAGTTGCCTCACCTTGGAGTACTAATTATGGTGAATGAACGGGATTTGTCTGCCGTGATAGGTTATGCACAGGATTAGAAGACATCAAAATTTCCTTCATTTGAGTACCATGCAGAGGGAATACCGTTTTCTTCCAGCCTTCTGGGTTTGTAAGAAAGGGGACTAAAAAAGAAAATTTCCAAGGTCACAGTTTTTACAGCTGAGATCGCAGTTTTATTTAATATGTCCAAAGATACAGGGCTGTAAACCTGTGTCGCAGATAAGATAGAAAATGGCAATGCAAGACTAGTGCAAAAATGAAAATACTCCAACATTATACAGAGGAATCCCAAAGTGAACCCTGAATTTATTTCCTGGGTATGAGGTTCATTATCAAGGAATACTGCTCAAGAATACCTGAGCTCCTTTATCCAGTTCAAATTTTATATAGAATTCTTCTCATATTTAAAAAGCTAAAAAAGTTGAACACTATAAATAACCTTGAAGAAAATGTCAGCTGTTTCGTTTTATAGAAATTTGCCTATCCTATTGGCAAATAATGGCCATATGTAGGAAGAATTCATGCTCTTTAACTATTGAAATCATGTCACTCCAAACTGGATTTTCAAGAACTTGCTTTTTTGAAAAATCCACAGCTTTAAATATTTTAGATTTAGTATACGGTTTGCAGTCAGTTTTCTCCAACTGTGATTTATGTGTATGAATGTAATTTTTTTCATTTTGCAAGGTGAGATAGGGATATGATGGAGGCATAAACTATAAAACCAAGTTTCTCCTTATGTTAAACACTTTTTTCCAATGTTATGAAAAAAAAGTGTATCTAAAATACAACCTAAAGTTTATTTATTAATGAGGGACTTATCTCACAGGACTTGATACATTCAGATTTTTTTATAATGCTTTCCTGGTTTTTTGGGTTTTTTTTTTAACTGCCTGGGTTTCTGGTGCTGACGTTGCCATTTGAAAAAGATAATCATGATCTAACTTTGAAGAAGGATTATAATTTGTATTTACTGTGAGAATTTGGACAAGCATGTTAAGCAAAAAATTGCTTTCATGCAACTGTCTACTGAATCAAAGTTTGAAGAATGTATTTAAGGGACCCACAACTGTTGAAAACTGACACAGCAACTGCTTGTCTTGTACCTTCTTAAATTCCTATAGTCCTCTGAGTGGACTGAAAACTAGGGAAGAATCAGGCCCAATATACTTCAATTCTTATTTCCATTTCCATGTATAAGTCTAACAAGCATGCTGTTTCCACTGAAACCAATTATTCAAGAGCAAAATTTACTTCATGTTGCATCAGATTTCTATAAATTCTGCTGGGAAAAAAGGGCAGAAGTAGAAAACTGTTGTTAGAATAAGAAAAAGAAGCAAACACAGTAACAAACAAAGTGGAAAGAAGCTAGATATAACAACCTAACTATGCCAACATAGCCAATAGATCATTGCCAAGGTGAATATTAGGCCAGATGTATTTCTTTCACCACTATACTTTGAGTCTGGCAGTTCAGCCAGCTTTTAGTCCTTTTCCCTCTCAGTTTATCTAGTCTGCACTTCATCAGTTTGTCTATCACGATGATACAGGAGACACTGTTGAAAGCTTTACTAAAGGGCTTTCCCCTGAATTTGTATCTCGATGTGGTTTTCTATTACTCCTTTGAAGTAAATAGTAATATGTACAATGTATCACGAGTCCTTAAGGTAACTTTTAACCCAAAAAACCAGTGAAACTTATTGGTAAGGAAGGAAAATATTATTGTATTTAATAATTGGGGTGCTTAAAATTTATCTTGTTTTGCAGTGCAACATTTTAACTGAGCTCAGCCAATCTGATGATTTTAAGTATATTCAGTATCTCCTCAGGATTTATAAATTTTATTCAAAAATTAAGTTTTAAGTCTTTTTTGAGACTAAGAAAGTCTTCTTTGAAAGTCTTTCAGTCAGGTTGATAAGTGTTTGAAGTCTGAAACATAACTTCAATTCCTGCTATAGCCCGATGAAACCAATGAGAAATCTTGAACAATAAACTGAATGGAATAATGAATTAAACCTCAAAAGAAGATAAAAATACTTCTTACCATATAGAAAAGTTGAAAAGGTGTCACAGCAACACTACATTTGTAGTAGATTGGCTGTATGGAATGGCCAATTACTAAAAACTTAGCCAATGACAGTACTGAGATAATGCAAATCTAAGCTTCTCATTTTATTCAGATTTAACTCTCTTCTATAAGAAGAGAGGATTTTTATTTTCCAGTGACAGATGGAATTATAACAAACCCTCTACCAGACTAACTGAATTGATATGAAGGTAGAACTCAGCAGATGTAAATACTTTGATGACAAAAAACTTTATACCACAGAGCTATGAAAATTGATTGTCCTGAACTTCTTTATTTGCTTAAAATATTTTTATCTTGATGATTTAAAATATTTTTTTTAAAGTTGAGCCAATCTTATTGTTTAAATAGCGATGAAGAAAAGAGATTTTGTAGCAACTCTGCTAGTGAGTAGGTGTTACTTTGTGTTATTTGTATAAACAAAGTGTACAGTGCTTTCAGGTGAAGGTAATTTCCAGGCTTCTGAGGAGTCCTTTAATTATTTTTCTTTTGAGTTAGAGCAAGCAGATGTGAGGTTAAAACAGTGGGGAAGAAAAAAAAAAAAAAAAGAAGAATATTTTAAGTTATCTTAACAAGAAGCTGCAAGCTATTCAAATAGAAGTGATTAAATCAGAAAATGAAAGCTGTTCTATCTACCCAGTAACAGAATACTTCATAAAATCAGCCAAACTTTTCAGATGATATAAACCAGTATTCCGCATTTAAAATCAGTAAAGTTACACTGACCTGCATCAGCTGAGAACTAGGATTTCTTTATTTTTTGGAAAATACCACTGAGATACCGTTATTAAACATATGACACTTATATAGATCCCAGGTCAGCAGCAGGTTTTCAACAAACCTTGGTAAGATTAGTTTTGAGAAATCTGTACTGTATATCTTTGCTGACAGTTAGGAAAAAGCTAAGAATCAAACATGAAACGGATGATGTCCTGAGAGTTTCAGGTCTGAGAAATGATACTGGAGTTTTCTGATTCCCTAGCAGACCTAGAAGCTGACTCCAAACCTAGTGAGTGACTTGGGACAAATCAATTCTGCCATCTATGTGTCAGTTTTCCTTTCTTCTCTTGCTTCTCTTATTCATTCACATTCATCTTTTTTGAACATGACTTATTCCTGGCAAGGAATTTGCAGTTGCTGCAACATGAAATAATTGCTGGGAAACAGAGACTTTTGATTCTTCAAAATGATCCTTAGATGAGCATGTCCAGTGATCAAGACAACCCCTTTTCCAGGAATGGGGCATCTAAGATGAGGAAAGCAGCTTTAAAGCCACAGTCTTCGCTAACTTAACCCATCTGTGTTTTTAAACAAAGCACACTTTTTTTTTTTTTTTATATAGACACATATTAAAGACAAACAAGAAAAGAAAATATAATCCTAGTAGTTCTAATTTCCAATGACATTCCAGGCATATTTCTCCCTTCAGATTTAACAGATTTTCTTGCTCCGCACTACTGGCATCAAAGTGGAAAAGAAATAACAAGCATTTATTTAAATAATAGTTTTTTCTTAAAAAAGAAATAAATAAAAAACAAGACACAAAGAAGCAGTGAACAGTTGTTCCATACTGAGATCTCTTGATCACAGTTTCATGTGAATATCTTTTAACTGAGGTTAGAATTATGTCTGGGACATATCCCGTATGTCATCAATTAAATTAAGGTGTTACACATGTATTTATAAATCATCTTACAGACAAGATGACTTCCAGAAATCCCTTCCAAGCTACACCATTCTGTGGTTGTGTAGTTCTCTGAAATAGCCAACAAAATTTAAAAATTACTCCATTTAAGTATTAAAGGGAAGAGTGAATCCTATTTAGTCCTGTAGGAACATTACAATGCAAATTTACCTGAACTCCATCCTGTGAAAACTAGTTAAAAAATCCATCAATTCACTTAAAAGAGCTATCTTTTACAACAACATCAACAATAACAAAAAAAATAAAATTGGTATTAAGCTTTCTGCATTCCAGAATGAAACTTATTACTGCTTTTAGCTAATAAAGCTTGAGTTTTTAAACACCTCTTCATGAATATACAGTTGTAACAACCCAGCACTTCAACAGAAGAAACTGTAGAGTGGTAAATAAAATGACTTTGATATTTGTTACAGAAAAAATTCAAGCTTAGTCCTCCGCGATGCTTTTATATACATCCTTTACCTAGTGATGGCAATTTGTGCTCTGCTCCCTCATGCATAAAATGTACCAAAGTAGAAGGTTAATGGTTCTTGAGCTATCAGTAATTCTGTCAAACTTTAAATTATCATGTATTAACATTGATGTTGGTATGTTAAAAAAGCTTTCAAGTAGTGAAAGTATTGAGGGAGCCATTAAATGATAAAAGGATTATTGATAGTAACCAATCTGGGTCACTTGGAATAACACCTGCAAGAAATTTGCAAAACAAATGTTTTTTAAGAGATCTGAAAATGGAGTAATTTTCTTTTCCTATATTGCTTTTTGCGGTCTATGAGAATTTACTCCGATGGCTTTTTTTCTTTTAGACAGACTGTACCCATAATTGTAAAGGGCAATGGTCTGAAATGCAGTTCACCATTAGAGTTCTGTGCAATAAAAAATAAAAGAGAAAAAGAAAACCCTCAAAAGCTATATTAACTTTTAGATACACTTTTATAACACCAAATGAAAATATATGAAGCATTAAACCAGTATATAATTCTAAAAGCCGAAATTCCAGTTCTATACTATGGACCTCAAGGTGATATGTGCAAGTTTACAACCCAGCAAGGGGTATATACTTGGAAGCGTTTCATGCCTGTGTTTATTGAAGGAAAACTGAGATTCACCTTAGAGCAGTCTTATTTAATTAGTCTGAAGTCTTTATTTAATGTAATGAGCAACCAAATACATGAATATGTGAATTATGTTCTTCCAGAATCATGTTTGAGGGAAGAAGTATCTCTTACAGATGAGTCAATGTGAAGATGATTTTACAGTATGTAATATCTTTTTCCCCCTCTTTATTGAAGTTTATTACACCAAATTACACCAAATTGTCCTGCTGCAGACTTTGATACCAGACTTGTGCTTTTAAAGTCTTTTGTTCAGATTTCTTGTGTTTTAATAGTATTAAGCAGTAGGGTGGATACTTGTACTTCGGATTCAGGCAGTTCCAATTAATTCCTGAATATCTAAAAGTATAATGATGTAAACAGTCATCTGGTGAAAACTCAGGACTTCTTTTTACAAGCTCTTTTCTGAGCTATATGACTAGGTCTATTAGTTCACACCCTGAAGCAGATTCAAAGTCTCACAATCAAATTGTCCTTTGGGAAAAAATATCCACAGAAATAAAAGTGTGTAATTTTTATTCCTTGTTAATTATTATTCAAGGTGATTTGCCACGAGCTTCTGCGAGTCTCCTGCTCGAAGGCCATCTAAAATACTCATTTAGACCACTGGTCTTTCAAACGAAAGTTTAAACATGGAACTGATGAAGTCCTTGAGTGACTGATGAGTGCCGTGCTCCCCAAAAGCATTACATGAAGTCCCAACAGTGTCGCCACTGCACTGATGTGGTGCTGCCCAATATGTATTGGCTACAGCATGGTTATTCTGCTTATAGCTCTGCATTTAACCCTTCACAATTTTCTGCAGCTTGTATAACATACGCATACATTATGCTGTTTAATTATTTCAAGGGGAAACAAAACTACCCCGAGCAGCACTCTTTGCATTGGTCTTTGGGTCATCCTGATCCATTTCATCAAACACATGAAGTGATTTCCCTGACCAGCTAAAGCTGAGGTATCTTTGCTATCCCTGGCAGAATTCTGCAGTGTTTAAATGCCTTGGATGCTAGACAGTTTCTAGGCTAGGATTTTACTATTCACCAGAGTCTTGCTTCAGTGAATAAAGGGAAGGTTGGTTAGAAGAGAGTATCCCCTGAATATTCTTCCTAGCAAAAATGACAATTCTTTTTCCAAGAGTAACATGGGAAATTTCTAAAAGCAGCTTGAATTTTAAGGCAAAGACAGCTGTAGTTTTAAATTTTTAGATATTGCTATCAAATAGTCTGACTGTAAATTCAAGAGAATCCATATTCTCCATGAAACAGTATTCTCCACGTCACTTTTGTTCTGAAGAGATGGAAAATAAAATCTTGTACGTGAACACATTTAATTTTGTAAGAAACCCTATTGACTATATGCATGGAATTTTTGCTTGTTATGTTTTTCCTGATATACATGCTTATACTACTATGATTTATACTATTATCTAATGTAAATATTGTCCTGTATATAGAGAGGACAATTTTTTCTACTTTTTAAAATCATCTCATAGTGAATGTGTTGTTTAAAGTATTTTTCTATGTTCTAAGGAAATACTTAGTGTTTCATGAAGAGTGTTTTTTAGTTCTTAAGTGGTGTTTTAAGCAGGAAAATGTATTACTGCATGTTACAGAGTTTTTCTATTGTTTTGTCTTGTATTTTGAAGTGATTGCTGAACATTTTCATTTCCTCTTTCCAAGTTTAAATAATTTGTGACAGAAAATACAGCTGGCTACTTGTACCAAAAAATGTTTCTAAGTAGCTCTTAAAGTCATCTTCTCTGAAGGATGTTAGGTCTCTCTCACAGATCACTTGTTGCTTTGTTTCTCCCACCCATCTTCTTCAGGCAACTTGACAATTTATAGTGCATTATTTTTTACACACCTTAAATTGAGGCTCTTAACCTGATCCTAGAAAGAATATTTTTCACTGAGGAGGGAAAAAAAAGGCTTTTGGTTTTGATCAGACAATCTCTGGGCCACCTGCCTTAGTGGTACATGAACAACTGCTGTGCCATACTTCTGTTCAAGTCTGTGTCTAAAGAAAGCGCCACATAGGCTTACATTTATTTAAAGAACTGACAAGTTTTTTATTGGTGCTTGTTATGAAAAGACAAGGTGACCTTATTATTTCCTTCTTTTAAAATTTTTTTGTTGTTTTGGGACTGGGGCTAGAGATAATTGGCATACTTCTTAACAGTCTCTAAAGACCAATTAACAACAGGGAGCCATGTACTCTGCCAGTCTGAGTTTCAATTAAATGTCTGCTCCAGGAGGAGCTAAACTAACACACAGCTATTGAACAGCAGTTACACTATTGATATAGCTGAGTCCACCACAGAGGACAAAGACTCTTGCTTCATGACAGATGGCCTAATGCTCCGTCAATTAATACATTTTTATGACTTTTAAATCTTTCTGACCTTTTACTTTACTGTCTGGATTAGTAGGGCACAGTTTTATTAGCACAATGGAAGTTGAAGAACATGTTTATGTGACAGTTCTTTTCAGTAACTCCTTTTTCTTAAAATGTAAAATATATTCAGTCTGATTTTTAATCAGCCAGGACTGCAGTGTACTTCTTCTCACTGTAGGGTAGGTGGCAGTTTTTGGAGAGATCCTGTTGTTTTAGTATAGCTGGGCTGCCAAGGTAGTTAGAGATTAAAGGAAGTAATAACTAGTAAATATTACTAAGAACTTAGTGATGAACATACATGTAATGGAATTTGATACTTTTATCCTAACTCATCATGTCCTAGAGCTGTATCTTGAAAATACAGTTTTCAAAAAATAGAAACTTAAAAATCAAATCAACATGGCATATATTACCATGCAAACATTCTTTCGGATTTCAAATCATAATTTGGAAGTATCTGCAAATTTTTGTTAGTCAATACAATGAGTTGGAATCTAAGAAAATGATACCCCAGAATGCCATCCATATAAACTTAAAGTAATAACAATAGTAGTTAGAAAGTAAAATAATACATTTCTCTCAGGCATACCTTTTCCTGAGTCAGTTTTTCAAGCATGGCTAGAAAGAAATTATAAGTGCTTGGTATTTGTGAAATGAACAAATACACATCTAAAACCATGGAAAAAATTATAAAAGATACAAATTATTAGGTGCCTAGCACATGCTGAGAGTGTTTTTAAGCATTACATAATTACTACTCCTCTAATATTTTAATAGAATAAGAAATGGACTATTTGTCTATGCACAAAATGCAATATTTCAAGATGTCTTTATACTACATTTTTTCACTATTTCTATTAAATATACATCATCTGAACAGTGAAATCACTTGAAAGAAAACAAACACTCACAGTTATGCATTGGCTTTATTATAGACTACAGAAATATTACTAGCTCGTTTAAACATATATTTGTGTTCTAAGGCAAAATATTTTCATTTCAATCCATTTATTTGTTTGTGGTTTTCCCTAATATCTAAGTATTAAGATGATCTGTAATGAATTTCCTGTACTAATACATAAAAAGTGTTTGGTATTATTTTGACCACAGATAACTTAAACAATGCACTTGTGCTAGTGATAGCAAGGAAGTAACACTCAGAAAAAACAATAATAAACGTTTTGCTCCATAAAATATTAATTACTTTTTAAAAATTCACGTAACTCCCCCCCCAATACACACACATATTCTTAGAAATTAAGATTTTGTTTCTCCCCAGATTTGTTGAAAATCGTAAGACACGGAAGTGTTAAACTTGTCATCCGTATCAGCCTCTTGAGGATGTCATATATGCTTGCTTCTGACATCAGCAGAAAATTGGACAACTCAATCAAGCTCCTAGCTAAAGCAGCCCTAAAGTTTGGGAACTGTTCAACTTACCAAACTTACATGTGCTCTCTGAAATTCACTGATTTTCATTGGTTATTCCTTTATTGACCAAGTAAATTTCCACATCTAAATTGCATTCAAAGCTTTTAATGTCTAAATTTTTGCATCTAGGAATGTATCTGCTTTCCATCTGTAATGGAAAATATGGTTCATTTTGATTCTTCATAGGTTTGCTTGTCTTCCAGTGTTAACTGTGTGTGCAGGACTTCAATTGTGCAGACAAGAATCTAGTAAGATTTTGTCTGAGAAAACTAAAAGAACAGGACTGAAAATTCTACTCTCTATTTTTCTAAGATGGTCAAGGTGAACTCAGAGTCTAGATTTTTTTTTCAGGAGAGTCATACTATTCAATGTCAAGGAATTGATATTTCCCCATTGTCTGTGCTACACATGGACAGTGGTTATTACTTGTAGGTGATCTAAATAAATAAATAAATAAATAAAACCACCACTAAATCTCTAAAATATTGACTAAAGAGACTCTATTGTTCTATTTGTATTTTCTTGGCCCCTTAGTTCCCAAGCAGGCCTTTTCTGAACTAATTTACCATTCACAAGGGAAAGACGAACACCAGATTAAAGATATCAGGACCCTTTTTTGATATAGGAACAGATAAACCATAGGTGAATATTTGGCCATGTAGAGACAAATGGAAGGTTTACCAAGCAGACAGCACCTTATGCCTGCAGTTAGGAAAATGGGATTTATTTGAAAATAAAAGAGGTTGTTTTATTGTCTTCAGAAACTTCAGATACACTGTAAAACCTATAATTATTCCTGCCTTATAAAAAAATGTTTCTGTTTTCAGTACACAGCTTTACAAGTTAACCTAGTATTTTAATGTCTCATCCCTGATGAACAAACTTTTCTCTTATTTGGAAAAGTTTACTTTGCTCTTATGTCTATGCAAATGTATTGTGGTTGTATTTCCTTCCTTTTTTTTTTCTCTTCGGTACTGTTCGATAAGGAACCTGTAAATGGGTAAAAACTTTTAAGTTTTGTCTTTGAAATTTTGTTTTTCTACAGTTTCCATTAGTCTGTAGTGATAACTTTGTTCACATACAAGTCTGTTATCTCCTTTTTACAAAGTAACTTCTAACCTTGGCTTTTATCTTTCATAGAGTTTTGGTTTAGGAGATTTATGGGCACGTGAGAAACCATGTGAGAAATTCGCATTTTACTTTCCACCTAGGTATTTGCTGTTCATAGCAAGTGATTATTGAATGGAAAAAAAGAAAATCAGTTTTTATTAATAGCTTGGTTATAATTTTATTGCTCGCAAAGCACCCCAAGCTGGCAGCACTCTAGAATGCTATCAGTTTCTTAGCTGGGTGTAAGTACAGGATCATTAAATCTATGCTTTTGATAGTCCTATTTAGTGAATCTCCAGCTCCACTTAGGTGTGTGATACCTCTGGGATCAAGAGTTTATAACCATTCTTAAAGCTAGTTCAAGGTGTGTGAAGATCTCCTCTATAGTGCATCATTAGTATTATTTGAGAGGATGTTATATTCTTTCTGCATTCCTCTTTCAGTCTTCCTTTCTCACTTCTTGCCAATTTCTTCTGCACATCACCTTTTGCTTTCCCTTCCCTTTGACCCCTAAAACAAAACACCATCCCACAGTGAACTTTTCACCGTTTTCTGCTACCTTAATGAAATAAAATTAATCTGCTAACCAGTGTTATTCCAATCTACAAAAACGGTGTGAGGGGAGACCCAGGGAACTGCAGATCTGTTAGTCTAACTAAAGCTCCTTGAAAAATTACGGAAAAGATCACACCCCACCATTTAAGAAGGATGTGAAGCTCCTTCAGTGTGACCAAAGTAAGGTAACAAGTTGATGAAAGGGCTGGAAGGAATACCCTATTAAGAGCAGCTAAGGACTTTGTGCTTGTCTAGTTTGGAGAGAAGAATGCTGAGCGGAGACTTCCTTGCTCTCTGCACCTTCCCTGAGAAGAGGAAATTGAAAGAAAGGTCCTGATCTCTTCTCCCTGGTATTCAGTGACAGGATGGCATGGGAATGTTTCATAAATGCACCAGAAGAGGTTTAGACTAGACATTAGAAAGCATTTCTTTACCAAGAGGGTGGTTAAACACTGGAACTGGCTTCCTGGAGAGGTGGTTGGTGCCCCATGACTATCAGTGTTTAAAAAGTATTTGGGCTTGCCAACTTGGTCAGCCCTGACATAGTCAGACAGTTGGACTAGATGATTTTTCTAGGTCTATTTCAACTGAAATAGCCTATTCTAGTCTGTTCTATTTTTAGTCTGTATGTTTGTAGGGAGATTCATTAAAAAAAAAAAAAAAGGCAGGTAATTAATTATGTATACAAAAACCTTTCCCCGTAAAACATAAGGTACTGAGCAGATATGTGCTTTTAAATAACAGTGAACAAAATACCAACTTCAGAGGCATTTGAATATCCCAGTTTTGAATTTGTTCCTACTCCAGTATTGTTTTTGAAACTGCACTTGTTTTTGAGGTTTAGAAATGTTAAGACCATGATAAGCTCAAGTATTCAAAAGCTATGTCTGTTCAAAGCTTACAGATGGTCTTTTGTGTTATCTCTGGGCACTGTATAATTATATGTGACACTGTGCTTCTCAGGGAGGTGTTGCAATGTACAGATATATTACAATTGGAATGTTCC
>VZRL01006194.1:501734-568981 GCA_013397895.1 Origma solitaria | reverse complement strand
ATATTACAATTGAAATGTTCCAAAGGGTTTTCCTTAATACTTATCATTATCTATTCCTCAATGTATTCACCATAACCTCAAGACCAAAGATTAAGTTCTTGTGCATTGATTTGTTCTTGTTGCAGAATCCCTGCAGCTGAAAATGACTGTCTTGTTAGGTGAAAAATACAGAAAAGCTTTCCTTCTCTTTCTGCATAATCTAATAGCGAAAAAACACACTTTTAAAAGTTTTTCAAACCATGCTACAGAAAATTATGGTTTTGATATTTTGCATAAAATGTATAAAATAAATATTAAAAACTTACTTTCTAGTAACACCAACATAAACCTTTTGGTTCATGTATACTTCTTCATTATTCTTAGACTTGCAAGTGTCTCTCCTCAGTGAGAATGCGTCCTTTCTTCCTTCTCAAGTAGGTTAGCAGTCTTAGAAATGTTTCTTCTATTTAACTCTCAGAATCTCCCTGGTTTATCTCATGAAATAAAAATGAAACGGTTAAATACCACAATGTGAATCTGAAGTTGATTGAGGAACCATGTGTAAGTTCTTGTGGATGAGATATGTACACCTGAGTATTGAAACAAAAAGCAAGAGAACTATCTTGAATTATTTATTCTCCTAGATTCTAACAGCTTTTTTTTTTAAAAAAGGTATTTTCTGTTGAGTAAATAACCAATTCCGAAAGGTATACCTGTACAGTTGAATCTTATTAATCCGAAAATGAAAGACAAGTACACTTCTAAACAACCGAAAAAACATGCATTATATGAGGCAGAAGCAGAAATACTGTAGATAATTTTTGTAGGGGGAAAAAAAAAAGAAAAGCCATAAAATATTTCCAGAAGTGTATTAAATATTTTATACTTTCAAATCTCTAGATGCATAGCTTGAATATTGCTAGGTTTTCTATTTCTTAGTAGATCTTTGTACTGCAAAGAGTATGGAAGCACGATATTATCCATGCAGTTCCACAGTAGCTAGTAAATGTTTTGTCTGTATTGTAAATTAGACGAGCAGGTAAGAACAGGACAATTAGATAACTGCTTCTGCTTTCTACAACAGGGCCTTGCAAACAAGTGTATAATCTGCTGGCGGTCTACTTTTTCCATTCTTGGTACTTCTTGCCACTTTAATAAGAGTTTTCTGCATCAGGATGAGAGCTGAGTAGATTTTTATGTTCATTATTTATAAAGCTTGCTGCAACTTCATCTGTACAGCATTTTGCCCACTTGAAAGTATTGGATAAGCAAATATTGGCCAAATCATGATGTTCTTGCTGTTTTCTGCTGAGTTTTCATTTAGTCCTTACTAGGCACTCCTTGTGTGAATTCTGAGTTCCTAGTCATATTTTAGAGCAGTCCATCTCTACTGGAGCTATGCATAGTATTCATTGTGGCAGAATTGGAATCATGAACTCACCAATTAAAACTACTGTTTTTCAGAAAAAAAAAGTATTTTAATTATATTTTTAAGTGGAAAACTTTTTTCAACAGTCTGTATTCAGCAAAATCATTGCATCTTTTCTTAATTCTAGTGACTTTGGGTGATATCCTGGGTATTCAAAACCAAAATAACAGTTGAGCCTTCCAGTTCATCCTTTACCGTGGAAGTATTTTTATCTTAATAAATGTTTTCTTTCCATTTTTGCATTAGATCCATTACATAACAATGAAAGAAAAAAAGAAAAAAAAGATAAGGTTTGCTGAAGTTTTTAATTTTATATTTAACTTCATTTATATTTCAGAATGTGAATCACCATTAATGTGTATTTATGTCAAGCAACAGATGGTATTAAGAGAAACCCCTTCATACATACCTATAAAGTCTATTTTTTATTTAATATAGCCATGAAATGTGAGGTTAAGAGGACCAATGCACACTTAGGTAAAAAAGACTTGTACTGGATTACCTTAATTCTGGTAAAGAACCCTCAGCATTTTGATTCAAAGTGCACAGTGCTTTAAAGCATAATACTTTTTCCTATTAATTTCTGTTCAACATGTTTCTGTAGAGTTGCATAAAGTTTTGCAGGATCTAAAAGTGATGTTGACTTTTGGAATTGGACTGCGTGAATGTGGCTGGTTTTTTCTCATTACTTAAAATAAGCAACATTCCATAATAAGAAACAGTATTAATAACTGATCAATTACTAATAATTACAGAGAGAAAACATACTAATTTAAAATGTTGTTCAGGCAGTTTTAAAATGTGTTCCAAGAAAATAAACCAAACAAAGAAGCAAGTAAAACAAATAAACATTGATTTTTGAAAACTTATTTCTGGTATTTATTGGATATGAAAACTCAGTTATCAGTAAAAGATAAAGCAGCAAGTAAAAGCGTTGTACATTTTTGTCCCATTTCCCTTGACAAGACTGTATTTTCAATTGAAAATGTTAGAATCAAAGCAGATTTTTAGGAGCAGCAATGGCATGTGGACATAATTTTTTTCTCTTGCATGCTTTTGTATCAATTGAGCTAGAAATTTGAACTTTTTCTTAATAGGCAGACCTCATGACCACAATTGATTCAATTGCCATCTCTTAGCCAACTACTGTAATATGTTATAAATGTTAATATGCTAAAATATAAATAGAAAATCTTGAGAAACCCAAATGCTATTGCCTGGTTCCATATTGGTACATTATATCAATTATTTAAGAATGTAGTTTGCTTTTAAAGTCCGAATTTCCAGATAAATATCCACAATTATGCTGAGTATTCACTCTAAGAACAACTTGTCTTCTCATACAGTAGCTGAGATGAGCCAGAGAATGTAATTTGCAGATGATCTTCAAGTTATGTGGGAGGACAACCTTGTTTTCCCTTCAGTTGTCCTGTAAGCAAGCAAAAAGTCACGGGAAAGACAGAGTCTTAAAACTGACCTGTTGACAGCCAGTTAAGGTTGAATCTTTTAAGCAGTTTGATGATTTAGGCAAATGTTCGATACTCATATCACATATTAGAATAAACAAAACTAGACTACTCTATATCTTACCTGAAAAAATATTTACTGAATTCACAATCACGTGGAAATAGACCACTTTCTGCAGAAATACCTAAATAAGGGAAGATATGCAAGAAACATAAAAATACCAGCAATGCATTGCAGAAATACCTTTCCAGAAATATCTCATACCTTTATAGATTATCTGGAAGGGAGAATAAATTGTTTATCAATGAAATTGCATATCACACTAGGGTAGAATTGTCAGCATTAGTCAAAAAAGAGAAATAGGAAACTAAAGGGTATTCAAACATGAACAAAAACGAGATGAAAGCCATCCTGGGGAGAGGAACAGTTAATATAACCAAGGAAAACAAACCAGCATGCTCACTGTCAGCTGGAAGGCAGTAACACCTGAAAGAACAAGGCTTACTGTCATGACAGGGGACAGCTACATTTCCATGAGCACATCAGGAAAAAGCAAAGACTAATGCAATGTTGGGCTTTTAGCACAAGAGAACATGAGTAATGACAATAATAGACCCTTATAAATGTGGTCCAAGTGTGACCACATCCTGCTATGTTACTTGGATTGATTAGAGTTATTTATGCTGTTATTATAACATGGTTCAATGAAATAATTTGGAAAGAAACAAATTAAGATAAAAGGCATTTCATCATAAACATAATTGTTATTCTGTTTAAGTGGGAATATTTTTTTACCCCCCAGAAGTAGTAAAATATGCATCACTTTAAACACTAAAACCCTTAAAAATACCTGTGTATATCAGTCTTTCTCAGCCTGAGAAGCGGGACTATTTAGGGGATGTTTTCCATATCACATTTGGATGTTTCTAGAAGGGGGACATAGCTACTTTGTCATACATGCTTGAAGTGTGTCTTCATTCCGTTTGTCCACGTCTATGGAACAGCTAGGTCTCCAGCATCCTAAAGAAGTAATTTTTTGTATTAATATGCCACCACATCTACCATGGGAATCACCTGGATGGCCAAGCATCATGTCCGTTGGCACAGTGACATATGACTGCAAGTAGGAATTATCTGGTTATTCTGTGACTGATGTTGCACACTAAAAAGAATTCATAAAACCTGAAATGCTAAAAAACTTTTCCATTTCTAGCAGCATTTCTTCTTGGCTTCGTATCGACATTTTTGTAAAAGCATTTGTCTAAACTGTACTATTGCATTGTTCTTTCAAGGATGAATATTGAATCTTTAACATTGCTACTTTGCTTCAAGCAATTTTTATGTGCCTTATCCAACACATATTCAGCACAAAGATGTGTATCATGCAAGCTGAGTTTTAAATCACCTCTCCATAGCTTGTCATACCCCAAAGGCAGCTCTAGACTTCAGTCTCTGCTCATAACCACTTTAAACAAAAGAGAAAATATTGCCACTTCTATATATATGAGTGACTACACTTGGGCAAGGCATTGTTTGAAGAATGAAATCCAGAGAGAACAAACATTCAATCACTATAAGAATGAAAACATGATCTCAAAATAGCAAAATGTAAGCAAGTTTAGCTATCTTTGCTACCAGTTGTCCTGCTGTAATACTGGTTTTGGTTAACTTTTAAACTTTTCCGTGAAAAAAGTGTCTTCTACCTGTAATGAAAGCATAAAACAGTTACAAGTAATGCCCTACAGGTCACACTTTAAGAGTCATTGTTTGCCTCAAGCAGCAGACAATGAGTAGAGGAAAGTTGTTCTTATTTGGATACTTTCAGAGTGCTTTTCTGCCTTTTTAGATAATTTGAAATATTTTTTATCAGTTTCTTTTGTCTGAGAGTGATCAGTGATTAATAAATAATTCTTAAAAAGAATAATTCCTCAGAAATAATAAAAAAAAATCTTTTGATTTAGCTATAGTATGTGGCATGGGCACTACTATCTGTGACCCTGAGCTGGCATCCATGAGTATAGGAAGGATAATGCCAGAGGTATTTTTAGTAGATTGGATTATTTAATAATACTATGTATTATTTTGGTATGTTAGGGATATTTGCTTCCACAGATTTGTTTAATGAATTGACACAGCTTCTCAACAGTGAATTTTTTGATCTGATCCTATGCAGAATATCATCACTACCACCATTTAAATTATATCATGGGTTTATGTAAAGATATTTAAAAATTTAAGGCACAATTTAGATATGCAGAATTCTAATTTTAAATACAAGAGAGTACAAAGAATTTTTCCTGGGGCGGAGTGTAATGTTCAGCAGTACTATACATAGTCAAATCAGAAAAGAGAATGCAGGGAAACCATACAGTCTCCCAGCTGTGGCAATAAAGGTTGCTAAAGCCAGAAATAATTTAATAAAAAAATATTTAAAATCTATATACCACATTGGACAACCATTCATCATGCACACAGAGATTTAGGGGCAAAATAACACATAGTTAGTTACCTGTTAAAATTTTAGGAGACAGAAGACTCAAGCTTAAATAAAAGAATCTAAGTTTGTCATGTGCATATCATGCTCCCGCCCTCTTTTCAGATCTCCAGAAAATTTCTGGATATGAAGGATGAGATATTGCATTATTACCCACTGATCATCTCAGTGGACTGCTAATTATCCTCTTTTGAATCACAGAATTCCTGTAGCACTGATAATCCTTTTAACTCAGGATGGCACTACTGAAAAAATTAGTAAGCCTCTTTTCCTCTACAAGCCTCTACAATAATGTTATTTACATTTCAGTGTGTATTTCTCATTAGACATTTGGGATATCAAGAAACCATTTTCTCAAGAAACTCTCAAGCCGGAGGACATCTTCATTATAAAGAAATGGTATGAGTTTCTGAGGAAAGGGCAGATGGTCATCTATGAAAAGAGATATCTCATTATCTATCTAGTGAAACACATCTTTGTCAGTCTCCTCCTGTGCCAGAGCTTCCCTGCAGTAGGATTCAGCTGATTTGTCAGCAGCAGTCAGACTAGAGCCACAGTTCAAAGCAACTTGCAGCACTGCAAGGCTAGGGGTGGATGAGGACAAGTTCAAGACCTAAGTTGACACAGATAGCAAACATGGGATAACTGTCTCTCTGGACTTTGAATGAAAGCCAAATTCCAAACAATTTGAGAGCGCCTATAGGAAATATTACAATTTTTTAAACAATATTGTCTCATTTGGTATGTTGAATGTTACTACAGCAGAAAATATGCCCAATATGTTAATTGATATCGAAATCAAAATTAGCTCTTCAGCCTTAGAGCTCACCAGCCTCAGGAAGAGGAGAAAAAAAAATCAGCTCAAATTGTCATTTATCATGAGTTTACTTTTTATAGTAGAATGTGGTCTTGATCTTCAGGTTCTATAATAATAAAAGGCATAAGTAGTCAAGTGTAGTAAGTCAAGTGTCATAATTGAACAGAAGGTTTTTAGTAGTAAGATCTTTAAGTGTGGCTGCCTGTGCACTGGAACAGATTGCCCAGAGAGGTTGTGGAACCTCCCTCACTGGAGATATTCAGGAGCCATCTGGATGCAATCCTGTACCATGTGCTCTAGGATGACCCTGCTTGAGTGGGGAGGTTGGACCAGATGACCCACTGGGGTTCCTCCCAGCCTGACGCAGTCTGTGATTCTGTGAAAATTTTCAGTAGTCACATGTACAATAAAGGTGAACAGTTGTATGAGCATTTCAGAACGTTGCTATCTGTGCCTTCTGACAAACACAGAGTTTTAAAAGACAATGGGTATTTTCTAAAGAATAAACTTAAAATATTTTTTAAAACTAATCCCAAATTATGAAATTACTTTAAAACTACCATGCGGAAAACCTAAAACATTCATTCTTATGAGAAAAGAGTACATCCTTGTGCTTTTTCCTTTTTGTTGTTGTTTGTTTGATGTGGTACTTATTGGCAGTTATTTGGTTGGTTGGTTGATTGGTTTTAAGAAATTAGAGTTTAGATATTTAGAAGAAAAAAACAGTACATTTTTTCAGCAAAGTCAATTGGCATTAAAATATATTTTAAATAGTTCTCTGCAGATGAGAATCTCCAATCTTAATTTGTGGTGCTATCTCCAGAGAAACAGCTATTTTTTCTTTACATCTAATGAACAATAACAAAATAATACATTTTCCTGGCTTTCTGTTCAATTTGTTGCTTAATTTTCATTTTCTTATCATACCAAAATGAGGTAGAGATTAAGGCAGTGCTGAGCCTATATAAAAGAAAACCTGCCTTGCTGAAGTCATTGTTTCTGAGGTGTCTGCAATTTACATTAGACTGCTTTTGTTTATTGTATATAAGTTTGTTAATAAATATGCCTTAGTCTGGCTCTATTTATCTTGATTGTAACTGAGGAAAATAAAAAATTATTTTTTTTTTCTGAATGCTTAGTTACCTAGAATGATTGTATCATTATCAGTTCATTACTCAGTTTGGGTAAAATTAATATGTTGAACTGGATAAAACACCTTGTTCATTGATATATGTGGCATTAAACCAATGGAATAATTTAATTTATGCTGGAAGCAGAAGAGTAGGTTTACAAAGCCCAACAGCAGTGACTGCACATGGAATTGCATGCACATAGATCCAACAATATTCAATCCTTGTTCTTTGGACAGTTAAATTAGAAGCAGTTATTATAATGCCTCCCATAAACGTAAGGGATATCATCCATATGGATTAATCATAACGAGTTCCTGGTTTGCATGGCTGTCACAGTTTCTGCTCTTCAAACAAACCTGAGGTCTGGATAACTTCTACTTTTACTGTGCAAACAGACTAACCAAGATGGTTTTCTGCATAATTTTTGAGTTGGTTTCTTGCTGGGTTTTGTTTGTTTGTTTTGTTTTGTTTTGTTTTTGTTTTTCCAGGATTATATCTAAACATTTTACCATCTCAAATTTAATATATGTTTATTTATTTCCTCCTGTAGGGTTTTAAATGAAAATAAGCAGCATGGATTAATTTAAACTAGGATCGGATTAATGTAATTTAAATTTCCTCTTGGGGGAATTAGTATTGAATATCCACATACATTTTAAATTCTAAATTTTATTTTAAAAATCAGATAATTAATTTTGGACTAAAGAACTATGCAAAATAAAAGCGAGATTGCTTAAGCTTATTATTAAACTAAATAGTAAGACCTGTATACTTTTGTGCTCAGTGTACATAAAAAGTATGTCTATTTACAATTAGTAAACCTTTGTGAATATTTGGCAATAATTAATTTATTCATATTCCTGTTTTCTTTTTCTCTTTAAATATGTGTGACATATTTTTTCAGCTCATAGGGTCAATCACAAATTTCCTAGTCAGCTATCACTCAGGAAAATAACGCCTAATGAATATCTAGGAATTTTGAGCTAAAGGCTGAGTAAAGATGTTTGATTTGCTTCTGCAGAAAGCAGAATTACCTACACAAATAAATGTATATTTGTATTCAAGTTCTGTAGATTTAATGGAAAGTAGAAATTCTATGGTGGATGTAATCCAGGAAACACAGCAGATTTCCAAACTAACAGTCCTTTGCATTCTCCCTAGCAAGGAATATTTTAGAGTTTTCTCTAAGATATTGGATGTGCTTTAATCTTTCGTTTGATTGCCGGAATGCATTCTATTAGTAATGGCTTTTATTTGGCAACAGGAATTACACCTTTCTCCCCATGCCATTTTTTTATATGTCATTATATATCTCTTTAGCATCTACAGAAAGATTTGACCCAAAGATATTTGCCAGTGTCTAACAACAGCTATGATAAAACAGGTATGAAAGAATTTGTTGATATTTAAATACTGTGCATACCATGTCTCCAGCTATAACAATTTTCTCAAAGAGAAAATTTGATAGATAAACATCATTGCGTGACATGATTATAGTGTTTCAGCTACAGCTTTTACAATGAGATAATAACTTTAAACATAAAATCTGAAAATGGGAAAGGATTTTCATATATCTTCTTATCAGATCCAGTTGTTGCATGCACTTTATCCATTTTAAGATTGAACATTTTAGAGTTATGTTGGACATCTAAACTCTCGTTTTTAAATTTCTCCTATAAGAGAATGTTTCTAACTTTCAATATTTCTAAGAAAGCCTAAGTAAAAACTTAGAGATAATTGTTGAAAGCTACCCATTTTGGCAGAGACCATATATTCTGAAACAATTCAAAAATCCTTCAAAAATTAGCTTTCTCTAGGAAGTTATGATTAAAACATGGTATTTCGTTTATTTCCAGCATTATTTCCCAATCATTTTAGCTGGTGGAAAGAGAAATGAACTATGTATGGCATGTAATTACAGGAAACTAACAGAGCTGTTTCTGAAAAGAGAACATATTTACCTGCTGAAATATATTAAAAAAATTCCAATAAGACAATGGACAAATGAGTTATGATGATGATAATAACAATAATAATCTCATCTCTGATCTTTGTGTAAGCCTGGTAACAAATTAACAGTGAATGACAGAGTGCAATGAGTCCAAAGTAAATACCCTACATCCATCATTAGAAAAAAACCCCTAGTTCTTATCTGCTAAACTTTCTGACTTATTAACCTTGTCAAAATATCCTTTTGAAAGATCTAGATTTTTTTTTTCTATTTGCAATGCCTTTCCTACTATAGTAATAATAAAAAAAAGAGGAGGAAACAGTTTTCCAAAATTTTCCACAATTCAGCAATAAGGGAAAGTGCAATGGCAGTTTTAGGCAGGCTTAAAGTAAATAAAACAGACTGCATTTTTAAAGGTGCAAGATTAAAAGTAGCTCTGATTGCGCTGGAATGTTATCAAGGCTAAAAGTATGTTTAGAATAGCCATACAGCAGTGACTAATAACAAATGTCACCCAGACACACTCTCATTTTCAGTCATATACCTAAATATTTGATTATGTCTCTCAAGGAATTAACATTTTCTGTGCTTTTTTTCCGCTCCTTGCTGCAGTGTGTGGTGCTCATCCTTCTCAGGATTTCAGGCTACACAGACCTTTCATATGGGCAATTACAGCCATTTATATGTTCACATTATTCCAGTTTTGCTTTTTGCCTGGTTTCATTTCACTCTTTTCCACCACTTATGAACTCCGTTGGAGCCTGAACGTCTGTAACTTCCTTTCCCGCGGTTAGATTCAGCATCTTCCTTCTCCACGTGTCCCATTTCTTTCTTTCTTTCTTTCTTCTTAGCCTTTTCTCCTAGCATGTGGAGAGGGCATTTGCATCCTTGCCTCTTTTCAGCTTTTTAAGATGGTACTAGATGTTCTGAAAATGCTTTTGGTTGAGCTTTTTCTCATCTCCTTCATTTTGGGGTTAAGCTGAGAAAAGTCTGTAGAGCTGTGTGGCATGTGGGAATTATAACAGGGGTCTGTGTAGCAGTGTGACCTGTGGGAATTACAAGAAGGGTATCCAAGGATGCCAGCTTAGTGGAACTGAATCCGAGGAGTTGCTAAAACACTGCAGTGTTTTCAGGTTTGGTTAGGCCCAGCAGTCCTTTGGTATCACAGGCACTGCCTTGAGACAGAACAGGCAAAGTCATTTCAGGTTGTTTGCTGCTCAGCAGCTGTGCAGTGGGACAGGGGCAGGGACAAGGGACAGCCGCTGGCAGAACAGCAATGTCACAGACACGAGGCTGACAGAAGCTGCAAGTGCAACTCTCAGACAACACAAAATATAAGAAAAGGCTCTGAGGCTTTGTGTGATTAACAAAGTCTGAGACAAAACACCAAACAAATTTCATGTGAAGTACAAGATTACTTTTTTCTGATTAAACAGTTTGTCCTTGTCCTCTAAGTTACCTTCTAAGTTATTTTAGCTCTCATATAATAGGAAGTATATACACGTGGAGAAATTAATCGGCAGCCTTTACAGAGAAGAATAGTATTGTTTTCTGTGTTTCTATTTATGAACCTTGAAGAAGTTCTGGAGGCCATCACATGTCATGTTTTGCTTTTTTTACAAGCAGTAATTGAAGCAGTAGAACACAAGTTTTGTTATATGGGTCATTTCTGAGGGGATTAACAAGCATTTGAGTGCCTAGGGGATAATAATTTTTGTTTCCTACTGAATTTCAGGCTTTTGCTATTTTACTTCTTAAACCTAACATTTCTTTCCCTATTTTAAGTTGTTAATTTTTCAGATTTTTCAAAGCTTTGGCAATAAACGAATCCCGTACTGATGAAATTTTGGAAAATGCATATTGTGTCCAGGCTTCAGAAACTCCAAACAAGACACAATTAGGTGAATTTTGGCTGGAGGTGGAGACACAGGAAAGGGTTAAGACAGGAGACAAATGAAGAGCTATGGGGTGGGGAAGGGAGAAAATTACATTCTGCAGTAGGAAAAGATGCAAAACTTTTATAATTGTCAGAGACTTCTGGGAAAGGTTTTCACTGTTGGTATCTCATGAAAGACGGTCATGGACAGTGTTCCCTTCTCTCTGAAACTCAAGATTCTTGCTAAGGCCTGTGAGGGAAGTGAACATCATGCACAGGACAGCTCTCCCCTGTCCTCTCTCCCACTATCACCTTTTACAAATTAGGTTAGTAACCCTTATGTTTTGATTATTATGATTTGTTTTCTGTCCCTTGTCTCCCATTATGTTTTCCTCACTTATTTTTATTTACCTCTACTGAATTATCTTTTTTGCTACCATTCTCCTGAATATCCATTTTTAATAAATTTTCTATTACAGTTTAATTTAGTCATGTAATCAGTTTATAGGCAAAACCTTTTGTTCTGAGGAGTTTTCTTGGTGGGTGGTTTTTTTTTTCCTTCCCAGAAGTTTAAATTGAATATGATTATGGTGTAGGTCTTCTAAACAACCAAATTTGTTCTGAGCCAAATAAAGTACTTTCCAAAATCAGCCAGCAGTTCATTTCTCAGCCTGTCATTACTTTCACATCTGCTGGTGGTAGAATCTTCTGCATTGAAAATGCATGCTTGAAATGAGCTCTGCACACAAACGACAGGACATAAAGAAATATAATGAATGTAAATTAACAACAAAACCCACTTTCAAATGCCATCTATGAGCTCAATCCTGCAAGCTGCTTGGAGGTTTTACAGAATATAAAGGGAAATCTGTACCTCTGAGGAAATGGTCAGGATCTTACCAGACCAAGATCTGTAAAATTGTGACCTTCCCTTCAAAAGTAACTAAAAGAAGCAATTTTCCTATTGCAAAGATAGAGGTTTGACAGAAGAGAGGAAAAGCATGCAGACTTATTGTGTTTTAAAAAATACGGCTCTAAAATTCAGCAATTCATTGGAAAGGTCGGTCACCTACTGCTGGCATTTCAAATGTCATTTTTAATTTCTAAAATAGTAAAAAGTGGATTTTTGACTCTCAAACTGATTTATAAACAAAATATAAACCAGTGGACAAGTCTATCACTAAAACCACAGCTTTGTAACAAATTTGAATTCTATCAGAAGTCCAAAATTTTATCTCATAATGCGTAGGCGTTTCTTGTCGCAAAAGTAGAGTGGTACCATTGTTTTACCATTCCCTGCTGGAAGGAGAGTGGGTCACTATTCTGGACTATTTGTTGCTCTTCTTCACGGCTGATGTATCTCTGCTCATCTGCTTCCCGTGCTGTATTTTCCTTAATCTGTTATATTCTTTACTGTGGTGTCAAACCACGAATACAGCTTATTTGTATGCTTTCTGTCATAGCACTAGCATGTTCATAAATCATGATAATAACAGGTGTATCAATATTTAATTCTGCATTAGTTTTTCTGTCATAAGTCTTTGCTTCTGTCTACATTTAGTATTGCCAAAATTTAACTGTTGGGGGTAATACATTCCATGTTTGCTGTCTGCTTCAGGCTTACTTTTTGTGAAACGAGACAGAGGTTTTACTAATACGTGAAGAAAAAAAGCAGAGTACTATTTATCCAACAAATTCCATTGCTTCTTGGTGTTGGCAACCGATTTTTGAATGAGGCCAAATTGCAATGTTTTCCAACATAGAAGTCTATCAAGACCACAATCTTTCTGTCCAAATGTTAATACCTATCTCTGAAAAATAATAATTTTAATACCTTTGATTTTATCAATTCCATTATAAGGAAGTATTTTTCTAAAATCATTTGCTAAAGGGATTGCAGGTCCCAGTTGTGTTCCATACACAATAGCTATGATATTATTTCAATTGATTATCATCTCAATTTTTCAGATGTCAGACTTCTAGAAATAATTTATTGAAAAGATCTCTAATGCAAAACCCCTCACTCCCTCCTTCTTCCCTCTACCCGCACCCCCCCCCCCCAATTTCTAATTAGCCTGACTGAAGTCTAATTAATTCAGCAACAAAGTTTTGGCCTTTTTTTAATAAGACTATGAATGGGTCTGCACTGTCAATAGCTCATGGGATGGTTTTAAAGGAAATTATTGGGATCAGAAGTTCTCTGCCTGTATTTTAAGCAATTATTTATATAAAAGTAAAAGGTCTGTCAGCTTTAATTTATTGTCTGACTGACAAAACTCCTCAGTGCTACCACGCAGTATTAATTCAAATGATACAGTTCTGTATGTACTACTTAGAAAGTCTGTTGTGTGGATGAAGATGAGTGTCAGGAGAACAAAATGTTGAACCCTGGAAATATGTGAAGGAGTGATACTAGACAAAAAGTGTTTTTCTGTGAAGAGTGCTCTGCCTTGTGCCAAAGGCAAAGCTCCATCCTTGGCTCTATTCCTGAGCTACCAGACAAGAAGGAATAATCCATACACAAAGGGAGAATCCTAGAGAAACAATCTTTAGACTAGCATTTTCATATTTCTGTACTTGAGTTGTATAGTTTTTATTCCTTTAATATAACACAAAGTCTATTTGGATAACTTGAAAGATTACCTTTCCATTTTTATTAACAGCAGAAGGACTAGTTTAGGAGTGGTGATACCTTGTTATCAAATTTTAAGCAAAACATTGTGACTGAGTTGTCTATATCCTCTCTTCCATCCTTTGTTACTGAAAATTTAGAGATTCATTTAAGAGTAAAGCCAGCAGGAGTCAGACTGAGTTTGTCAGCTTTAAATTACCCAGAGCAAGTGTAAAAAGAACAAATCAGAAAAAAGCTTTGGAAATTAAATAAAGTCTCTCCAGAGGCAGTGATGGTATCTCTAATTAGTAACACTGGTGATGGCACTTACTTTTAGGGAAGGACACATCCTGCTTGTATCTCTATTCAGCATAATAAAAGAGAAGGAACCTAGGATTTTATTAGTCATTTATCGTAGCTCAAAATTATTTATGAAGCCTAGCCATTTGATGACTGGGGGAATATCAATAGCAGGAAAAGGTATCAGCACGTAGCTGCTAGGGAATATCCTTCACTTAGACCACTTTATAAAGAATTGTGCATGAAAAATGTGTTCAAGCAACAGAAGAATGCACTCAAAGGATCCCAACAGTAAAAGGCTGGGCCACTATTTTAAATGGCTACCCTATACTTTCTCCTTTATGCCTAAGAATTGCCAGAGATTTCCCATATAAATTTGACTTTCCTTAAAAGACCGTTTTACTGTGCTTGTGCACAAGATGGCTGAACTCAGGCTGCACAGAATGTCTCAGTTCTGGGATTCTCTGCCTTATCTATGCCAAATTTAAAAACCTTTGAAGTCCCAGTATGTTGTAGTACATTAGTTGTTGTACAGAACACAAACAAGCTTTCCTTCCTGCATTCATCAGTCTAGGCTGTTATGTAGACTGACCTCTGAATAGGTTACCTATCAGGTAGCCAAGAGGGAATTTAGCTGATAGTTTTTGCAGTTTAGGTTAACAGACTCAAAAGTGTTACGGATTTCTGCAAGAATATATGTACTGTTAATTATACATGCCGTTTCTTGCCCTTTCCCCTCACTCTTATCTAATCTTTTGCTAACCTAAACTCTTAACTCCTGGTTCTTCACCTTTTCTGGACTGTTGCATTTGCATTTCTTTCTAGAGGCTCCCTAGTGCTGCATCACAACATGGACAATTCTGAAAAAAAAACAAACCACAGTGTAACAGGCGAACATCTGGTTATTGCCCATACGGATTTATCAGATGGATTTAAATGTAAACAGTACCTGGATAGCTTATCTTTGTAGCTTTGCAGTCAGACAGGAGGTACTACTGCTGAAATACCATTAAACTGTCTTTTAGTTTTTTCGCTATTCACATTTATGAAATATATATTGTTAAATATTGCCCAGCTCTATAATGCAACAGATTTGCCCCAGAAAGTTTATTGTATATGATATGACTTATTCAGATTTTCAGACTTTAGATCTTTGAAGATAATGAAAGAAAACATTCCAAGTCTAGGATATTTAAATAAGGTTCTCAGCACTTTGGCTTTCCTCACAGTTTTGCAAAAAGATGACCTGTAACATTGTGCTGTCTTCCCATTCTGAGGTATGAATTTTATTCATCTTTTTAAATACCTTGCTTCCTGCTAAAGCCGTACGCTTGCCTGGCTCATTACCAGTGCACATAGCCTTTAATTTCTAAAAGCAAAAATCAGAATTGATTCTGATCCTATAAAAGGAACAGCAAAAGGGAATAAACCACCATACCACATAGGCTTGGAACTGCCTACCTGTAGTCTCTGTGTCTTTACTGTTTCTCTTGTCACATATTTTTAAAATAAAACTACCTTTCTTCATGCTTGTATTTACAACCTCAGTTCACACTTAAAGTATTTTCTGTTCCTGCTGCCATCTATTCCAACAAAAACATTTCATATAATTCCAAGGATAACAATATGGTACTAATCCTTTTTCAGAAAAGGAAATGCTTTACAGACTGAAGTGGGATGTACAGATTGATGTGCATCCCACTTCAGTCTGGAAAGGATTTCCTTTTCTGAAAACACAACTGATTGAAAATAGATTCCAATACCCAGAAGATTTACACCAACTAAAATTCTTTGTTCTTCTCCAGCTAATGCTGTCTTCTAAACTCACAGAAGTCTTTTAACAAGAAACCATCTAAGGATATTGCAATATTTTTAAGAAGGGGAAAAAGAAAGACCCAGGGGAGCTACAGGGTTGTTAATCTCACCTGGTGAAATAATTGATCCTGGAAACTGTACCAAAGCATATGAAAAGCAGTGTGGTGATTGGTGACAGCCAGAATGACTTCACTAAGGAAAACCATGCCTGAAAAGTTTGGTGGCCTTCTATAACGTGTTTAGAATATTGGTGAATGAGGGAAGAGCAAATGACATCACCTACTTGGACTTGTGCAAACCATTTGATACTGCCCCATGCAACACTCTTGTCTCTAAAATGGAGAGACACAGAGTTGATGGGCAGACCAGTCAGTGGATAAGGAATTGGCTGGATGGTCTCACACTCAAAATGTTGTGTTCAATGACTCAATCTCCAAGTGGAGATCAGTGATAAGTGGCATCCTCAGGGGTCCATCCTCGGACTAGTGTTATTTAATATTTTTTGGGGGGGCATGGACTGCAGGATTGAGTGCACTTTCAGCAAGTTTGTGGATGGCATCTAGCCATGTGGTGTGGTCGACATGCTGGAGGAAAGAGGTGCTTGACAGGCAGAGGGATCTTGAAAGGTTTGAGAGATAAGCCTGTGAGAACCTCATGAAGTTCAACAAGGCCAAATGCAGTGTTCCTGCCCCTGGATCAGATCAATCCCAAACATGGATACAGGCTGGACAGCAAGTGGTTTGTGAGCAGCACCACAGAGAGGACTTGGGGGTTATTGGTAGATGAAAAGTTTGGCATGAGCCTCAATGTGTGCTTGCAGCTTCCTGGGCTGCATCAAAAGCAGCATGATCGCAGGGTGAGGGAGGGGATTCTCCACCTTCACTAATGAGTCTCCTCTCAGTAGACACCCTCTGGAGTGCTGCATCCGTCTCTGGGGTCCCCAGCATAAAAAGGACCCAGACCTGTTGGAGAGAGGCTGGGGAGGGCCACTAAGATGATCAGATGGATGCAGAACTCCTATGAAGACAGGCTGAGAGAGCTCGGGTTGGGGAGCACGGAGAAGGTAAGTTTTCAGGGAGACCTTCTAGCAGCCTTCCAGTACCTAAAGGGGCTTACCAGAAATCTGGAGAAGGATTTTAGACAAGGGCATGGAGAGATAGGGCAAGGGGTGATGGCTTTAAACGGAAAGAGGTCGGTTTAAATTAGATATTATGAAGTTGTTCTTTACTGTGAAGATGGTGCGACACTGAGAGAGTTTACCCAGAGAAGTTGTGGATGACGCGTCCCTTTAAGTGCTCAAGGCCAGGTTGTATGGGGCATGAGCCCCAAGAGTTCAAACAATGGGCTGCCAGATTCTCCAGGAGAATGACATAGAAGACATTATCCAAGGCTTTGCTGAAGTACAGATAATGTTGTTGTGTTTACTTGAATTTCATTTTGGTTTTATATGGATTGGTTTGCTTTAATCTGGGTCCAGCTTTCATTAGAAGAGGAGCAAGTGGATAGATGACATCAGATTAATAACTGTCTTGAAAGATATTAAGATTAAGCAGACAATGGAAAAAGAGACTGATTAGAAAGGGAAAAAGGAAATTAAGTCTGTGTTTTAGAGCTCAGTAATGAATAAAGTAAGACCTGCCAAAAGTCAGGTTTGCAGAGGAATTAAAATGAGAATCACAATTTGTCCAACTGTAGGCATAAAATAATATAAAGGAAAAAATAATGGGATGGTCGTGCACTGGGGATTAGGCAGAAATTAAAGAAAATCCTTGTTTGCCTTTATTTTCAGTAAAGATAATAATGGAGAGCATGGAATCAAACTAAAATGGCCCATAAGTCTGAGAGAACACAGGCAAAATGAAGACATAAGACAAAACCAAAACCAGACAATTTCAAGGTGGATGGATCATTAAAAAAAAACCTCTGGAAAAGGTTTGTCCTGGCTAGAGAAAAAAGGGCTTCAGGGGAACCTAAAAGCAGCTTCCTTTTGCTTGTGTGGGTTTACTGAGAAGACAGAGATGGGCTTTTTATGGAAGTGCACAGCCAGAGGAGAAGATTAACCTGGTCTGACCTCAGAGCTGACCCTGCTCTGAGCAGAGGACTAGAGACCTCCTAAGGGTCACTTCTAGCCTGAAAGATTCTATGAAGTGGTGAACAACAGGAAAAATATTGCCCCAAAATAAAATTAGGCCTGGGAAAAGAGCACCATCATTGTCTCTGCTTATATCGTGAGACAGAACTGAACAGAAGGAGGAAATGTAAAGAGAATTACTGGCCCGGGAGCAAGTAAATGGGCATACATTGACTTTGAGTAAATTCAGTCTGGAATGAAAAGATTACTACCTGTTAGGGTCATGAAGATTTTGGAACCACTTTCCAAATGACAGTAGTGAAGCTCAAGACTAAACTTCTTTTGTCTTGGAAATTGATTCCTATATGGAAAGAATTATTGTATGTGTCTTCCTGCTGCACAATGCCATTCCAGGTCTGCGGCTAGGCAGATCTTCACAAGACACATTTTTTTCCTGAGAAAACTCCTTTGTTGCAACCTACTTTTTAATACACAGGAGTCTCTACAGTTTGTTTTTAAAAACTTGACGCAACAGATTTGAAACCTCTTCCCTCTGTAGGCAATCAATTGCAGATGTTATTAGGAGGCAAGCAGAAGACACCCATGCATTTACCAAAAAGGAAAGGAAAAGGAATCTTGTTTCTGCCAGTCATCCTCTATTCATACTCATCCTCCTCAGCTGACTAGGTCTTTGAGATATACATTGCAGGGGCTACTGCTCTGTTGTATTTAGTGTTCAATGATTCCTTCTATTTTGGTTGATATTAAACAAGTTTCTTGTAATGTCCTTCCTTTATAATTGAAATTGGGTATGATAATTTCATGAGAGTTCTTTAATGAAATATTGTTGTGCTTTCTTCCTACTGATAAATCTGCTTTCTAGGCTCTTAAATTCAGTTCTGCAAAAAAAGAAAAGTTGTATGCAAACACTTCTAGAGTTCTAGATCATTTAAAGAAAGAGTTTCAAAACTTGAGATAAATGACATCAAAAGATATGGGGGGAGAGAGATTGAGACCAAACTTGAGTTTTTCTATAGAATTGTTCTTTTCATACTTCTGTGGTGTACTTACATTTGGAGCAATTCTTTTAAAGAGCAAACCTAAACCATCTGGTAGCATAATACTTGGTTAATGCTTCATATCTATGTACGGGATACACAGAAGAGCTTTGATTTACGCAATGTCTTTCTAAGGCAAATGAGATACACAATGCATAATTCATGACAGTACATCTTGGCATTGGATGGCAGTCTTGATTCCGATGTTAGAACCATTTTCTTTTTCGGAAGACTGTGACTCTGTAGGAGCGTGATTACAGTTAAGTGCGCTGATGAGTGTCAGATATAATGAGAGGTTGTATCTCTGTCTTATGTCACTGTTCTGAGCATGTTGTTTTAGTGCAGACACAAGCTGCATGCTTCATGCCAGTAATGAAGCATGGATGACTGGCATTACCAGTATGCCTGGAAAAAAACCAGGAAATCTGAGAGGAGTTTGTTCTGATGCTTTGGATAATTATTTAAAAAAAAAAAAAATTAATTGAGGTAAAAAAAAATCAGAGCTTTAAAGATTTTAGAAAATCATGGCAAGTGTCAACCATATTACTTTATAGATGGGTTATGCACCAGCTTTATGCCACTCACTAACCTTTACATTCCTTTAATCTGAAAACATATATGGGACTTGGAATGGTTGCAGAGGTGCATTTTAGTGCCTCTTGGCTGGCAGATCAGTGGAGGGAATGATTCCTGTCAGTGTGCTTTTGGGCTGATCCTAAGGCTAACTTCAGTGACTGTTGGCATAACACTGAAACACTTGTCCCATCTGTTCAAAAAGGGATGCCCTTCACTATGGAGAGAAGGGAATGCTTTCCCCATGCATGTATTTCTAGGACTATAAATTTTCTCAGTGAATCTCATTGTAGTTCCTCTCTTGATTTCTCTCCTCTCTAGATTCTTTTTTATAATGTGTGTTCACCCCAGTGATAGAAACATCTTCTGTAACAAATGTTCTGTTTATGCGTTCTCTTGGATTATTAATGGAGTTGTTTCATAAAACAAATCCAACCTCTGAAAAATGCAGTAGTCTAGCAGATAAATACCCAGACTCAGTATATAGCAATGCCCTTCAATATTTTTTGTAATCAGCTGCAATGACATGGTTTTCATTACTTCCTAATTGTCCATAACATTTCCTTGTATTTTTCTCATTAAAGTTAGCTTTAAAAAGCAGCACAGTGGCTGAGATGGTTCAGAATCATCAGTAGTGTAACCTTCTTTGGGAGAGGTTGCACAATGACAACCCCGTAAATCCTTTATTTAAATTAAGGGAAATACGACACAAGCAGCAGTAAAGATGTTTTGTCCCACTCCTATTCCCACCTCCCAAATATGAACATCCTTGAGGGGTAATTCCCTGAGCCTATTTAGTCTTTGGCTTCTCTTATGAAATTGCTTACAAGATTACAAATTAGCTTGCTAATAATAGTGAAGCAGACAGCTTGTACATGAATTCATAAATAACTTTCCCACTTAATTAATAAAAACCTTTGAAGCCATCAAAGTTAGATAAGACATAACCTTGTGCTTTTAACACTAACATTTTTTTTTTATTAGCTGTCTCCCTTTTAATGCTGTACTCAAATGTATCCTTATTTTCCGTTTCTCTTTGTGGCAATCCTTCGGACATTTTTTTTTCCAATTTCTACAGCATTTAGAAAAATGAGTCTCAGGACGTTGGCTGGGATTTCTCTTCTAGTAGAAGAGATTTCACAGCATGCAATATGTAATTACTTTTTTAAGATGCATCAAAGAGAAAAAAATTATACATTATATGGCAAATATGAAAGAATATTCCCAAAAGGCACCATCTTTTTCAGCCTCTTGCCTCAACTGTTCTTGACAGTTATCTCAAACCCTGACGAATACCACCAATGATGGAAATCTCACATCCTCAATTTAATTTAGTTCTTAACTGTCTTTACCATTAAAAGTTTTACTAATGGATAATCAAACTTAAGGCTTCAATTTAAGCCTCTTGCTCCATGTTCTATCCCCAGTGGACATTAACAACAAGTTATTCATTCCTTATATGCAACATCTATGTAAATGTGAATCCTGTTCTTGCTGTTAGCCATCCAAAGTGCCCTTTCTCTTCATATACTGCACTGTCTGTAATTGGTCTCTTTCTCATCAAATGTTTATACATTTTGGACAACGAAGACATGGTCTCCCGAATTCCCTATGTATGTCATTTCTACATTTGACAGCTTGAATAACATCTTAGTTCTAAACTCTTAATTTTATTATGAATATCTAAATCCTGAATTTGTTAATAATTACTAGTAAAGCTTGAATGTCCTTTGCTTGTTTTCATCTTTCAAATTCTGATTACCCTGAATGAGATGAAGATGTCTTGAGAGGAATGTCTAGTTGCACAATTCTGTAAGTCAAGCACTCTGAAGTTACTTGGATTAGCAAATGGATTTATTATCTATACTTGTGTATATCCCATCCCACTGCTAGATGTATCTTTGTTTAATGAGATCAGACTGTCGAATAGAGTTTTACAAAAACTTATTTTTTACTTCAGTTAAACAACTTTATGACTTCAATTAATGTTAAGTCAGCCACTATAATGAGAAGTGGGTATTTGTCAATAAATCTAAATTCAGTGCAGTGCACTATTAAATATTAATATCTGTAAAACAGCTGCCTGATGTTGGTAGGTATCCATGTCATTTACCTTAACTGTCCTTGTCCCTTGTCCAGGGCAACACCAACTATGCACTAAATTAACTTAAAAATTTATACTTACTTAATGGAGCATTAATACATCTGCTTACAACCCACAAAATCTATAAATTTGAAATTTTTTTTCTTACTTGGGACATTAATGAGGTGCATGGAATTAAGTAGATCAATCTGACTTTTTAGGTATGCAAAAAGCAGACGCAGTTATTTAACACAGTCAAAGTTTAGAAAACCTATATTAAACTAGAACCTACCAAGTTTAATACCTCATAGGTTTGTGGATGTCACCTAGTGCTCATGAAGGCAGATGTGGATACTGAGTCCACTTTTAGGGTCCCCAGTCTAATAGCAGTAACAGAATTGAGTGAATTCAGCTGGGTGGGATCTGGAGCACTTGTTCCACTAGGAGATGCTGAGGGATCAGAGCTCGTTCAGGGATGGCTTCAGGGTGACCTAGAGCAGTACCCTGCCCCAACACCTGTGAGAAGATGGAGCTGGGTTCTTCAAAGCACATGAGGTGAAATAATAGAGGATCAGGCTGCCTATGAGGGGTGGAAATCACCCTGAGGACAGTCCAGAAGTGGAACACCTTCCCCAGAAATGTTGTGCCGTCTCTGTCCTTGGAGTTTTTCAAGACAAAACTGGATAAATATCTGAGCAACCTGATCTGACCGCATGTCTAACCCTGCTCTGACATCCCTTTCAGCCTGAATCATTCTGTGAATACAAACTATAAACAATTTAGTCACTATTCTTTTTCAGCTTACTGGAAAATATGGAAATGCAGTTGCTCAGTGGCATCTGTGTTTGTTTTCTTCATTTACTTGAGGTTAACTTTAAATATTCTTTATTACTGGATTTTTTTTTTTTTTTTTATGATAATGCAATTACTTTTAGAGTCTTCTTTAGAGATTAGTCAGATCCTTGGCCATGTTAAGGAGCTTATTGCAACATTTCAGCACATTTCCTGAGATGGTGAAAGATTGTTAAAGCCATCATAAACAATTGTATTTTCTCTCCATCTCAGTAACTGATCCTTTGTATGATTCTGAAAAACGCACTTGAATGGGTCTTTTAACAACTGGGTATCATTCATTTCAGAATACTTAAATTGACAGATTTCAGAAGCCCTGGGATATAAAACCTGAAGTTAATGAGAATTAAACTTTTGAGTTTATTATGAGGAATGTTCTGTAAAAACATGTGTTTGATGATACTTACCAGATACTTCTGACAATCTTAATTTTCAGGGTTGTAAAATGAAATCCTATGTCCATATCACATTACAGAAAGGTTGACATCAGTGTTTCACTTTCCCATGAAACTTGGAGAAGAAATATAAAGACAGATGGAGCAAGTCTTCATTGGATTCATTGGATGAGACAGGGACGTTGTTGAAAACATCCGTACATCAAAATGTCATAGTGTATGAATAGTGGAAAATAATGAATCAACCTGCTCTACTGTCACTAGTTCTTATTTTTGCAGTCTTAATATTTTTTAAGTAGTTTAGGATTATTTGTTATTGTTAAAAAATTATTTGAGGCTGTATTATAGAGTTTGATTAAAAATCCATTGTATGATCAAAAAAACATGGGAAAACCAAGCATACATTTAGGAAACTGGTATCTGGATTGGACAAGAGAGACTTGCTCCATTGTCACAGCATTGAAAGAAAGCTTCCTAATAACCACATTCAAAACTTCTTTTTCCTTTGCTTTCTATTTTGGTTTCTTTCACACAAGGGGAGATTCAGGGGCTCACACCTCATTGATATCCACATCACTATTTTGCAAGTGAATTCATTGCATTATCTTTCACTTCAGTGCACAACTCATGTATTTCTCCAGCAGAATATACAACTCTCTCTTAAGGAGAAGGGCATAGCAAAGAAAAAAAATCCCCACAAACAACCGCAGCCATCGCTAGCCATGCATCACAGGTCATTGTTACTGTTGCTTTGCTACCATCTTGTTTTTCTCTGTCTTGTCTCTCCTCCTGTGTGGAGAGAGCACATCTGGCTATAAACCCAGAAATTTTTCTTTACTGAGGAAAACATTTCTAGATTAGATATTTTTGTGAAATTTTTGCCCCCGATTGTGAACCAGCAACCATCTGTCTAAGAGTGGGGAAAGGCATACTTGAAACAGTATCCTTGAGGCTGCCTAATTTGCGGAAAGTTTTTTCTAGAAAAGGCAGTTTAAAGAAGGGATATTTATAATCTGCATATGTATAATCTTCTACCCCTCCATTCTCTCATACCTAATACAAAACTTAAAATAATTAGCATAACTCAGCTATTTTGTGTTGCTTCATACTTTTGGTCAACTTCATTTCATTACTATAAGTGAAGGCTTTGAAATTCTGTAGCAAAATAACTGAACATTTTTGAATATTGTTTATATAAGTGAGCAGAAGTCAAATCCGGTGTCTCTTGGCCTAGATATTCCTGTTAGTAAATGTATATTGAGACTGTGCTACTAGATAGGCTTAGTCATCCTTTAATTTTTCAAAGGAGTGTTGCTACCTAATGCAGCAGTCAAAACTTTTTTTGTATCAGAAACTTGCTTACTCTACATTTACAAAATTTGTCTCTTTAAACCAACCAGTAAGAGTATGCACTTAGTCTATTTACATTATGTCACCTTGAATCTTTTCTCCCTGACAATTTAATGCAATCTACTTTTCAGTTTCTCATGGAAAGGAGCGCACATACAAATACATATCACTCAGTGATAGGTTCCTTTGTAATGTTTACCGAGTAGTAATATTCCCTCCAAAGTGCAATGCCAGTTTAACCTCTTTCCATTACTGAATTCACCAATTACCTAGCAAGCAATTCAGTGCTAACATAAGGTATTAGGACTAATCATGTTAATTTGAGTTTATGTAGATATAAGTCAGGGGGCCTGACCCTACACCAATATTGAGAATAAGTCATAGAAGTCAGACAGTTTGCAACTCATTAGTGTACCTAGGCTGTGAAATTATCCCTTCTCACCAGTTTTTTGGGAACAACCACTCCCAAGGACGATGAGTAGAGGTGGAATTCCTATCCTTGTTCCTTCCTGTGCTGACCTGAAGGCTGATGCATAATGTGTAAAGATTCATGTGACAACATCAGGTGAAAGAAAAACAAAAAAAGAGAAAAAACTCATAGCATGTTGTGTCAGTCACTGGGAGGACACAGTCTTTCTTTAAGGCATATGCTCCTTTGAGATTTTCAGATGAGTCAAGAGACAATGTCAGCTGATAAACTGACATTCTTCAGTTGTCATAACACCTTTCTAGTCCTATGCCAATAAAAGCTATTCAGTAGCTGGCAGCATGAAGCTGAAATGAATTTGTCACAAAGATGGTGGAATGGAAAGAAGTAAACCAAATTAAAATATATTGTACATCTGGTTTTGTAATAGATTTTTTTTAACAGGTAAATTTTTAAAATATACTTCAACATGTTTAACACTGTGGCAAAGTGGAAAAAAAATTGAATCACGAGGGACTTTGTGATACATTTATTTGTCCTTTAGGTCTTCTCCTCAGTTGTCTGAAATAATATAACTGAGATAATTCTAGTGCTTTCCCATGCAATTGGGATCCAATTACTGAGATGTCTTCTTTGTTTCTGAAACATGGTACTAACTGGTAAAAACCTTTTTCTGCTGATACCTTTCTATTTTTATTCTTCTTCATAAGCTCACTCCCATTAATTAAAGCTCTTTTATAATGAAAGATTATTTCATAGGAATGGAATACTCCATAATATTGGAAAAATATGTCTTTTGTATTCTTTCATAGTGTTTCTATTTTCTTTGAAATGTTGCTTGAAATTTTAGTATACTTATTTATTATACCAATAATAACTACTTTCTCATCTATGTTTAAATTAATTTCTACTTAGCTAGTAATTATTGTTTAAAATATTATAATTTTACATAGGTATTATAATGCATATTGAAATCTTTTTAATCACACTATTGTGTGTTAAAAAGAAGACAACCACTATTGTGATCGGTCATGTTCGTATTATGCATGGAAGGTTCACAGTTTGTTCTTAAAGCAACAACCACTAATCTTATTTATTCATATTACACATGAATATATTTGTATATTTATGAAGAAGAAAATCAGAGATCACTGTGAGAGGAATGTCTAGAAGATTGATGCCATGGGCTAATTTTAAATCTTGAAAATCAAAGTTTCTAACTTCTTTCATTAACAGCAGACTTGCTAGAGGTTAATTCATACTGAATAGAACAGAACAGAATGCAATACAGTATTTCAGTTAGAAGAGTCTCACAGCAGTCATCTCATCCAACTGCCTGACCACTTCATGCCTGAGCAAAAGCTAAAGGGTTACTAATGACATTGTTCAAATATCTCGAAAGCACTGACAGTTATGGGGCATCAAACACCTTCCAAGGAAGCCTGTTCCAATGTTTGACCACTCTTTTGGTAAAGAAGTGTTTCCTAATGTCTGCCTGCCCTAGTGCAACTTTCCACACATCCTGTCAAAGGATAGAAGAACTCAACACATGCCTCTCCCCTTCCCCTCCTCAGGAAGCTGTGACAAGCAATGGGGTCACCCCTCACCCTCCTTCTCTCCAAATTAGACAAGCACAAAGTCCTCAGCAGCTCCTCACAGCACATTCTTTCCGGTCCTTTCACCAACTTTATTAGCCTTTTGCAGGCACATTCACAGATCCTCACATACTTTTTAAAGGAGGGCACCAGCAGAAGATCAGGAGTGGTCCTGCCATTACATACTTCAGTAACCTGGGATGAATCCCCATGGACTTGTGAACATTCAGAAGATAAACTGGTCCTTTATAATTTCAATATCCACAATTATGTCCAGTGACAAGTGGTGTTCCTCGGAGGCAGGTATTTGGATAGGCATTAGTTAGTATCTTTACTAGGGACATGGATGTTAGGGATTACATGTACCCTGAGCAAGTCTGTGCATGACACCAAGCTGAGTGGTGTGTTTCCTACCCTAGAGGGAAGGGATGCCATCCAGAGGGACATTAGGGATCCAGAGGGCTTTGGAGGTAGCCTGTGTTCTCAGGGAGATGATGTGCCCATTTGCAGTTCCTTGTGCTTATCCTGCTTTCTTTCTGGCAAATTTGTGTTACTTGGATGCCTCCTTTGGGCAGCTACACCCATCTGTGTTCCTTTTGGTAGTCACATTGCATATGGAATTACTTCATAGGTTATTTTCTGTATTTGATGGATATTTCTTTGTTTTGTTATCGCTAGAGAAGGTTTTGCCAATCTCCCAGGGTTACATCCTGATAATGGCATTTAATGCTTATTGATGAATCATTCATAGCTCTTCATTTTACCCTGTGCCGGCACTCACAAGGCTTACGCTGTCGTCCTGTGCCTTTACTCAAATCCCATTGCTGTGCTAGTGTGACAGTTCATACTCTACAGAGCAATTGCACACTATCATAACTTACTGCCTTCCAAAACATATAAAAATTATTGCAACAGACATATGCAGTTTTTAAAAACTAAGCAAAACTGAAATAATTTAGACAACAATAATCTGAATGCTTGATGATTGCTAATAAAGCAAAACAAGCTGAAACAAACAACTTGGGAAACCTGAGGAAACTCAGACAAACCAAGACAAACAAGTGCTGGTTCTGAGGTCTTGCAGAGCTATTGCAGCATTAATACATTCTTATTAGTGACGGCAATATTTTCTCACAGAGGTACAGGGCAACACATTTCTTAAAAGATGGATTTAATTTCATGCTTGTAGCAGATGAACTGCATAATCAATAGGGAAAATAGTTTAAACAATAAATTTAATGCTAAATACTTTATATAACAACTGACATATTAATGACAACAGTGCACTTTTTAGAAGGAACAAAGAAAAGAGATATTGGATAATCAAAACATTGATTTTTTTCTTGGTTTATCAAACTATATATTATAAAAACTGAAACGTGGTTTTTACTGGTGAACAGACAGGAGTTACAAGGCTGGGTTCAGCTCTCTGTGCAAATAGAATTCTGGGAAAGGAATTTGTTTCTGTCACACGATCCGAGACTTACAATGAACACTACTGCTAAGAAACTTTGTCAGAAAGTTACCACAGAAGGTAACTGAGAAGGAAAGATAACAACAAAATGGGAAATGGCGCAAACTGAGTTTGCACGTACAGACATACACACACATATATGTATTAACACATATATCTGTATATACAGAGCAGAAAGTCACGTACTGTCATTCTTCTGAGAGCATTCTTAAATATTCCAGCCATTTGCCTCTACCAAGGCACCATAACTCTCTGTTTCTCAGGTAATTGTATTTATGTATTTTCTTCTGAGCCCATCTGGTTAAAAACTACCAGACTTATGTATATTCACATATATTCTTATATTCACACAATAATAGCTAAAAATTCACTGGCTGAGACGTATGGCTGGCAAGTCTCTGTATATGGAAATATAAGGCACTTCCATATACAGAAAGTGTCATTTGACTAGCAAGGTGATTTATTAAGATAAGGACTAGAAGATTTATATGTAACAGTGTTTTGTTGCCTTGCAAGCTGATTGATTTGTTACAGTATGTTTGAATTTCAAAAGTACAATTATGTTTCTAAGAAATGTGATTAGGTAAAAAAAAAAACAACAAAAAAAACAACCAAAAAACTTACAGAATAGTTTAAAAATAAATCCAGAATTTGAGCCAAGAACTGAATCTGTCTTTGGAAAGCTAAGAACTGTATCCATCTTTAGATCTTTAAGAGTAAAACTGTAGCTTTCAGTGAATCTAAAGTACACAACCCACACTTTATGGTAAGACAGTCTGTCTCAGCAAAGAAAGTAGAGGTGTTTACTAAGGCAGATAGTATCTATTCCTAAGATCCCATAAACTGTTCTTCCTAGTGAAGTATTTATATATAAAAATTTACTGACTGTGTGATAATCAGTGACCCTCAAAGGCCACAGGGTTTGAGGCTGATCATTTTACAGGCGGGTTGTGCAACAAACAAACTTTCCACAAAGCTTTACTATGGCAGCAGTGTCTCTGCGCTTCAGTGCAGTTTCCTAACTGAAAATGTTAATTTTTAACAATATTCAACCTTAACACATTTGGGAGTTTTTTGCCATTTCTCAGCTATTGAAATGATCCAAATTAATGTTTCATTTTGATGAACTACAGAGTTGCCCCCAAGAGCTGCTGCTCTTCTCTTGTTTGAGAGGAGGGCTTGGGAAAGTAGGAAAAGAAAATTTTATATAATATTTTATATTTTATATAATATTTTAAAATACTTGGTAAAGTTGCGAAGCCTTCAGAAACACTGTATAGTGTCTGTAGGCCATACTGGAAACTGAGGTGATGGATTGGGTGTGAAAGGAAAAGGAGTCAAAAAAGGGAATTGGACCGAGGGGCAGGTGGCTTCTTGAGTGTTCATCAAGTCTGGGCTCCCCACTGCCCTGGGAGTCAGCAGGGGCTCCCTGCCTAAGCACCTAAGCATGAGCAGAAAAAGAAAAAGAGGGGAAAATGCAGGGAACTATTCCTTAGAGAGGTCAGTACGAGTTTTCATCAAATTTAGACTGAGATTTTATCTGTTGCAGTGTTGTCTGCCCTGATGGACTCAGATCTTACTGCCGGTTATCCATCTCGTTGTGGTAATACCAGTCTATAAGGAAACATCCTTAAATCATGTTCAGAAAAACATTTCCTGCAGAAGAAAAGGAAGAATGGGAAAAAATATATAAGTGTATCTTTTAAAAAGAATCTGAAAACATTTCTGTCCAGAACATTTTCAGTTTTCTGTAGCATTGTCTGAAATTAATATTTTCTATATGCATCTATTGCTTTCAAACACAGGGAAGCTAAGAAACTGTGGAAGGGAGACCCACCTCACCTTTCCTTCTCATTCTTCTTTGTCTGCTTTCTCAAGAAAAAGAAATAGACTGAAAATTAATTGACCGGGAAAATAAATTAATAATCCAAAATCACAATCTGAAATATTTTTTGTTTCCTGAGAAAGTGATACTAGTTCAAGTAAAATGCAACTTTTAATTTTAATTCAGAGCACAAAATACTAACTGTAAGGTTTTTATAGGCAGTAACTAAATCAACATTATCTCAACATATTTCCAGCTTAGAAATTATTGTTATATTTATTTTTTCTCCAAAAAAAAATAAAATTCTAGGAGTCCTATTCCAAACAGGCATCTAGAACTATAAATTAAAACAATCCCTTTAAAAATGTGTAGTGGAAGGTGATCATAAGTTTTTTTCTCTTATATTTATACACATGAGATCCAACTGTAGCTAATTCAAGTAGTAGTGTAGTATTATGAACACTTGTATTCTGAAATATGGAGAATTTACAAGCAAAAGGGGATTTTAATTCCTTAATCGTCATCTTCATTTTGATAACTGAAGACAAAATACCAGTTTTTATTGTCCATACTGCTCAAATTCCTTTTTACATTGTTTAGGAAATGACAATTCAGTAAAGTAGTACCACAGGTTTTGATATTTTGTGCAGTGAACATTGGGAATGTTGAGGGGAAGTTGTTTGTTTTTGTGATTTTTTTCCATGTACAAATGAAATGCATGAATGGTAGAAGTTCCCTTATTTATTTCAATTTATTGCCTCTTGCTCAGCTTACTAGATTACATTTGCGCTAACCAAAGTCACTGTTTACACTTATTTAACAGCACTGCTGAAGTAACACTGAATCTCTTTCAGTGAGGGCTGATTTAGCTACAAATCACTGTTCCAGCTCCGAGATCATTAATCAGCCTCAGGCTAGATCCATTACATGGATATTCAGTATAGAGAAAATATTAACAGCTTCACAGAAGAAATGTTACCATCAGATTAGCTCTGACTCCCTGCTGGAGCAGCAAATTACTCCGAAGTAATAATTATAATACATTAGTAGAGGTTTAATTTCCAGTAAGTGCTGTCTGTTTAAGGGATGGCAATATCACCATACTTCAGAGAACAATAGATCATGGTATCAGCAGGAGAAATCTGCACGGAATTTAAAAAAAAAAAAAAAAAAAAGACAATAAAAAATTCATTACAGTCTCCAAATTGGAACAAAAGGTCCACAGAACTTTCCTAGCTCGAGCTTTGTGGACAAAAAAATCTTACTATTCTGTTTGCTGAAACTTTCCCGTAATGAGTAAGGAAGGAAATATGTTTTACCTGTAAATAAGGCCTGATTATGCGAACTCTAGCCTTCTTTTCAACAGTCATTTCTGGAACATGCTGACATCTAGTTTAGGGTATATATAAAGCAAGAAGAAAGAAAGGTGTGTTGTGCCCTAAGTATTTTGTTTGATTAAGCATAGCAGGTTGATTTTGATGGAGTTCACCATAGCTCAGGGTCTGGACCCCTGTGTATATCCTTAATCCTGGGTATGAAAGGATTTGATTAATTTGCACAGAGCCACTGCAGACCAAAACATGGAGTTTTTCTTGAGAGCTCACTGTTCTTCAGTAACAGCTAAAATTTTTTTTAGTGTCTTTTTTTGTTAATCTTTTGTGCCTAACTGAAAGTATTCAACACTTTAAAACTTTTCGGGTCAGGGAGTCTATGCTTAAAGACTTTTCAAGTCCACATGTTGGCATTCTGAGGAAACAATATGAACTATTTACATCACATGGTGGCTTTGAAATATTCAGAGCAGTTCTCAACCATGTTGTTGTCTGAAAGCAGTTATCATAAACTTCAAAACCACTCAATATCTGGTAACTACAGAGGTGTTCCAGGAATGACCTTGTGCAAGTATAAATTTTCTGTTCTCTGTGTTTGTTTGATTGTGAGGTTTGGGGGAGAAAGTAGGAATGGGAAAAACAAAGATGCTAGATTGCAAGGAAAGAGGGTCATCATGACTTTTATAATGTGAAGATTAAAATATTTAGCTACTGCACCTTTCGCTGCAAATATTGAACCTTGTCTTGCCCTTTTGATCATCCATTCAGTTCCTTTGCACAATCAGAAATGAATTAAGTTTCTGGCTCCGGGGGTGGAATAATGCTGATAAGAGTAATTATTACAGAGTCAATATAAATAACCGAAACCAGCCATTCCATGACTGCCATCTTTGCCTCAGATGGGACCAGAAATGGCAATAGAGACAGCCTTTATTAACATGAGTCAGATTTGCTGCCTTGGCAGAGGAATACATCTGCTTCCCTGCATGTGAAGAGACTGGAAAAAACTGTGGCCTAAAATGTATACCTAGACAAGGAGTCAAGGTAGAAAAGGATGGAAAAAGCCACTGTAGATGGGTTCCCCTACTATCAATCTAGAACAGGGATGATCATTCTGATTTATCTTAAGCTACTTTGGAATGAGAAATTATATTTTAAAAAAAAACAAAATAACAACCCTGAACGGTTGTTCTGTTGCAAAAATATCTGTAAAGATATTTCTTCAAGAATACATAATCTTAAATTCAAACCCTGTTTAACTCAGGCTTAATTTTTCCTGTAGACAAGCTGATTGTGAAGGTAAAGCTGATGACTTCAAGGTTAGTGAGCTCAAGACCTTCTTCTTCTCTTTCTGTCCATTGCCTTGACATTTCGTTTTCTTCATATTACTTGTATCCCATCATGTATTCTGAGAATTGCTCTCCATTTGCACTCAAATCTTGATTTATGGGATTCTTTGGGGCTTCATTATAACAGTAAAGAGATTAATATCTTTTAATTCTGTAGATTCCTGATTTGATTTATATCTCTCAAGAATGTGTATACTTGAAGGTTTTTCCTGTACTTTTTTTTTCACTTTGAAAAAATTTAAAGCCTTATGGGCAAATGCAGAATAAACAAAAGCTGTAGTGTCTGGATTTAAGCTTTTATAGCAGAATTAAAAATATAATGATTTTGGGTCCAGATCACGAAGTTCTGCAGCGTTTGCATTATAGAATTGAATTAATTTCATTCAGAAAAGGAATAGGCTTCTCAGTTCCACTGAAACAGAGATTTCTGAGATTTAAAAATAGTTGAGCATTCTAATTTCCTTTGTGTACTGACACTTTCAAACTAGGCAATGAACTGGAAGAGACCATCACAACACATCAAGAAATGCTGTTTTCTTTGTATACGTGATAAATCAGAATCATTCTTTGAACTGCTTGCACTCAAATTAATTCTTATATAGTTTAATAACCTTGTTATATTAGGAGAAAGACTTCAGCTTTAACATGTTTATGTGAGACTCCAGTTTGGAGACTTTAGCTTAAGTCATCAAAACTGCATTCATATCTATCATACTGCCCCATGCTGGAACAAGGATAATTGCACATAAATAGAGCTTCTTTGAACAGCTGAAAGAGTAGAATAAACAGAACATTTGATGAGTTGAAAATACAGATAGACAATTCTAGAAAATATTTTTTAAAGTTCAGTAGCTATGTAGCACTTTGGCATATTTCTGCATCTAAATCATCCAGAATGAGTCCATCACCGCTGATTTTCTATGTAGCTGTGGCTTTGACATTCATTAGAACAAAATAAATATAGATTTATAGCTTATTCATTTGATTACAAAGAGAGAGCACAAAATTATAATAAGCTTTACTTGCCCTCCTGCAGTAGTGGATAGCAACCAAATTCTGAATAACGTCATGTACTTCAAATACTTGTAGAGAGAATCCTATATAACTCCTTTTAAGTCTTGGTATATTTCAATGCAAAATGATAAACCTGTGCAATCACAGAAAGGGGTATTATCATAAATGTGGTAGCAGATAACTGTACTCAGAAATGCATAATGTATAGCATATGTAGATACTTAGCGAAATCATCATTATTGCAACTTATGAAACTGTGAATTCATATAAAATAATAGATCGCAAGTACTTTACTCTGTAACTTCAGGAAAACTGTATTTTATTTCTTTTATTAGTAGGTCTTTTTCTACCTGAACTTTTTTGACGACTTTGGTACTGTTTACATGAGTATGTGTGATGCTGAATCCATGCACATAGTAATTTTCATGAAAATTAGTCATAATTACTCAAGTGCAGATGGGTCATGGTAACTTCTTTACTGAGTCCCTTGCAGATAGCACAAGATGAATGACCACAGTCTGAGAAGAATTTCTTGTAAAAGACAGTATTGGAAACAATTGGCAAGATATGTTCTTATAATATATTATTATTTGTAAAATTGTATCTTTTTATGGCCTTCCTCTTTTCTACTCTCCATTACTTTATTGCGAAAGGAAGAAAAAGAGAAAGAGGGAGAAAAGAAAGCCTCCCTCTCCCACCACATTCCCCACCTTCAAAGACTAGGGAAAAAAACCTTTTTGGTATCAAAGAATTTTTTTGTAGGCTTCCACTGCATTTTAGCTACAAAAAGTCTGTATGAAAAAAGGTGATTTTTACTGTCCCTGAAATGTAATATATCTTGAGGTTTAATCTCAAATCCCCATCACAAATAGAATTTGTTGTCAAGAATCTATACAATTCTGTTTAGGGGATTGGTGAAAGTTAAAAAAAATCAATTACAACTCCTTGGACTCTGAGTCTTGATTCCAAGGCTATTGATCTCATCTAGTGGTACACTCATCACATTTGCTACCTCAGCCAACTGTTTTGGAGATTACAAGTTGAATTTTGTAGTTTATTGCACACTTGCCCTGATTTAAGACAAATGGGCAAAACAGAGCAAGAAAAATCTAGTGCTCACTTTCTATTCTGTCCTTATAATAAAGGCAGAGGATTCTGGTCTCCTCAGTTTAATAGCATAATCTAAAAGATAATTCCAGACTTCCAGGATAATTCTTTCCTTCAAATATCTGGATTTCCCTGTTCTTTACTCTGTCTCCTATAGATGATTCTAATTAGCTGGCAGTCTGAGAAATATGCTGCCACATTTTTTGGCATTTCATCTGCAGGCCCATAAAAATTTGTTTCTGTAGATTTCTGAAGTTTTTTTTTTTTTTTGTAGAAATCCAATTCAATATTCATTCTTATTTTCCTAGAGAATCCATTTCGTAAATTGTGGGTGAAACTGCAAAAATAATTCCCATACTTTTACATTCTCACAGTTATTTATTCCAGATTAAAGATCACTGGTACAAAAATGAGATAAGGTGAAGGTAATCAAAAAGGAAAATAAAGAACGTCTCTTCAAAATCACTCTTCATCTACTGAAAACTAAAGAATGACATATGTTTTATTACTATTTTTTAACTTTAAAATAGTCAGGATCACTTTCAAATTTGCAGGTGGAGCTTTTTTTTTCCTTGTTGCTGTAAAAAAACCTTAGGATCATTTGATGATTTCAATGAAATCTGCTTATGAAACAGGTATAAGCATGATAATAGGTCATAAAATATCAATCTGATTTCAACTGAGTAACTCAAGTTCCAGGATCAGGAGCTGTAATTTCAAGATATAGAAAAGTCCTGTTTTACTACCACAAGCACAGTGTTTCAAAAGACTTTGAGAAAACACTTCCAAACAATCAAAATAGTTAGAAATCAAAATTAATATTTCAAATTTTAAAACCAAGAATTTTTCAAGATGCTCGCTATTATCAAAATAACTGGGTTCACATAAGCATTAGTTTCTTTAACTTTTAGACACAAACTTTTTAAACTTCTCATGTTTACTAGCCCTTTGGTTAGAACTTGTCTGTGTCCTCAGGTGAAAACCATCTTCTGAAACCTTCCAGCATTTTTTATCCTTTTAAACCTTTAGAAGTACACCAAAGACACTGATTCCTCCTCAAGGTATTGATATGGGAATAGACTTACTGCCTGAAATGTTACAGGCATTGGGAATTGTCATTCATTTCATCATTTTCTCCACCGAGAAGGGAAAACAACTATTTATGAGCCCCAAGAGAGATACAGGCATGTGAAGCAGAGAGATCTTTTAAAATTTTAATTAGTACTAAGCATGCTAATAAGTGGTTCAACCACCACAACACCAGGTAAACAATTAATCAATGTCAACAGCAGGAAAAATATGACTAAGCTTAGAGTTACTTATTTTTTGTCTCGCTGACTTTGATATAGTCATCTATTTACAAATTATAACACTTCACTAAAATTCCTTTGTTTCATTTTCTTACTTTATTAGTTGTGACATTCTTTCCTTCATATTACAAACCACAGAAGATGATGGCACCCATTGTTAAGGTACAAAAAGTCTAAGTTTATTATATACATTTTTTTTTAAATTCAAGTAGAATAAAACATTTTCCTTAGTAAATTACTGGTGAACCTATTAGCCATAAAGAAGTCAGATAAAACTCCTCATCATGTATGGGAACTTACTTCTCAAAAACAGCATAAGTGCTCTGAGGGCCTCTATGATGGCTTCAGGACTTAATGTATACAGCATTGACAGGAGCCCAAAACAGCCTTTCTGCTCATTTCTGATTGTCAGAGTAAAGTGCTGCTTAGCTCCCATTCAGGGAGAATTACCTATGAACTGTAAATTTTAAGACCCTGGGGCAAGATGCTCTACAGACTTTCAATCACCTAACCAATCTATTTGATCAAATTTAATTCTTGGGAGCCAAAATTATTTGGTGTGCCTTTGCATCAGAGCAGAGAGGAGAGATGATAATCAGAAGTGAATATTTGCCTGAGCATAAGATATGAAAATCACACCCATACTGTAAAAGCCCTCATGAAGATGGAGTATTGACTGAGGGTATTTTCAGCTGTTTGAAGAACAGCTGATATATCTTCTTCTGTATCTGGAAAGGTATCACCTGAAAGAGTTATCATGAATTGGAGCATCAACATTGGGCTGCTTATGGTGCCAATTTACTTAAAGATCAGATGTCCTACAAAATGGGACTACATAATACCCTTTCTATGGTGGGTCTAGAGCAAGTAGAAACACTTCATCGGTGAGAACTGTGAGCCTCATGGGAGTTTGCAGGGTGATAAATGGGCATGGAATAAATAGATACTTAAAATAATTGGCATTGATTAGGATTATACCTAAAAAGTATATTGTTCTTTAGGAAATAACTGTAATTTTGGTTGGTATGAGGGTGGAAACCCAAACTATCAAGAACTCGGTCATAAGTTCCAAATTGCCATGGTTTAATGCCAGCTGGTAACTAAGCTGCATGCAGCCACTTTCTCACTCCCATTAGTGGGATGAGGGAGAGAATCAGGGAAGTAACAGTAATAGAACTCGTGGGTTGAGATAAAGACGGTCCGAAATGGAAAGCAAACACCTCACACAAACAAAGCAAAACAAGGAATTAATTTACCCCTTCCCAAGGGTAGGCAGGAGTTCAGCTATCTCCAGGAGAGCAAGGCCCCATCACATGTAACAGTGACTTGGAAAGACAAAAACCATCACTCCAAATGTCCAACGTTCCTCCTGCTTCCCCCCACTTTATACCCAGAGCATGACGACATAAGGTACGGAATATCCTTTTGGTCAATTGGGGTCAGCCGTCCTAGCTGTGCCCTCAGAACTTTTCATGCACCTCTGGCCACTTCACTGGTGGGGTGCCATGAGGAGCAGAAAAGGGGCGCACTCTGTGCAAGCCCTGCTCAGCAATAACAAAATCATCCCTGTCTTATCAACACTGTTACACAGCCCCGTTCTAGGTACTGAGAAGGAAATAAGCTCTATCGCAGCCAAAACCAGCACACAAGCAAACTCTTTGTTTCTTGATTTGTACTCTTGGTTCATCCCCTTTAATAGCCACAAATAAAGTTAGAGATATTATAGTGGAGTAAATTTAAGTGAAGCAGACTTAGCAGACCTTCACTGTAATATATGACTGTATTTAAAACATACTTCTTTCTACACATACACATATATATGTATACTAAGGTTTCAATAAGGTTACTGCCTTTATTAGAAAAATCAAGATCTGTTTTAGAAGTGGAAGGTATTATAGCCCCAAACCAGGCACAACACCTGTGGCAAACAATAAACAAGATGCAAAGCAATCTTGCCTGACAGCCTTTATTTCATCCTTCTGTTATCCTATTTTACTCTACTTATTCATTATACATGTGGTGTAGCTATAACCCATAGAAAACATGGGATGTTGTATTTTGTTAGGTACTATAACTGTATTCCTACACACAACAAACTGACATTGCATAATGTTTATTTAAACTTGCTGTATTGTTTTCTTTGGGGGATTGAAAAGGAACTATTTTTAACAGATCTCGACATACCTACTTTATATTTTCACACTGTCTTATTTAAAGGCCATACTTGACTTCCCTCTTACTGCAAAAATTGCTTTTCTTTATTTAGCCAAAAGAAATTCTTATTTGGAGTTCATCTTAAGTCAGTTTTCCTTAGTATAGCCTCCAGTCTAATCAAGGCAACTAAGTTTTCCCTTTTAAACAATTTTTTGCTCTTCATGTCTCTTCACCCCCTCCCTCCAAAAAAAAAGATTATTTTTGCTTTCCAAGAACTTTGTCACTGCTTCTTTTTTTTTAATCTTAATTAGCATTCTTGTAAATGGACAACATAATAGAGAATAAGGGCATAGAGTTACACTCCCAGGGACAATTTAAAGTGAAACTCCTTCTTGAATACCTTCCTTCTAGTGAAAACCAGGTGGAGTAAGCATAGGTGAAAATTTCACTTCTGAGTCTAGTGAATTAAAGCAGGATACCTTATGTGATAGGTAAGAGGAAAGCAATTAGCTGTTTCTTAACCTGCATGGGGGAAACATCTGGGAGGCACTACTATATAAGAAAGTGGCAGGGAGGTAGTTTGGGTGGGTGTAAATGTGTTGAGGGGATTGGTGGGCGGTCCTGGGCCATTCTGTGTGTTGCTGTGCAGTGTTCTGGTAAGTTATGGCCAAAGCAAGTTCTGTGTAATTGTTTCTAAAGTCTTGTGTTGCAGGAGTAGTTGGGCTGGTAGGGGAATTTGGGATCACTTGGATCTGTGTGACAGGTTTTGTTGGAAGAGTTTCTTAGTGGAGCACTAACTTGGAACAAACAAAATGGCATTACTCAGCAGTATGATTGCAGTTGGTTTTGTTTGTTAGGCTTGCGGGGAGTATAGAAAGGGCTTCCTTGAGAATTTTATTCTTTGAGCTTTTGGTTTGAAGCCCATGAGCAAGCAATATTCACAAAGCCATGTTGTTAGTTCACGGGAGTTGACTGTTGTGTTTGTGATATGAATTCTATTTAGATGTTTTCCTACTACCAGCAAGTTCTCTTATCTGTTTTTATGTAATTCTTACAGATTTGAAGATGGAGGGCTTTGGATAATTACGACAATTTTCATAGATATGATATTTCAATGGCATATGTTTCTTTTCTTGTTTTTAGTATTAGCATTAATGAGTAGCACTATGGACTTTAGATCCATTCAGCCTTATTTCTTTCATGGAAACTGAGCACCACACAGAGCATCAGTCCTAAAGGCTGTTACTGCAAAGTGTGTAAGTAGTTGTTTGATGTTTTAGAAAACAATCTGTTAAAAAACAACAAAACAAACCCCAAACTAAAAAAGCAAATAACCCCCAATTAAAAAAAAAAAAAATTAAAAAATCATTCAAACCCTAAGGTGTAAGGCTAGGACTCAGATATCTGTATTTTTAAAGAGCCTGTATGAATTTCCTGTCATGAATGGTAATTCAATCAGATAGTTTAAGTGTTTGATTAAATCTTATCAATCTCAAAAGTAAACATATGCTAAAGTTGCTTGATGACTGAAGCTTTATTTTTAAAAAAAGAAAAATTTATATAACATTAATAGTCTGGCAGTGTTAATAGGATGATATTTTGAAAAGTAAGCCTGTATGTATGTATTTGTAAATATTTCTGCAAATAGCTTCTTGCATTCATGAAGTATTCACTCACTTTCTTGGGCTTTTTTGGCTTAGTTCTGGGAAAGGTTTTTATGTTAGCCTAGTGGATACTCTGGAAAAAATTTTAGTCCCTTTTGAAAACTTGGCTTCTCTTGTATGCCTGTGGCTCGCAAAGAGAAACTGGTGTTCTAAATCTTTGGCATGCTAAGAAATGCATTAGGGATTCTTTTAAGTTACTTCACGTTTGTTTTTTCTCATGTGCTTTTGTGCCTTCAGTACCTGCAACAACATATCAAACCAGGTAATATTTTGAGATTTTGTTGTGCTTTTCTTTGTGTTTTATTAATAGGAATATTAATAAATATTAGTAATATTAATAGAATATGTAGGTCCACTGGGTCAATGTGTGGCTCCAGGGTTGGGGTCAGTGAAAAAATTTCATTTGCTGACTGTGGGATGTTCTACTCAATGCGTGCTCTGCTGACGCCTGACCGGATGTGCCCCTCTCAGAAGGGAAAAAGAGCTCTAGCACAGGAGTAGCAGAGCTCATTGACAGAGCTTTAGACTAGCTTGGAAGACGGAAAGGGACAAACCAGGGTTGCCAGTGATGAGCAATGGGATGGTGTGCCAAAACTTGAGGAAATGAGTGCTAATGGGATCCCTCAATGTATTTCAGGAGGTGCTGGCTACAAAGTACCACACCTGGAATGTTTATGTACTAATGCAAATAGCATGATGAAGCTCCAGTCTTTAGCCCAGTCCCAGAGGTTTGGCAACACTGGTACAGGTGAATCCTGGGGGGATGAGTCCTGTGATTGGAGTGCCCTGTTGGATGGTTACAGGCTGTCTAGGAGAGACAGGGCAGAAGGCGCAGAGGAGTGGCATTGTATGTGATAGACGAGTTAGAATGCATGGAGCTCACAGCTGGTACTGGTACAGTTGAGAGCCTCTTGGTAAGAACCAAGGGGCAAACAAAGAATGTGGATGTATTTGTGGGAGTTTACTATAGGATTCCTAACCAGATCAATGACACTGATGAATTATCCTTTGAGGAGCTAAGGGATGCTTCCAAGGCAATTGCCTTTGCCTTTATGGGGGACTTCAACTTGCCAGAAGCCAACTGGGAGCATCACACAGCTGGTGCAACCCAGGCCAGAAGATTCTTAAAAGACCTGGATGACAACTTTATGGAAGAGGACTTGAGGGAGCGGACTCAGAAAGATGCCTTCCTTGATCTGCTGCTTGTCAGCAGAGAAGCTCCTGCAAGCGAAGTAGTGGTTTAACTACTAAAAAGGGTCTAAAATTATTACTTTCTTTACTTCCAAACAATTGTTTAAGTAGATATCAAATATGACTGGGTTTTTTCTCACTGTTCTGGATGTTTTTCTTCATCCTATGCTCCCTCTCTCTTCTTTTCTTTGTCTTTCAGAAATAACATTTCCTGAGTAATGATGAATAATTAGCAGTATAGCAGTATAAGAATTTCTTTGCTTGTGCCAAGTAAATTTTTTAAGCTCTTACACTATCTCTTAGTTTTGTTACTTAATTTATGTTATCCTTGGAGTGTCTGATCCAATTATACAGTCAGCTGAGCTTTGATACAGACAGCTAAATTAGTATGTGATAAGAACCAGGGTTTAGAATTGTTCATAAACAGATAAGTGTTTTGTTAAAGCTTTGCTGGATGTCATCCCTGTTGATTAATACCTGTAAAAGAATAATCATAAAGGGGTAATTAGGAAAGAAAGAGACATAATTTCATTAGATATTCTAAGTTTTCATCCTATTAATAAGGATTCCCCCTATTTCTATGTGAAAGAAAAATGTCCAGAGGATAAGTACAGGTTTTCTTCTGTTTTGTTGAACCTAGAAATATTGCTTTCTGTGAGTCATACTTCCAAATATTTTGTGAATGCGGTGGGAAGCATATATATGTAGTGAGTTGTTAAGTATTAATTAATCTGCTCACCTAGCTGGCTAACCTACACTTTAGACAGCATCCATCAATCTTTATTTTCCATGGGCTTTGTGGTGTTTGCTGCTGATTGACTTTTATATTCAGGACCTGACTTTTTCAGGAGAGCCATTAAGAGCTTCTCCTGAGCATCTTGTAATGCAATTCCAATACATGCTCCAACATTAATCTGCTACACTTATAGCTTCCTTTAATTTTAAAGTTTAGATAATACATAATTTCTTGTCAGAACTTATATACACAGTGCTTGGTTTACATTTCTAAAGAATTCAATAATTTAGGACTTTTGTTCTCTGTCTCAACTTTTCTATAACAGCCTTAGAAGGTACTATGTGTTATTACAGCTGTGTTAAGGCTTTCCAATTATTTGGGTTGTTTTGTTTTGTGTTTTGTTTGTTTGGGGTTTTTTGGGGGTTTTTTTGTTTGTTTGTTTGTTTTTTAGTTAATATATTCCAGAGAAATGCAAGAGGCTGGGGAGAAATTAGTTTTTTCCATATTTCACCTGTAATCAGATTCTTTCGGATGGTTTTGCTGCACGGCGTACTGTGATAGATATGTAACACTTCCAAAAGAAGAGATTTTTGGATCATGTTGATGCTTATATATTTTCACTGTCCTAGCATCTAGTTAGATCAGCTGCATCCTCAGCTACTGTTGTACTGTGTGATGTTGCATAATCAAAATATGATGCTGCTACAGCTACAGGCCTTTCATTATTGTTGCTGCTGAATGACTGCATTCAGTATTCTGTATTCCACTCCAGGGAGTAGAGCAGACATCCTTTCTACAGATTCTGAAGCCCCATTAAAAACACTTGAATTTTCCTTCCATTCAATGTGGGCTTTAGCTGGTTGCATTTATAAGTGATAAGCACTGCATCGAACAAATTTTACAGAGTTTCTGATCTATAAACATGAATGTGAACAATTTTGAAGATTGTCTAAAATGTATTGAAAGTGTCAAAGTAATACTGAATTTTTTTTTGTTCCTTTTAAATATGCTTATTTACCCTACTCAGGATGAGAGGCGGCTAAGTAGAGGAATGTGAGATGTAAGAAAGCAACACTCCAGTTTTATTTAATCAGCAGTTTAGGTGAGGCTGCTAACCCTGTAGAAACTTTGCAGTAACTGAGTAATGGCTCTGTCATATTACCAACAGGTATTCTCACTTATATCAAGCGGGGATGCACAGCTGAAGAGAAGGCAAGGCTCCTGACCTGTCCTTCCTTCTGTCTGATTAGTGCTGTGATGTGATGGATTTGTTTTAGGGGTGGGGATTAGGCTTCACTCTCCTTATGCAGATGTTTTTTCCCCAAAAATTACCTAGTGATTTAAAAAGTGAAGCAACTTCATATTGTGAAAGGAGACAGGAAAGAGAGTTGTACTCAACTCTTAAGGTTGTGGGGGATCTTAAGGCATTGTTCTTGGGTGCCTTCAGTAACCATTGAAGAATTTTAGGCCTGTTCTTTTTAGTTCCTCCATCTGATTACCTCATGCAAAATTTTGTCAACTTCTGACATGTTCTTCTCTCTTTACTCGTTTTCCCAGTTTGTCTTTTGTAGTAAATATTTCTAGGATTTCTGTGCTCTCAGAAGACACGAAGGCACTTACCCCAGTCTGTATAACACTCAGTGTTATATAGAAATAGAGTAACAAGCTTTTGGAAATGCAGAATTAACTACTCTCTTTAAATAATTCAAATTTCAATATTAATAAAGCAAAATAGTTCACTGATGGTTAAGAGTGTATTATGATCTGATATTGCAGATTATTTGAATCATTAAAGTGAATTCAGTTCACTGGTTTATTAAAAAATGTAGCTGCTGCTAAATTTTACATAATATTTTCAGACAAATCAGTGTGGTTTTATAAGAAAAAGAAGGATCTAATTGTATACACTGCAGTAAAACCTTTCAATTTTTTTTATATGAAATTGAGAAAAGAGTGGGAAATATGAGAGCTCACTACTCTTGTAGTAGATGGTTTCAGCTCAGCTGAGGTTTCTTGTGGTATAAGTCAATTCAGTTCACCTTTCATTAGTCTATTCATAAATCTTGTTTCTAATTGGAGCTTCCATTTGGAAGTTACTTGATAAGCAATGATAATCTGCAGATTGTTTGAAGTGACAATGTTTATGTATGAAGCGTGTAGTATGAAGCATGATAGCTATATTTCAAGTGGATTTACACAGTGATGTGTTTTAAAACTAGGGTTTGAGAAATACAATATTCTCATCTATTAAAAAAAAACCTGTGATTCTTTCAAGAGATTTCTCTTTTAAGGGTTTTTGGAAAAACAGAATTTTGGAACATGTCTATATGGCAAAATAATTTACTGTTAGCTCACATTGGCTATTTGAGTGAAGTGTTTGGTTTAGAATATTAGATTTTGTCTAACTGGAGTTTAAATCTGCTTTTCTCCCTCCAGTGAGAAAAAGAGATGAGTTGATGTTTGCCATTAAAGCTCATCATTTGATTCCCCTGGCTATTGATAGCAACAGCCAAGATAATCAGACTTTTTTGAATGACTTCAATATGAGGAAAGATTAAGTAACTAAATCTTTAACTTGAGGAAGAGACAAATGGGCTAATGGCTTATAAAATGATGAATGACCTTGAATTAATCACTTTATATTCATTGCTCGTGTTTCATGATACAAGAATGAAGGACATAAAAAGAATAATAAAACAGCAGGTATGGAACAAACAGAAATATGTATTTGCCATACAAAATACAATTAAACTGTGGGGATCTTCTTGCCAGTAGTCATCATGGTAAAGCAAAGTGTAACTGTCCAGAAGGATTAGAAAAGCTCATAAGCTTTTCAAGAGCTGTGAATCACCAAGGTGAAGACATTACTTTAAAGAGTCCAGAAAATGTAGTTTAACATATCTGAGAAAGGGGTGTTTCCAAATCTGTCTTCTTGAGCATATAGTATTCTTTGGTATAGCTTCTGGGTTCCTTAGTCAGACTGGATGTATCCTACTAGGTCAAGAAAGTCGAAATTGCCTCCGATATTGCAGAAAATGAAGAAACTTCGACNTGAGTGTGTCAAAAAAACAAAACAAAAAAACACATGAATTCTGAATGAGGTAGGCAGGTAGGGGAACTAAAAAATATAACAGACCTAAAAGCATCCAGTACTTGCTGAAGGCATCTAAGAAGCCAATACATTTTGCCTAGAGGCAGAAATATACAGAGAAAAGTAGATCTGTGAATATTTGGGAACTTCCTGACAAGCTGCAGGCAATTGCTAATGATGAGCCAATTCCATAATTATTCTATTTTGGTATTGAATTTTTATGTGTGTTCCTGGTGCTAATTGTTGACACAGATAGCTTGTTTAATCTTAATTCAGTTCCAAGTTTGTTTGAACATATGATACTGCTTCACTTCCAGCATAGGCTAGTTTAGCTATTCTGGTAAATTGTTTATCCTGGATGTTTTTGTCTTCATTTCATCATGATTCTGATGTGCCTTGTATATCAAGGCCTTCTTTGGAGCTAGATATGCCGGCTCCTTTCTCTTAGGTTTTCTTACTTGCTCAATCCTACATGTCTGTTAGGGGCTAGTGCTCTTCTGGCTTTCCAGTTGCTTGAACATCTATCCTCCTCAACCAGAGACCTTTCTCTTAAATAAATTAAAAATAAAAAATAACAGAAGTCAAGGGGTAAAGGAGGATAGCTGTGAGTCTTGATATACTAGAAACTTGGAGTAACTGAAAGGGGAAAAAGCAGACCTTCCCCAGCAGTACTCTTTGATCCCAAAGTTATCTGGACAGAAGAAACCCCAGGGATCTAAGCACCAGAACAGTTTCATCCTTGCCTTCTTCTTGCTAAAGATCCCTGTGACTATCTGGGCCAAAGCAGGGAATGGGTTTTGAGGAAGAGCTCCTGTAACTTGCTGAGGTCTTCAGGGTGATTTACGAATCGTTAAAGCAGATCCTGCTGAGCTCAGAAAGGAGAGCAGCATCCCAGCGAGTGCTGTGCAAAACGTGGATGTCCAAGAGCACTGTCAAGGTGCTTGCACCCAGAGCTCGAGAGCAGCATGTTCCAGAGCCAAGCCTGGCCCTCGGGGCTGCTCAGCGCTGCCAGACCCTGCAAAGGTGTCATCCGTGTTTGGTGGGAGACACAGGGAATTCTTATTTGTTGAGTGCATTTGTGGCTCCCCCTGGTCCTGTGACTGTAAGAATATTCTTCCCAGTGTTACCTGATGTTTCTACTTGTTGGCTGGTTATTTCTCCAAAATTGGTTACTCTTGTCATTTGACACTTTGAAGTGTCCTTCTCTCCACTCTTCCTGCTTCCTCACTAGCCCAAGAAACTTGCTACTCTGCTGCTCTCCTGCTTTTTTTGGTGGATGTAGAATAGAAGAGTTACTCTGACATCCAAAGTATATGGTTGACAGTAGCAACATCTCCAGGTTATTTGGAGTCTATTTTCCGCTCTGTTTTCTCTCATCAATCTCTCTCTGTAAGTTTTGGAAGAATATTCCTGCTCCTACTTCGTAGCAGCCTCTGTGAGCAGAAGAAATATTCAGACGGAGACTGCTAAGCTTTCAGTTCTCTGGATGCCTAGTTTCTATATGTTCAATAAAGAGTGGTCGTCTTAAATTTCATTTGTGATTTTGAAGATGATTGTTCTGACATTTTGGCTTATATTTGCCTGTAGTCCATGTACCAAAGCATTCTGTTCATGTCCCTGATATCCAACAGCCAAACTCATCAACTTGTCTATGGTGAAGTCCAAGACTCATGTTAAAAAAAAAAATCCCTGAGAAATTCAAGAATAACTATGGAGGCTTCTTATCCTCTGTTCACTGGGAACAACTTCATGTGTTGTAATAGTCAAGTCACATTTTATGTGCCATCATCTTGCTTGTTTTGTAACAGAAGCAGTGTGGTGTCACTGGGAAATGTTATCCATTTTCTAGCTGTTTCTGTTTCAAAATCATTAACTACATAGGCCTGTGAGATTTTTCTATTTAAAAATAGCTGTGGTTGTTTTGAGGAATAACTTTTAAACTTTATTTCCGATTGCTTAATTAGTTTCTAAATCAAGATATTTGCCCCTTAGAAAACTACTTAGTACACAGTTGGTGACATAAAGCTAAATAATTGATATCCTTATGTGTAATTACAAAGGAATTAATACTCCTTTAGGAAAGATCTAATTATATTATTTTTGAAAACTGAAGTTAATTAAGCACATCTTCATCCACTCCCTTGCCTTCCCTCTTCCCCCCCATTTGGTGTATGCCTGCAAAAAGTAGCTCTGTTGTGTTAAAGGAGTGAGATTTCTTTCTCCTCTACCCTTTCTCCTCTTACTGGAGCCATGCTGGCTTGAGTTATCAGGTTATATTTGTCCAACTGTTCTGCCATCCTATCTTTAATTAGATTCTCTATCAGTTTGTTCAGTAATGGGACAAATCTCACCAGGCTGTAAATTTTAGATTCCTTTTTTGCAGCATTATTTAAAAATTGTTACTGCATTATTATTTTTCTCACTATTCATGAGCATTTTAAATGTTTCTGTAAGGACGTTCTGCATATTTCTGTTTCAGCACTTTTAAAAATATCCTTTTGTTTGATGCTGTGATTTGTTCTCAACCTTTTCTCAAGTACCACCCAATCCTTAATTCTCTTTCCCTGTAGATAAAAGTTGTTTGTCTGATGTCGAGTCACTGGTTTTAAAGTAGTGATTTGAAGACTGGCATGTACATCCATAAGGGATACTTGAGGAAAAGAGTCTTTATTGACCAGTATCTAAATTTCCAGTGGAAGGCTTAGCATTTTATTGCCGAAATATGGTGAACCTACACTCCAGTAAAGCTCTTAACAATAACTGGTTTCAGCAATTTCTGTCTTTTTCTGGTCTTTGCACTTTATAGCTAATTGTGGATTTAGAGTATGCATCCATTTGGAAAACTTAATGCCGTGTGAATACAGTCAAATAAAGATGAAATAAAGGGTAATTAAGTTCAAGGCCAAAATTTTCACACTTGCACCCACAAGGAGCAGTGCAGATGATCTGATTTACTTAACTTTAGTCATATATAACCTCATTCATGTGCATTGTAGAAAAAATATTTTACATTGACTTGTAAGAACTTCCACACTAGCTCCTTATTAAAATTTTATTTGAAAAGTAATTTTTACAAATTAATCTTGAAGCAATACTTTTATTAAAAGAGAAAAAGGGGGATGAGTTCTTGTAGAGTTAGTATTTCACCTTGGTTTCAACTGGAGTTGTTCACACTGCTGTACCACAAGTATGTTTTCACTGCTACTTATGTTAAAGTTAACACACCTATATCATACATGGTCTTTTGCTCAAAAATAATGCCTTTTAACTTAATAGGTTTTATTACGAAATTTGATTATGTATTGCTCATATTTAGTCTAATTTGCATGCATAGAGATAAACATTAGCAGGGTCTTAATATGCAGTACCTGATGCTTGTGAGAAAGAGGATTAGCTGCAATCAAAGGCAAAAGGAATAGGAGGGAGATGACTCATGTTTTACCTGTATATGGACCAGAATCTTGGATTTTAGGATTCTTAGCTATGTCCAAGACATGATGATAAATCAGAATATCTTTATTCTGGGCTATATGGTTCTAGAGTGAAAAAAGAGAAATATTTTAGACTGTATTGATGACCTGAGTCGGAATATCCTGCTGTGGTGGGTAGATGGTTGCTGGCCGCTAGATGCCCACCCAACTGCTCTCTCACTCCCCCACTGGGAGGAGACCCTGTGATGGAAAAGCCTGTGGGTTTAGGTAGAGGAAGGAATCCCTTAGGAGTTACTATCAGGCAAAACAGACTTGGAGGGAAGTTATGTTGACATTTTAAGTAGATCTGGGTTGTAAGAAACAAAGACAAACACCACTTTTCCTCCCCTGCCTTTTCCTGGGCTGAGCTTCACTCCAAGCTCCTTTACTTATCTTCAGGTGACCCTGGGGCAGAGGGTGGGGGATTGTGGTCAGTCCAAAGGAGTTCCTCTGCCTCTCCTTTCTCCTCACACCTGGCTACCCTCCAGGAGCAACACAAGAGTCTTCACACTGACAGCTGGAGCCCCTCCTCCCTCTCTCCCCTCAGGGCTTGAGGTACAGTTCCCAGTCTCATTTGCTATGGGTAAACTGAGTCGTGTCTTAATATGTTTTTTTAGTAGCGAAGATAACATTTCCTCCTTTCAGATGTTGGGTTATATGATGTTGGAGCACTTCTACTGTGGTGAAGGAGGAAGCAGTTGAACTCTTTATCTGCTTTCTGACACCACGTGTGTCAAGGATAACAAGCAAATAAAAAGGAGGACTTGGGTTTCTGTGCCTCACTTCTGCCCCTTGGGAGTTTCTTTTAATCTTTGTTTCTTTTGGTCAGGTTTGTTGTTTTGGTTTTTTGTGAACTGTTGGTCTGTTTTTAAAACAGCTCACAGTGCAATTATGCAGCTTTAAATTCAAGGTCTCTTCAAAGAAAATGTTGTTTTTACTCCGTAGGTGATAAAGCTTTTCCCTTTCTTAAAAAAAGCACTTTAGGACTAAAGAGCTTGTATCAAATTGCAATTAGAGAACTAAAAACCTAGATGTAGCTTAATGAGTAAATGAAGAGTTGGATAATGGTGGTCCCTTGTAAGAGGTTTTAGTGTGGAAAATGCTCTTTAATCATCTGATGATTATAGAAGAAGAGCCATAATCTGTGCCACTTTGATGCCCTGGCAAGGTAATTTACTGTATTTTACTTTCTTGCTGTGAAACTGAATAGCCTCATTCTGTGCCCACACAGCAATCTGAAACATCTGGAGTCTGCTGTGTTCAGAAGTCTTTTTTTTTAAAGTGTTCATCCCAAATTGAGTGAATGGAGAGCGGGTGCTTTCTGCTGCTGATGCACAGAAACACACGGGGGCTGCGGATGTGGTTAGGTATAGGATTATTGCAAGGTACATTTTGAAAGCACTTTCCTTTTCAGAGAATCTTTATACTTATATCTGAAAGCTGTTTTTTCTAGGGAGTGATCCAAATGCTGCCACTGGCTGTCTCAAAATGAAAAGCAACACCCCCCCACCAAATGCTTATCTGCTGCCACAGTGCATGAACATGCCTTTAAAGCTAAAGGCTCTGAAATGATGCGGCATTTTCTTCACATAAAAAAATACAAAAGGGTGAAGCCTGTAGACTCTTCCTTCTGTGACAAACTTCCTTCCTAAGTGACAAACTTAGGATAGGCAAAGCTCCAATTTATGTGCAGTCAACACCTTGTTTCTTACAGAGGCAAGGGAAAGGAAAAGAGGATTCTGACATTTGCTCCACCAGTAAAGAATTTCTTCTTAATAGTATAAACCTACTCTCAGTTTAAAAACATTATCCCTTGTTCTGTCACAACATGCCATTGTAAAAAGTCCCTCTCCAGCTTTTTCAAAGGCCCATGAAAGATACTGAAAGGCCACAAGTAGGTCACCTCTGAACCTTCTCCATGCTGCACAGCCCCAACTTTCTCAGCCTTTCTTCATAGGAGAGGTCCTACAGCCCTCTTGACTGTCCTCATCTGGACTCACTCCTACAGGTCCCTGTCCCTCCGGTGCTGGGACCCCAGATGTGGATGCAGTGTTCCGGGTGGGCTCTCACCAGAGCAGATCAGAGGCGCAGAATCTCCTCCCTCTCCCTGCTGCCCATGCTGCTTTGGATGCAGCCCAGGACATGTTTGTATTTCTGGTCTGGGAGCACACATGGATAGGTCTTGTCCAGCCTCTCCTCCACCAGCACCTCCAAGTCCTTCTTGGCAGAGCTGCTCTCCATCTGTTTGTCCCCCTGCCTGTGTTGATACTGTGGATTGCCTCAACCCAGGTGCAGCACCTTGCACCTGGCTGTGGTAAATTTCATGATGTTCCCATGGGCACACTTCTCAAGCTTGTCCAGGTCCCCCTGGTTGGCATCCCATCCTTCAGGCATGTCAGCTGCACCACTCAGCTTGGTGCAAAATTGATGAGGTGAACTTCATCTTGGTTATGATGCCAATGAGTTAGAAATGCATATATATTTCTGTCTCACATTAATCTCTAATTGTTGTTCATCTTCTTTGTTATTTTTAAGTTTTGTTGGTGTAAAGTCCTATGTTATGGTGTTATGACTTTTGTACTGCAATATAAGTGGTTACTTTGTATGTATAATACTATAGTCTTATGGCTGCTAATTGTTATTGTAGATTTCTTCTACTTCAAGTAGAGCCTATTTAAAAAAAACAAAAAAAAACCAAAAACCCAAACAAATGCTTAAACTATCTCTGTATTTAAGAATATCTGTTACCAGGCTACCTGAAAGCCTGTGAAAGACACTTTTATATTGTGATGACAAGATAAAGTCAAAGCTTAACCTTTCAAAGACTGATCATGTTTTTCATTAATGAAAACCTAATTAGATGGTTATCATGTATGTTAGGCTAAAAGAAGTGCTCTGATGCAGTGATTGTTGTTTTATTATTTATTATCACGACTACTTCTAGAATAGTGTGTAGAAGGTGAATTTGCTGAAGCACTTCTTTTTTAAAAAATTGTCGAAAAAGAAGAAAAGGCAAAGCAGAGACTTCACAAAGCTATGGATTCAAACACCTGGGGTTTTGTTGTTTTTTCCTTTTTTTTCCTTTTGCCCTGTGTGCTTTGAGAAAAACAATGGCTGTACAGAGTTTTGGTTGAAAAAGCAAAAGCTGTGTAATGAGATTACTACAGCTATCACAGTGCAATTCCATTGTACTGCTGTGTCTGCGTCCCACTTTTCCAATAAATCATAATAACCAGCTGACAATGCAAATATCGCAGCATGTTGTCTGGGAATTATTCTGATTAGTTTGTAACTTGCAAAGGCTCCACTCACTCTTGAGCAATGAGTTCTTCTCCCATGGTTGCTATTTTTCCCTGATACTTTGTGTCATAAGAGTTACTGAGATTGCAGTGGCCATAATTCTGGTTCAAAGGTGCTTGCAATAGGTCTCATTGGTTACATTTCAGGGTTTTGGGGAGTATGCTGTTAATGCAGAAGTATTTTTTTTACTGTCATTTCTAGCAGACTATCTATAACTAGATTTTTAAATCCCTCTATAGAACCTTGCTTTTAAATCTCTCACAAAGATAAAAATGTATATGTAACCACTGTAGGAGCATACAGTCTGCATATGTTGTAACATGCCTGGAATTTTATAATCTCTGTAGAGGCAAAAACATTGTTAAACTGTATTTTATTTTTTTTATTATTATTATTCTCACAGAAATAGCAAAGTTCCTGCTCTAGAAAGTATAGTTTGGTTTTTTTACTCTGTAATATATTTTTGTCTCTTACTGCCATAATGATTTCTGTGTAATAAATCATGGTGGTCTTTTCCAGGAATTTATTCTACTGTGTGCTGAAAGCCTGTATTCTCTGATGTGATGAAAATATGAGACATTGATTCCAACATAAAGCTTGGAAATATGTGGTAATGTTGTGGAAAAAATGAACAGAGAAGGATTAAGTATCAAATGTTTACATGGATACTTTTTTTTTTAAGGTCTACCTTAACCTTTTAACAAGATTTACAACATTTGAAGTCATTGCAGCATCTTATGGGGTGACCAGTGCAAGGCCTATTAATGCTTCCAGAATTGTGGTCTATTGTGGAAAACCTTAGACTTCAGACACAGTAACCAGCTCTTGTTTGTCATGTGTTCATGTTAACTTTCTGACCTCCTTCTCTTTAGATGGTCAGTCTCATTATTGAAAACACACAACCATCAGGTTTTTCAAAACAGTTTATCCAGATAAACTTGCACCATTTGTAGTTTTGTATACATCATTAATATTTATTGCATACATTTTAACTGGGAACCCAGGTTAAGCACCTGGATGCAATTCCTTGATCTGCCACAAGTTTCCAAAGCTGTCCTGAGTAAGTAATGTAGCTTTCCTAAAGCTCAATTTTCAACGTACATAATAGATTATTATTTAGTAGATATTCTTTCCATTGTGAGAGAATACACTCTATCACTGTGGAAATAAACTTATGATGAATTCCAAAATGCTTAGGAAGTGTGGGATGGAGCCACATGCCAGAGATGGATATGAAAAGAAGCAGTTATGTCCCCCAGTGTGGCAGATGAGTTCAACCAAACAGCTTTGCCCCAGAGTATATTTGAAACGTATGGAGAGTTATACGAGCTTCATATTCATTGTAGGACCCTTGCGGCATTAGTAGAGTAGGCTTTGGTTTTAGGGAAAAATGTAAACTGTACTTTTTTCAGAGGATTATCACCTTCCACTCATCATAAATGACATTTTAACTTATAAGTATGTACTTTGTAGGGGAAGATAAACTTCTTAAAACTATGGAAGTGAAATAAGGGGAAGCTGCTCAAATTCATTATATTGCAAGCCATACAATCACAGTATAATTTGGGTTAGAAGGGACCTTTGAAGATCATCTAGTCCAACCTCCTTGTCAAGAGCAGGGATATTTTCAACTAGATTTTGTTGCTCAGACCCCTGTCCAGCCTGACCTTGGATGTTTCCAGCTGTGGGGCACCTTCCGCTTTTCTGGACAACCTGTTCCAGTGTTTCACCAACCTCATTATAAAAAATATCTTCCTTATATTTACAGTGAATTTGCCCTCTTTTAGTTTAAAACCATTACCCTGTGTCCTCTCAGAAGAGGACCTGCTAAAAAGATTGACCATATTATTTTCTGATGAAAGTATATTTGGTTTGTTAGCATAAAAAAGAATGGCTATTGCCTCATTTATTAGAGCATAAACAAAAATCCGATTCCTGGGTAAATTTTTTTTTTCTGCTGTTTTTCTCAAGATACTTTCCTGGCAACAAAGAGATAAAATTATTTGAAAAATCTATGAAGAGCAATTGCTTCACTACTAAAATATGAAAAAGAAATTCAGCAGAAAAAGCAATTTAATTGAGAGAGAACTAGTGGGAAAAGAACTGGAAAGAAGCCCCCATGCTTCAAGATTTCTCTGAAGGACTGCATATAAAAAAGACTGGTTTTTTTAGAAAGTGTCATGGGCACATCTGAACATTTTAGATAAATGTTTTATTGGATGAATCCCATTCTAGTGGCATATGCTGGCAGCAGGGGTAATGACTGAACTACAGCAAATGCCAGGATTCAGTTAAATATGTTTCAGACTGGCTGGGCTGGACTCTAATTATCTACTGTAAAAATAAGAAATTGTCATGCCTGGTGCTGTTTTTTTTAAACCCAGACAGCCACTCGCTCACTCCCATCCTGGTGTGTGTTGGGAGAGAGAATTGCAAGGGTAAAACTGAGAGCTTGTGGGGTGAGACAGAGAGTTTAATAGGGAAAGTAAAAGCCATGCTGTCCTGGCTCTGGCCAGGATGGGATTAATTTGTGCAGTAGTGAGGAAGGGGCATGGCTAGGACCTGGTAGTTATTCTGTACCACCTCACATCATTTTCTCGGGACAGGAGAAGGAGCTCCCTTCTGGGTTGGGGTAGCATGGTGGCGATTGGGATGGTGAGAATTCTCATGTGGATTGCTTGCTTTGCTCTTGTACAGTTTTATTATTAATACTGTGGTTGTTAGTGCTCATTTTGTTGTCTTGTTGCTGTTTTCAGTATATTGTACTTATCTCAACCCTTGATCTTTACCTTTTGTGCCTCCAATTCTCCACTGCAGGCTGAGGGGAGGGGAAGTGAGCGAGTGGTGTGTGGTGTCAGTGGGAGCACTAAAGTGGAGAACACCATTCCTAAGCCATGACACACATGAGCGAAACAAGGAATTCATTCCCTATTTCCCAAGGGCAGGCAGCTGTTCAGCCATGATGCACAGAGCAGGACCCCATGATCCCCAGCAGTTACTTGGGAAGGCAAATGCCATCATTCCTCCCCCCTTCCTCCTTCTTCCCCCTTGCTTTATATATTAAGCATGAAATATCTCTCTGGTCAGTTGGGATCCACTGTCCTGGCTGTGTGCCCTCCTAACCTCCTGTGTACCCCCAGTCTCCTTGTTGCTGATGTGAGAAGCAGAAAAAGTCTTGATGCTGTGTGAGATCTGCTCAGCAGTAATGAAAACATCCCTGTTATCAACACTTTCCACCACAAAAACATAGCCCCATAGCAGCTACCGTGGAGAAAATTTTACTCTGTCCTAGCCCACACCAGGGTACCTGCTGACATTGGAAGCAGCAGCATCAGGAATTTGTACCTTGAACATAGCAGAGTATCCAAGAGTCTCACCTGCTGCTCACTGTAACATCTTGTGCTACTTCTTTGAAAGGCAATATTTCATTCTAAAATAGGCCAATAAGAACAAGGAAACATATTGCTATTTAATATGTAGGTAGTTTTATTAGAAGACATTTCGTGTATACAAGTATTATCTTACGCATCTAAAAAATTTGATTTTTTTCTAATTTTTTTTTCTATATTTTTAATTTGTTTTTCTTCTGCTTTATTGCTGGACTTATTGACACTAATGCTCTAGTCGATGTTTGTATTGTATTCCCTCTCTGGTTAGAGAGTCCCAGACATGGTCAATGGTCTGTATCTAAAGGATTATATAGATGTAATTTCAGCCTTTATATGACTTAGACCCACAGGATTAAGGAGGGGCAAACCAGAGATATTTGTAATAATAAAATAAGTTATTTACTTAAATTGGTAATGATACTAGATTAAAATACTTTAATCAGAATTTTTTGATACACAGTATAGTTATAACTCCTACTGCAGTACACTAATTTTTGAAGCAATATTGAAGCAATGGTATTAAAGCTAGAAAAATTATTATTTATTAGAGATTGATGTTACTCAGCCACACCTACAACTGTGGGCAAATATTTTTCACTCAGCCTCCAGGAGAAACTCCTCTCAGGAGAGGGATCTCCATACCCACTCCAGGAAGGGATGTGTTAGAAGTCCTGGCTGTTCAAAGGTGGGGCTGGGCTTTTAAAGTATAAAGTGATTGACTGTCAGTCATATGTTTCTAGGCTGCTGTTTTAAGTTATCAGTAATATCACTTGTTGGTTTCTTTATCAGATTCTTTGTCTGCCACATTCTCTCTTGAGCCAGTTTTTGTCAGGAAACATTATTTTTCACATCCTCAACAATGTTCATCTTTGGGATCACTGAGTCTGATTGATCTCAGCATTCTTCAAAAACAGTGTGACCCCCATCTCCATTCATCAATGATGTTTTACAAACAAGGTAAAGTCTGAGCAGTTTTACCCCCACTTTAGCAGAGAATCCTTCCATGTGTGAGCATCTGTATCCATAAACACAAACATTCTTACATCTATAGTATATTGATCAATAGCTATTACAAAATCTGTTCACAACGCTGTTTATGTTTTGCATGGCAAAGAATTTCACACTTTCAGAGTAGCTTATTCTTGATCCACAGCTAGAAAGTTTTACATTTTATTTGCTAAATATTATTTAAATTGAAACATGCAGAATGATCTTTGAAAAGATTGAAATATGTTCATTTAGGGTGAAACAATTTTGGAGATCAAATTGGAAGAGTTGGAAGTAGCAGTAGGTAGCTGAAACTTCTGCAAGACTATTGGTATTAGAACTCCAGTAAAATATTCAAGTCATTACTGGCATCTCACTTCCTTCATCGCAGATACTGTAGTACATGTACAGAGTAAAAAGTTGCTTCTGTTATGCAGAACCTTTGCTTTTGATTGATGAGCAAAATACAAATTAAGGTTAGACGGATTTTCTTCTAAGTCCTTGCTATTGAGTTACACACTGTTGTGCATTCTCAAATGAGAACGTATGCACAAAACCTAGGGAATAAAGTTGACATTGCATATTATCTTAGTAAGGTTGTTCTGTACTCTTATGAAGAACCACATAGGGATATGTTAAAGTTAATTGGTACTTTGGAGTAAATGTGCTTTGCCTTTTAACTCTGAACACAACCTTAGTATAAATCCTAGCTTTTGACATAGTATGGTTTCCTTTACTTGTTAGTCACATTAGGATGGAATTTCTCTTGGAAATACTTTTATAGTCTAGAATACTATATAATATAAAAACTTCTTCAAGTTATTTGTGCTTTCAGATTTTTCTTGTCCTAATAAAAACTTAATTGTTTTTATATTAAATAATTGAAGCATAATTTTACTAGAAATTCCTGAAAACAGGTGTCTGCATACTCTAGTACTGCAAGTATTTGAGGGAGCAGATTGCTTTGTTGTTAAAGAAATTCTGTGTGTGGTCTACAATAGCTGAAAAAGAGAATAAATTAAAATTAACTCAGCATGTTACCAGCCAAACTTAAACCTTCAGTATGATGTATAGCAAAGGGTGTTTTTCAGAAAAGTTCTTCAAGGAACAATGACTGCATTGTGTTCCTCCTGGTGGTAAGATCAAGTCATTTAACAATCCTTATACTATAATAGTACAATGATATCCTCAAAACATTTTCCTTCTGATTTCTAGATGTGATGGACTTTGGCGAAGCACCCTCATTCTTATCATTAATTTAATGTGAGCAGTAATGCCGGAGAGAGCAACTGGGAGCTGTCCCAGCAAAATACTTCTGGCTTTTTCCATCTTTGGTTCCTCCTCTAAACATCCTATAATAGGTCCTGTGATGTGGGACTGCTTTTCCTTTGTGTCCTACAGTTCGTTCCCTGGATAGCAACCCTATTAATCCAAAAAAGGATCTCCAGATTGCTCCTGATTGACCCTTTGTGATGGGTTTCACTCCTGGACAATGAGGCTGAGGCTGTTTTGGGACAATACGGAGAAGGCTTCGGATAGGATGTTTGTTGCTTGGTAGTCCTTGGTTTGGATTCCCACCTGCATTTGAGCGTCCCCGTTTTCCTCTGAGCTTGTGGAGATGGGTCTCTGATGGGCAGATGCCTCCTGGGATGGGTTTGAGTGCAGCTGAGTGCTCCTATTCCTGCCATTATGTCTCTGAGCTCCTTTGTGGTTCTGGGATTAGCTTTATCACACAACCTCGCAGTAATGAATACAGTATAATGCCTTATGAATAACAGGCTGTGTTTGCTGGTTAGTTATAATGGAGAATTACAGTTACAAAATTGCAATTTATGCAAGTCACCAGAGAGGAACATGTCCCTAGTTGAAATAATTCTAAGTTAGATTGTTTTCTAAGAATATTATGTTGTTTACCTTTGCTTTGTCCTTAAAATACTCTTCATAACTGATCCTTTTGACTTTTGTTTTTAAGGATTCTTCTTCAGAGTGCTCAAACTGTGGATTGTCTTTCACAGACAGGCTTGTAAAAGGGGAATTAAATTTACTTTGTTCTCTTTACTCTTCCCTAGCTATCTGTCATGTTGGTTATTTACAAGGTCATGCTGTGTTTTGCTAATTGTTGAGTTATTCTGGCATGACAGCATTGTTTCATGTAGAAGTTTTGCCTGGGATAATGTAGGAGGAAAACAAGTTTAGACAGTCCTGTAATACAGAGTTTACAAGGGATCAGTCTCTAGTACACAAAAGTGCCTGTCACTGCTAAAGCAAGATGAAGCTGAATGGGCCATGAGAGAGAGGGATAAATGCTCTTTATCAGGCAATTGAGGCCCTTCTGAAAGGTGTCAGCCAACCGGGGAAATACAGCACAAGGAAGGAGGTATGCCCTGCAGATGGAATTTTTCTTTCTCCATTTTGCTTGATTTCTGACATCAGTGAGAGGGTGATAGTCACTAGAAGAGGAGATCATTAGTTAAATGCCCTCTTGGCTAATGTAATATTTTAAAAAGAAATGATGCTTCTAGACTCAGAGAAGCTAAAACACTTGGCTGGTGTGCTATCACAGGATTTTAACTGTAGTCATTGTACTGCCTCCTCATTTTCTCTTGTCTCTTTGAGATGGGTGTAAGAACTTATCTCCGTGTTGGTGAGTGTTTGGCTGAAAGGAAGCACATAATTTTATAAGCAGGTAGGTATAAGACAAAGGAAGTACTCACAGTTGCCTATTGGAAGGCCTTTATGAGTTGAGCTTGAGTAATCATATTTATCTTGTTGTGAGGAAGAAGAGATGTGAAATTTTCACTGGTGGATTCCAGTCTCTGGGATATGTGCTCAAGTAGGTTTAAGTAGTGTGGAACTGTCTTCTTTCAAACTCTGTCTTATCATTGGTGTGAGAAGCCATGGTGAAAATCTTGATGAAAACCAGCCTGTAACTGAAGTAAGTCCATTTGTAATACTGTTTCCCAGATCTCCTCTTCTGGAGCTCTTTTGGAGTTTAAAATCTGCACAGATGATAAAATTTAGTACTTTCCAATGGTTTTTATGCTCTCCTGTCAACAAAAAGTTGGAGTCTTGGTTTAATTTTAACATTCATATATTCTGGTAGCTGCTTATTAATGGGCTTCTTTTTAACTGTCTTACAGCAATTCATCAACAAACAGGGATGAGAGGTAGTGATGGGTGTTGCAGAATGAGAACATGAACAAAGAGCTCAATGTTCAGATCAAAGGATTTTTATGCAAATGTATCTCATTCAGGCTTAACTGACTGAAAATTAGCCATTATTCCAGCATCTTTATAGGTTGACTTTTTAGCATTTTATCTCACAAATGGGCAATCTGTGACTACCCATACGGTATACAGGTACTTATTTTTCTTCAACTTGATGTTTATATTGCTACTGCCTTCTTTGTAAAAAGTTGTCAGATTGTCTTTTGAAGTTGTGTTTAATTATCTGAGTTTAGCTTCACCAAAGTGTATTTCAGTGTTGGGTTAAAATGCTATTTCTATGTGATTACAGAAGCAGTCCACTGAATACGAAACATTTCTAGATTTGAGGGAGTTACTGTTCTAAAAAGAGGTCTGACAGTTTTGCTGTGTATTCAATGTAAAAATGCATCAATGGCTATAGATAAAACTGCCAGTAGCAGTTTCATGTATAGATGCAGTGCTTTCAGAATCTCTGCTTATAAGATGGCAGTGCTGCCATCTTACAAATGTTAAATTAGTAAAAATAAATTCAGTCTTTGAAAACATCAGCTAGAAGAGCTGAAATGGTGCCTTCTGAATGTATTCCATCTACTAGTGGTTTTACAAAAATTGGAAGTGGCAAAATTCTTATAGCACTTAATTTTGCAGTGACCATTATTATAAATATTTAAGTGGTTTGTTGAAATTTTCTGAATATTTTTTTAAATCAAAACATACTTTCTTCAACTTAATATAGCCCTTTAAAATACCTTATTTTTTTTTCTTTCTCATATCTCATTAAATGCTTCAAAAAGGTTTTCAGAAACGCGATGACATCATACCTATAATGGAAAAAGTGCACTGTATATGGTGGTGTCTTGAAGAGACCTAAGAAGGCCTTATTTTCTACTTGCCCGCTCATTTAAATCAGGATGTTGAGTTGTGTTTGGACATTCAAACCGCCGCTTGCAGCATACATATGTTTTTCTGCTGAAATCTTGGATTAACTATGCACTGTAAGGTGCAAAGTCCAATAATTAGCATTAATAAACTTCAAAGATAGCAGCACAGGAAAGCATGTAGTACAAATGTAATTACAAGCTGTTATGATAGTTTACAAAAATATGTATGTGCTTTATGTTGCTTTCTCCTTTCATTCTTGTATGGAGGTTATAACAAATAAAATGGTCTCCAGAGATTATTCTTTTTCTTGCTGCTGAGAAAGCACATCTCATATCTAGTATGCAGTTTTCTAATTCTCTGCTGTTTGCCTTCCCTTGGGTATGAGCTTTTATCCTGTAAAAATGGAGGTTTAATAGTCTGAGTCTTAAACGTTGAAACAGTCCTTCCTGTTACCTTATTCCCTCGCTGTATTTTATGCACCAAGTGGCTTGTAACTCAGCATGGCTTATGTTTCCAACTAGCTGGAATCCAGTACTTTCAGAAACAAGCTATGCTCTGACTATGAGGGACAGCTGCAGTTGTGCCAGTATTTGCTACTTACAATAAATGCTGGAAAAAATAAATATTCCTGCCTTCCCTGAGGTAAACAAAAAGACTGGCAAAGTAATGTAGTGTTTGAATATGAAGCAATCATACAAGGCATTGTCATACAAGGCACCTCTCCATTTAATAAGATTCACATTATCAGTCCATGGGAATAACTCTTATATTAAGGTTAATGAAACTGAAGTATGCAAAATACACAAATCTTCAGCGCTAGCGAATGTACAGGATGGAACAGGATCATCTATTATGATTTGTCCAGCTTTTCACAGCTGTAATTTTATGGATAAATTTCCCACTATCGTTATTATTGATGTATTCTGTTAAAAAATTATTTATTCCAAAACATGAATTAGAATAGATTTTCTGTTTCCCTATGCAATTATTTAATATTTCTCTTACCTGAGAAAAGACTAAACCTTGCAATATTTCTTTTTTCTTTTTTTTTTTTTTTTTTTTTTTTTTTTTTTTTTTTTTTTTTTTTTTTTTTTGTTGTTGTTTTTGTTTTTTGTTTTTAACATAGCATATCTAGCTAGACTTGTCTGGTTTAGTTTTATATCATCATTTTTGCCAAAGGAACAATTCTGTGATGTGATAAGATACAGCTGGTCATGCTATCAGATATGATGATGAGTGGCAAATGATATTCAGATTTAAGATGAGGCTGTTTTTTTTTTTTTCTTAACCATCATCTGTCACATGTCATAATGGTTTAGCCTATCTAGGATATGCTAATGATTTCTTTTATTTCCTTATTTTATTTTATTTTATTTTCTCTTTTGTCTATGTGAAACCAGAAACTTATTTTTCAAGGCTTTTTCAACTAATAAATTATGGGTGTATTATGGGTTTATGGATGTACCCATCTCGTCCTCTAGCTGTAGAATAAAAATGCCATCACCAGTAACTGAAGGAGGTCAGGGAACAGAGTGCTCTATAGAGTATGCTACAGAAATGTTGTTGAGAGCTGAACAAACAAAGAGGAGTTTAAACTAAAATCACAGAGGGGTTTGGGTTGGAAGGGACCTTAATGATCATTTAGTTCCAACCTCCCTGACATGGGTAGGGGCATCTCCCACTTGAGCAGGTTGCTCAAAGTTCTGCCCAACCCAGCTTAGAACAGGGATGAGGCATCCGAAACATCTCTGGTCAGTCTGTCCCAGTGTCTTACCACTCTCATTCAGTAAAACTAAACAAGTAAACCAAATATCCCAAAACTCCAAACAAACTTTTTTTTTTTCCCTTATACCCAGTCTAAATCTACCCAAAATCTACCATCTTTCAGTTTAAAACTCTTGCCCCCATGTCCTGTTTCCACAGGCATTGGCAAAGAGTCTCTTTCAGGCTGTCATATAAGCCTAAAGACATTGAAAGGCCACAATAATGTCTCCCTGCAGCCTTCCCTTCTCCAGGCTGAGCAACCCCAACTCTGTTTTCACAGGAGGTGTTCCACCTCTCTGACCATTAATAGATTTATAGATACATTATGTATGAAGAAATAGTTAATGAAGACTTATCAAATTACTACATTGAATGTACAACAAATACTGTAACTATGCTTCATTATTATGTAAGTTATCAGGAGAGTCAATTAGTGGATCACAAAAAGTATCTTTATTATCTGCGTGTGTACGTTGTGAAAGACAAGAGGCTATTTCTTCTGATATCTTTCTCAGCAGCACAAAATATTTCTGAATTAAATTATTTTAATGATAATTTTATTTCTTTTTAATCATTATTTGGAAAAATAGATAATCTAATCAGGTTACAAGATCAATTGGTACGCAACAGAAACTAATCTGCTGAGAAGATTGGTGTTAAAGTGGCACAAAGGACACATATGTGCAAGTTAGTACAGCCTTGATTTGGATTTAGAATCCAGGCAAGCATAGTAAAGCAACACAAAAGTTGTTCAAGTGAGGATTTCTTTTGTATAGCTCATTCAGATGTTTCTGAACCCACTTCAAGGTTGTGGATGGTATCAGCTAGAGAAATGCAATTTTTTGTTAAGGTACTGGGCTAAAATTGATAAATATTTCTACTGCTGTTCAGGAAGCAATTGTTCTCCTCATATCTCTTCAACAAAAACACAGTGATTTGAACTTTAGTGGTCTAAGCCTTACTGGAGATTTAGGCAGCTAGCTTTTTCTTATGTAGTTTTTTCTTAAACACTTTGTATAATTCTCAGTAAAACCTAAATTTTAGGAAGTGCATTGATCATGTTGCATGTCCAGTTCCTAAGTGACTATTTGTCCAACAGCATCCAGGAGATACCATGAAGGGTCAATAATTCTAGTAATGGGTGGGTAGAATTTTTTTCAAGTGAAACCTTAGTATAAATTAATGTTGGCATTCATTTAAGGATTCTGTTTGTAATGGTGGGTTTCAAATTGCATCATTAATGTTTTAGCACATCATAATGGTCTGGTTGCTCTCTGTCTGTATTGAACTTATGATACCTCTTTAAAAATACTGAATGTTCCAGAAGATTGATACTAAACTCCTGGGAACCATTCCTGAGTCAATGAATTATTCCAAAAAACCAGTTTATATGGCATGCAGCAACAAACGGCGATTTTTCAAGTGGTGTGTTTGTAGGATTGCCTATAATGCAAAAGTTCTGATAATGCTTTTATTAGAAACAGATAATGTAAAAATAATTTTCTAGTTTTTTAATGCTGGATACTAAACCTGAAATGAAAAGTTTTCTTGGAAAAATGTAAGGCTTTTTTTCCTCTTAATTTCTTTTTCCCCATTCAGTAGTCCGCAGTCTGTAAACATTACAAACATAGTTCATAAACATGAAACCAGTACGTGACAGCCCTTACCTGGAAAAGGAAAGTTATGAAACTGTTAAGAGTCCAAAATCTTTTCCTATTTTCCATAAACATACTGTAACAGTGCATTAAGAAAACAACCCTGAGACAACCCTGAGTTTCCAAGATGAAGAGATACCTAGAATAACAACCATTATATACAACTAAGAAAAAGCTATTGATTGTCAAAGGGAAAGAAGTAGGTATGTCATAATGAATTACCTATTCCAAATGGATATGATGAACTGTGTGATGTAAGAAGAGGGTGTTTTACAGAAATTTGTGAGAATTATGAGCACAAAAAATAGTGGATGCATATGCAAAAAAGCATAAAACTAAACTGAAGATGGTACAAAGATGAGCCTTAGGCTACTAGAGAGAACACATCTTTTTAAAGAAAGCAGAAATTCTCTTGCACTTTGTTACTGCCTGATGTACATGAGACATTTTTCTCTTTTTTTTTTTTTTCCTTTGAAATATGATTTTGTTTTGGGAGTTTTTTGTGTTCTATAGTCACTAGTGAGAATGGATAGATGAGTTTGAGTTCCTGACAAATCAGTGCTGTTTCTCACAAATCTATTTTGATGTTTCATTGCTGTTATTTTATGACATCTCTGTCTACTTAGTATCAGCACGAGGTGGTAGCTATTGCTTTAGGGGGACTTACTGTCAGCTGCCTGCTTGACATATGACTTGCTCCTAATATTTTATTTTGACTGTAAATGAGAATAAGGTAAATTTTTTCTCAATTTCAACCCTGTAATAGAAAATGGAAGAAATAGAATTTGGTGTTTCTTATATTGGTAGACTTGGATAATTCTGACATTGATCCCTTGTACTGCAGAAAAATCTTGTGCTGCCAAAACAAACAATATAATATTTATGTCTTTTGTCCAATAGTAATGGTCTCTCTTATCAGTATGTAGTTAGACAACTTTACTTATTCAGTGTTCTCCTAATAGACCTTCCCTGTAATAATGACTTTTTCCCCCGCACCTACTTTCTGGGATTGGTTTTTTTAATTTGAGAGCTCTTGTAGCACATAACTTCATGCTTCCACAACCAGGGTTCCTTGTTTTCCTGCTGAGAAGGTCCCTTCCTTGATATTGATAAGGTTCCTCTTGGAAATGATAACTCAACATAAGTGATTCCATTCTTGCCACTACTCATGTCTGCATATGGGCTAATTCCATGCAGAATGAAGTTTTGGTTTATTTTTCCTAGGAGTCTAAAGAAAGTCAAGTTAATTTGGTATTGTAGTTGTACTAATATCTGCTCTGTTGAACTCCAGTCTAAATGAATGTCTACTTTTGTCTAACAGCAAAATTGCCTGTAACTTCTCATAACTCTGGAGCTGAAAATGAGCACCAAATTAGTATTGATGCTTTATTAGAATGCTCAAATTAGTTTTAGTTTGAAGTATGTGTGTATGAAATAGATGTTAAAAATAAAGATCGAATTCTTAGTGCAAATTGAACTTGTTTTCATTTTTTAAATTAATTGACTCGGTATCCTGATTATAACTAATTGACTCAGTATTCTTGGCCTGAACTTCACGCCTGAGTATCACCCCCTCTTCATATGGACTTAATTAAGCAACTTGCTTTAATGACAAGTATTGTAAACAGCCTGATAAAGTGACTGGTGGTTCAACAAATTCATCTCCTTCAATAATGGAGAAACAGTGTGTCTGTACTGCTATATTATTGTATCCTGTTGTTGTTGGGAAATAGACTTGAATACCTGCAGCTGGGAAAAAACATGGACGAGAATTAAGCCCATGGTAAGAACATATCTGCTCACGTGACTGCATTTCAAACACTGTAGATATGCGTGTGCACGCACATGGGTTTAAAGGAAACAGTGAAACTATAAGAAGCAACAAAATCCCTTTGTATTTCAGCAGCACTGCACAGGGAGTCAGTTGAGATTCCAGTCACATGTTCTGCTTGTCCTGAAATTTTTCTTTTATTTTCTACAGTTCTTGAACAGAGGCAGTTTGTAACTGGAGACTGTCATCTACTACAATGAATTTTCAGCTTAGTCAAGACAACCAACAAAATCAAAGGCTCTATTTCTTCCAAAATACATGTGTATAATTCTGCATTACAATTATAGAGTAATTGGGTTCAAAGGAGCCTTGGGAGGTCCCCTAGTCTGACTTCTTGCTCAAAGCAAGATCAACGGGTCTTAAAAATCTACAATGGTGGAAACTGCACAACCTCTTTGGAGGACTTGTTCCACTGCCTAATTATCCCCAAAGTGATTTCCCTGCTCCCTGCCCCAAGTCTTTTCCCTCTTATATCCAACAGCAATCTGTTTTGTTTGAGTTATATTCATTCTGCCTCATCTTCCAGCTCAGTGCAAAGAGCTCCTTCCCAAAGGGCAAGAGCTCAGTTTAGGGCCTCCGTCACTGAACTTGGCTCAGTTGTTCAACACCTGTTCTGAGGGACCAAAACTGGACACAGTATTCCAAAAATTGCCTAACTAGCACTGAGTAGGGGAGGCTAATCCTCCCTTCAGCCTCCTGGCCTTGCTGCTGTTAGCACAGACCAGGATGCTGCTGGCATTCCTTGCGGCCAGGGCACACTGCTGATTCAGGCTGAAATATAAACCTACTTCCCTGCTTGTCTCTTGAGAATATAAAGTTTGCCATGCAAGGCAGAAATTGTTTCTTTGGAATTCACCTGTGTGCAGTATTTCAGATGAAAGTAGGAAATGTCATGATGTTCTAAAATGGAGCACGATAAATTCTCTGATCAATTTGCTGCCTGATGCATGGGTGTTCTGACTAATCTCTACATTGTTCTAAAAATAAAAAAGCTCTTTTTGGCTATATGAGTGTTAGCATTGACTTTCACAGCTCCTTTAACCAAGGACAAAGTGATACTGGCTTGCATAAACTGAATCTTTGACTTTTTTTCATTACTACCAAAAAATATGCTTCATACTTCTTTCCTCCTTAGGTATTAAATACAGTCAAAATATATCCTAAGGTTTTTTTGGTTTTATTTTCTTTAAAGAAAAACAAAAAGTTCACTCAGGCAAGTATTTAACTATTTTTGTTGAATTATTTCTTTACGGCATATGATGCATCTTCTTTTGAAGTTACATTCATACTTGGAAATATTTATTTCAAATTGCTTCATGGAAAGGTCCTCTAAGATTCAATCAGATTGAAGTACTTTGTTTTAGGAATCTGACGGAAAAGTAGTTTATTCCTCACAATTTTTTTAATTGCTCTGCTACAGAATAAAGAACAATACTCAGCAGTAACTTTCTGTAGAATATACTAAAATCAAAGTTCTACTTAAAGTTCTTTTCCATATAGATGTAGTCAACAGGAAAGCACTTTATGCTACTTTTCAGGGTGCTTGTCCCCTTTCAGGTTAGGGCTTATAATACATTTCATCTCTTATCATTAAAGAAACACAAACAAAAGCAGAAATAACAGGAAGAGGAATTTTATGTATAGTTTTGTGGCTTTTGTCTTTTTAGCTCAGCCAACAGATGTATCATGTCAATTGAATTTATCTCTGAAATGTCTTGAGCCCAAAACGAGTGTAATTATAATGAGGAATTTATAAAAGTTTATCTTTGAAATTAAAAGGACAGTTTATTACTCTGGGAATTTGCTAAAGAATAAAATGTTATATGCATAACAACAGTTTAATCTGAATTGCAATTTGCTATTAGATGCTGAGCCAAATATTCTCTTAATGAATTTTACTGATAACTGAAAGAAAATATGCTAAATCTACTTATAAAAGTTTTTAATTTTGCATTTAATTTCTCTTCTGTTGGAGGTTGAGGGAGTGGGGGGAAGTGGAATTTTTACCATTCTGTTGCCAGGTAACTAACGATCAGTACTTAGGGGGGCATTTACTCTCACAAAAGAGACAAAGACTTTCTGCCTGGGCAGAGACGGGAACAAGAGATTTGGGAACTCGATAAACTCACTCCTCGCCGGGGTTCAGAGGAGAGAGGAGTGGGAAAGAACGGCTGTCTGCTTTTTGGCTGCGACTGCAGGAAGAGAAGCCCGGCTCTGCCCTAGCTTTTCTCTACCTGGTG
>VZRL01006194.1:466546-501614 GCA_013397895.1 Origma solitaria | reverse complement strand
CTCCAGCCCGTCTGCCATCACGCGCGGCACAGATCCAACCTCGTGCCACAGCGCCATCTGCAGCTCCCCGGGAGTCATCGCACCTGCCCTGCTGGGCTGGGAGCCCAACAGCGCCCCTGCTGGCCGTGACCGTGATTGCACCAAGCGGGAAAGTGCCTGGTAGCCCAGGGACATTTGCCACTGAGTTTTTTGTTTTGTTTACTGTTTTTTACCTTTTTCACTGGTTTTTTTTTGTTACTGATTGTTTATCTCATTATAGATACTAGTAAAAAACTCTTATTCCTTTTTCCCATACCTTTGCCTGAGAGCCCTTGATTCTAAAGTTATAATAATTCGGAGGGAAGGGGGTTCACATTCTCTGTTCTAAGGAAGGTTCCCACCTTCCTTAGCAGACACCTGTCTATCAAACGAAGACATCTTCATAAATCCCTATATTGATATTGACTTCTTTTGACAGTTGCATTTATGTTACCATGTCTCATTCTTATTAATTATACTTCATTTTGACCTTCATATGGTTCTTGTCTTTTTCCCACCGTAAATCATTAAGTGGTGGAAAAATTACTTACAGAATTGTTATCCTTTATCAGGGAGATAACTGATTTTTACATAACTATGTTTTAGGGATAAATTTTGTCTACCTTGGACTTCTGTAAAAGCCAAAACCCGCTCACAGTAAATTCTGGCAATTTACCTTGAATTTCTAACTTCTACTTTTTCTTTTTTTTAAAAAAATATTCTAAATGATTGTTAGAATTGGAAAGAGAAGTAAATAAGGCTTGCACCTACAATATCTATTCTAATACTTTGCCTTTCATAGAGGCTTAACTTTGAAATCATGCTCTAATTTTACTCCAGCTTGTCTGAAACTTTCAGTGTAGGTGACCTAAAGTTTGGTCTCAGGGGAAAGAAAGAATAAAAAGGCAGTATTGATTTTTGCCTGTATTTTACTGTCTATGTACAGCCTTTTATTTTGTATAATTGTAGCCCTCCAATCTGCTTGTGTTTTTCTGTCTCACTCTGTCAGGGCTTTTATTCTTCAGGCATGGTTTCCTCCAGCATGTCTGTCTACCTTCACCTGCTGTGAACAGGAAATATAAGAGAAATATAAGAGAAACTACAAGAGGACCTTGTGATAAAACATAAAACAAATGGTTGAATTTCTCTGTGTAATCACGCCCTTAGATAAAGGAACTGCTTATTGCATGGGATTCTCTTCCCTGCACGTCTGGTTGCTGCTCACATAAAACAACCTTGAAATACTCTGCAACTTCTCTAAAGATGCAACTAATAGTTAACAACTCTGATCTCTAATGCAAGAGAACACTTAAGAATATAGAACTTGGTGGTAATATTGAAGCCCAAGTGGATGGAGGGGGAAACTAAAGTCGAAATTATGGAACTAGTTTAGGAATATTGGTTTTGGAACAAAATTCAGCTACTTTCTAGGCTTTAAGTGTCTAGAAACTCTTCAAGGGTTTGCATTTTAATAGGCTTTTTTAGTGTTGAGGTTTGTTGGTTGGGATTTGTTTTGTTGGGGTTTTTTTGCGGGGTTTTTTTGGGTTTCTTTTTTGGTAAGCTTGAATTTTTGTTTATGACAGATTCTGCCTACTGGCAGTTGTGTTGGCTCATGTTTCCTTGCAAATCACTGTTTTATTGAGCTCAATGTTAGCTTTTAACCTGACCAATTGGGTGCCATTCATAGTCCTTATGGTCTCTAATTAAAATGAAAAAAAAATTCCAACACCTGATGACTGCTTCAGGGAGTGTATTTGTAAAGCACAGAAGGTGTTTTTATGTGACTCCAAAACACTGCTCACGGTAGTTCCAATACAGCGAAACCCTAACTTGGAAAATTTCCCCAAGTTCAGGAATGATGTTTGATGATGGTATTTTAACTAGAAATACCATGCCAGTGTTACACCAGTTGCTCATACTCGTATTATTATTATGAGTATTATATTACTTAACTAATTTATTTATTTATTAACAAATTTCCTCTTTTGTCTGCACCTATATATGTTTTCTACTGATGATCCCATTCTGCATATATTTTTCTTACATGTTCCCTTGTCAAAGGCTACTTTATATTCAGCCTTGTGTCGGTTGCAATTGCTAAAACCCAGTTCTGCTCCAGTGTCCCTGAGAGCTGACTGAAATGATGGAGAGGAATATATGCAGTATTGATGTCTATCCCTGTGGGAGTCCGTGAGCCACACTACAACTCTGACCAGCCCTGTCTCTGTCTTTGCTGGGATGCTGCTTACTCACAGGTGTGATAACTAAGGAGTTGGCAAGATATTTACTTTCTCTAGTATTAAACTACCAAAATAACCTATGGCTGTGATTGCATGGCAAGGTTTGAAAATAAGTTTCATGAGCATGAACTGAAATCCAAAAATATCTGGATTGTATGACTCAAGAAACTGTAGTGTTAGATTATTTAATGTATTTTGGACTTCAGGACACTACAGTATTTTCACTTGCTTTTGCTTTTGAGGTAAGGAAAATTTTTTAAAAATCATATGTGAATTAAAACAAAAATCATTTGGCAAAAGATACTAGCTTGTTTTTGGCTTGGAAGTCACTTGTTCTTTTAAATTATATACTAATTAATACAGTTGAAGGCTGATGTGGGAAACCTCATATGATGGATAAAATTAAGGAGGAGTTTTTCAGCATATTTACTTGCTTGTGTAGGCAACATTACTTACTGAACTATGAAGGTCATACTTCAAGACATGGAATTCTACCATCTGCAAAAAGGTCAGAGAAAATACAGGAGTTTAATGAGCAATGGAGAATTCAGTTTAAGTTATGTAATTATTGTCAAACTGCTAATAAATTATGCAGAGCCAAAAGCACTGTCTCATGAAGTGTAACAGTGACAATAAGTAATATTTCATCTTCACAATTATAATAGATACAAATGTATTGAATTTCCTGTTTATGAAGTGATTGAGTAGCAGTAAACATGGGGCAAACTGATAGCTGCTGGAATGAACACAAACAAATAGAAAATAATTAAGCTTTTTTTACACAGAATTAAAATATTTCTGCTCCTGCATAATAATAAGAATTAAGATTAATCTGTATGTAGAAATGAAATTCTGCTAATTTGCATGATCATCACCATGCCTGGTTTATCCATCTACAGGTGCTGATAATATGCACGAGAACATTTCTAAAAATAATGTCTTTATACCTATATTATAATATGCACACGTACAAAAGAATTTATATGCTTGTTCCAAGATGTGCACTAGGTAAATTTAAATGCCATATGTTTCATTTTGAAAGGAAAAAAAAATCACATTCTGTGACATTTCCAGTGTGTGCCTACATGCTTCATGACAACCTTGCAAAATTGTTGTGAAATATACAGCTCAAGAAGAAAATTTTATCAGCAGCCATTTAGCGTGGTTATAAATACGAAGAAAACAAATTCTGCCATGTCTTACCATTTTAAAAGATTGCTTTAGAGTGGGTGGAATTTTTCAGATGTGTTAGTGAGGAAAATGTTGCAAAATAAGTTGTATAAATGTTTTTGCAGGCTTGACAGAAATTGAGTAAGAAGTTACAGTCAGTCTTCAAAATCATGCGATCAGTGTTCATCCAATACACTTTTTTTTAGTGTTATGCAGAGCAGACTGTTGTCCTTTTTTTGTTTTGTTTTACTACATACACCAGTCTTTTCTTGTGAATGGCTTCTAGAAATATATGTGTATTTTAATTCAAAGCAGCCAGTGAACACTAGTTGAAAAGTATCACCTTCATTTTCTTTAATTCCTTATGGTAGGAAGTAGTTTTAGTAGGTCATTTTCTGCTGTATGGAAACTAGGAGGTAAGCTTTTTTGGTTTTTTAATAGTTAAGAAGGACCAAATAGGTGATGAGGGAATGTTGCGAGATACTGTGATAGAGTAACTATATGCATATCTTAAGTGGGAAAAAAAGCTCGTTGATGCTGGTATTTGCACCATGAACCAGGCCTGTTATTCACAGTCAGACTTATAATGCAAAAAGAACCCTGTAAGTTACATCACTTCTGCTCACAAGTCCAATATTATAAAGCCTATCCAAAGCCTGTCTGGGCATACATTAGGCAAGATACCTAATATACCTATGGTGTGTTAATGTAACTAGAATATATTAAAGTCAATGTCTGTCAGATTTGTGAACATGTTACTATGGATGACAACTTTCAGCATTCATTTATTAATTTTTTTTTTCCTAATAAGTACTTTTCCATATTTTCCATGCTAGCTTCAATATAAATGATCCAAAAGATAATCTTTCATCAAAAATCTCTGAGTTGATTATAGAGTCTAGCCCATCAGTTCTTTGATTATTGAAAAAAAAATCTTGCTCTCTATCTTGATATGTTTAGCATATAAATGTTTTAAAATATATGTATAATATGTATCTAGCACTTCAGAGTATTTGGTTATATTATGGCTGCACTACAGAGCTATTCCATCTGAGCAGGGTATCACACAGCTCGGGTGACTGTCACCAGCTCTGTTCTTCTTGTACTACTTGGTGGCAAAAGGACTGACAGCAACACAGAACTCTGGTTGTCACAATACCCATGCACCTTTGGTTGTAGTAGTGGTATTGGTATTTCTATGCTTTTCGAACATTGCTGAATAATTGGAGCCTGAATAACTAATGCAAAAAGGATTTGTTGCCTGTCAGCTTTCCTGACTGGATTCTTGAGTGCACACACACGTTTATTGACGACTATATTTTAAAATGTGAGAATATATATGTATTATGTATTATTAAACCCACTCTTCATCTCTTGCATTTACAATACTAGATGTGTATCATTGTGCTAGCTGGCATTGCAGACACCTGACTTTTACAAGATATATACCCTTTTCCCTGAATTTACAAGCCGAGGAAACAACACAATTTCATAACTGTAGACAGCGCATCTGTGCTGGTACCCATAGGATTAAATATTTTGCCAGTTGTGATAGATGGTTTGTTTAAGGCTAAGGATGCTCTGAACAAAAGGGAAAATATTATCCACAGGAAAATATATAGAGAAGTTAAAGGACTGAGTACCTAATAAAGGACTGCCATATCTAGCTTTGCTTATAAGCCCTGTAATCTTTTTCTCAATCACTTTAGCATCACTGGATTCCCTCTTCGCTAGAGTGCAGTAAAGGTTGTATACATTGGTTCATCAGACTCTGCCAATGTTTTCAGTGTCACATAAACCTAATTTTTCTGAGGATGAGCCCGTATGGCTGAGCAGTATAATAATGCTGATTTCCACGTGTAAGAGCGCAATGCAGCGCCTGCCTCTTGTATGCATCCACACAAATGCCTGGCAAAAACCTGTCCTTAGGCTATGCTACATCATGGTCTTGTGTTATGTTAAAGTCATACTGTGACTGACCAATGATTCTTTTGAACAAGGTGCTGTGTATACTCATACATATGTGCATATATGTGTACATATGTGCATGCAAACTTTTCCCCTGTCTCTCCCTCTCATATCATGATGACTAGTCCTGTGTTCTTTTTGCTTGGGTAAATAGGTTAAAAATCCCTTTTATGTATGATGTTTCAAATAGAAGAACTGACTTCTCTGTTTCTTGCTCATTACTTGATACTGGTCATTATTAAAAGTAGAAGACTGTTGAAATCTGTGTTATATAGTTTGGAATATGATTTGTATTAACAGTTAAAAGAGGATAATCTGGGCAGTCTATCTGCTTCCTACTTTATGAATCTGTGATCTTGCAAGGCGTGAAATCTATATGCAATAGGGTGCGGTATTGGCTTTCTGATCTAAGAAGTTTAGTAAATAGTACTGATTTCTTCAGTTGAGTTATCAGGCTGTGCTGAAGTTCCTGGGGATAATGGTGAGCAGCCTATGTCTGTAAAAATTATCATGGCTTGAGCTGGGCTTTTTTCTTCTTACCTTGCTGCTTTTTTACCCTGTGTGGCTGGCTGGCTGCTGATCCATGGGGAGATATGGATAATAAAGCACTAGGCTTCCTATGGGAAGATGACTTGTCTTGCATTTGCCATTTATGTGTGATTCTCCTCTCACCTGATGTTGATAGCCTAAATGTTCATGTCCAATGTAAGTTGTGTATTTGCGCCTCCTCCTAAGTCACATGTGGCAGTAAGGACTATCCCACCAGCCATGCTGTAGGAAGACTTGTCCTTTTGGCTGTGCTTCTCTTTCTCCAGACTAAAGGGCTCTGCGGTCAGCTAAGATGGGAAGCTGAGCTGTAAAAGTCAGCCCTACTGACCTTAGCTCGTCATGTAGGAAAGGCCCAGGTGCAGCCATGTCAGCTGGCTGGATTTTTTGCCTCAGATGCAGAGTGAACCCCTGCATGTGATTATTAGGCAGAATGAACCCCTGATTGTGAATTAACCCATCATGATACTCTTGCGAAACTAGAGGGACCAAGTAGTCAGCTATCTTCTTACTGCCTTTCCTTCTAGTACCTTGTGCCAGTACTGCAGGAGAAATTTCTGCTACCAGGCACTGCAAGGACATAGAAGTGTCAGTAATTCTTTCAAAACTGTAGCTTCTTAACATTTTACTCTTTCTTTTAAAATTGTGTTTATACAATTTTGCCGGCTTTACCAGCAATTGTCAGACTTAAACCTAGAATCTTCTGCTTCGGGATTTTTGGGCTGTTGCACGTTTCATCAGTTCCCCTTGGGTGCTTTGATCTGTTGTTTTGGAACAGATAGCAAGACCAGGGTCTAAGGGGAGTATGTTCTCAAGTGATGCTGCCTCTCATGTAGTACGTGAACAGCTTTTGTTAGTACCAGACATTTCTTCAGAGGATATTATTTGTCTCTGTCTCATGGCATTAGACAAAAAACTAGCAAAGAATTAGTGATTAGGTGTCATGATATTTCCTGACTTCTGTGTTTCTTGTATCTTGTGCTGTCTGTCTCAGCCCAAGCCAATGTAATATCTGTCCACTATTTTTATTTTGCTTTCTCCTCCTCCAGATTATTACTCTGCTTTTCTGTAAGCCAGTTTATGAGTGCTAAGATTTTATGAAATTAATCTAAGCTCTGAAAAAAGAAACAGCAAATTAAAATTACTAAATTACTTCAAATTTCTGAAGATATTATGTGTTGGCGCTGAAACCTCCTACGAATGCCATCTTTCAATCTAAGAAATCGGTAGTAGTCCAAGTAGTCAAAATTTACTAAACAAGACTAATTAAAAAAGCTGAATCTATATATTGACACCCCACTAATGAAAACCCTACCCCCAAAATGAAAATCTTGTATGTTGTTTAATCCTGTTCAATACATATAATGTCTTTGAGCCACGAAATGTTAGGTGGTATCCTTTTGAAAACCCTTTCGGTAATATGTGTTTCAGTGATTACATCTCCAAGACAAAAAAACCCCAACAAATTATTAAATAAAAATCATGTTATCATTTGGTTACTGTAAATGGCTTTAAAGGCAGACTAAAGACAGTGTAGAAAAAATATTGGTGTTTGAAGAAGAGGCTTACAGTTGTATTTTGGAAGATGCAGTTTGGAGATATTCTTCTGATTGTGTGCTGAACAACTCTTACAATACAGTAATTTATCCTTGCAAATAAAACAGTTGCAAGTTGGGGAGATCAATGTTAAAATCTAAAGTTGTCTTAATGTGGTTGAGTCATGCCTATGTCAATAATAGTACTGTAAAAAGAAGTTGGAGAAGCACTTGACAGACCTCTAAGCAGGAAAACCAAAAAATGTTAGCATAGTTTAGCATCAAATGGAGAGTATTCCATGTGTAATTAGGTTATTATTTCAAAGGTTTATTTTCCTTTTTCCTTTGTCTGTATTTTATTATTGCCTTTAAATTATTTTTCCAAATTAAAAATTATGCTAAATAGATTTATTTTTGAATGGTTTGTATACTGTTTTTGGTGACTGTATCTTGCAGTTCTTTTCTACGAGTAAATCTGTTCACTCTTTAAGAAGTTACAGTTTAAAAAAAAGAATGGGAAATTTCAAAATATATAAACTTTGTGTAATGAACCACTGCTTCTCTATTTTTGGTACACATTTAAATATGCTGATGTAGCTATTTTGAAGATACATTGTCAGCCAAGGAAATGATTTATAATTCTATTGTGTTTGAACACAAGGAAACAGCAGTAGAATGGAATGCAGTAGATGGACTAAAGCAGTATAAAAACAAATTAATATCCTTTTTGTGGTTGCTTGTCCACCCCCTGAAGCCAGAGTAGGGCTTTTATTTCTGACACCACTGAAATTGTAAAATTAGTTTTAAGAAACTTCAGGAGGCACTCTTGATGCTGGGAGAAAAGCATTCTAGACAGTTTTGTCTGAAGCATTCCCTACCTGGTACCTTTTAATTCCCTGAATCATTCTCTGACTTTAATGATAGCTTTATAATCCTGGAATTAATTTAGTAATTGATTCACATAACCTTAATTACAATATGAAGTAATGGAACTCTGATTGTACATGAGCCAGACTATGATCACTGATGCATGCACTCTGGAAGAAAAATCCTGTCAGAAGTGAATGATCTTTGTGGGCTGTGGATATTTAAAAGTACAAGTCGACAAGCCCCCCAAAATTAATAGTCAGTATCTTAATTTCTGTAACTAATGGAAATCCAGTTTAAGAAAATTCTGTCTTGTGTGTATATATAAAGAAAATTCAGCATAATTTTAATGATTTACTGGCTTTCTGATAGAGTCTCAATGTCTGTGTCTGTCAGTTACCTGAGAGCTTTTTAATCTATTGGCCAGTTTATCTTAAATTTGTCAGGCAGCAGAAGCCTGCAGGCAGTAAAGGAGTTCATGTAAGTCCTGTGAAATTCTGTGGTAGGAGAGGAGCCTGCGCCTCTGTCCATGCAGGGGGAAGGCTGGCAGAGCGCAGCGCTGGAGGAAGGGCAGCCGGGTGGTCTGGCACCCGGGGTGTGCCAGGGGAGGCCCAGGGCACCTGCTGGGGCTTTGACAGGGGCAGGACTTCTGTTTTAGCTGTCTAGCCAAACAGGGAAAGCAGGAGTGGGAGGAAGGAAAATGAAAGGTTTCAAGCGGCACAGAGGAAAAGGATTGCTGATGTACTGCTGCATATAGAGAAATCAGGAAGCTCTATCACTCACTAATTATGTACAGGGATTGTATGCCAAATCTTGACCTGCATACATCAGGTATCTGCTCTATCTAATGAAAATTTGGATTAAAAAAGTATTTCTAGGAATACATATATAAAAATTGGTTGCTTATGGGAAAGAAGTTTGTAGAAGATGGATAACTGCTGACAGTATTGCACATGCAAATGTTGTATTATCTGTGGTAGCTCTAGGAGATAAATGGGTAAGAAATTTAGACCTGCCCTGCTTCCGACCTTTTCAGCTATTCATTTGAATATCCTGCAGGGCAAAAAAGTATCTGTCTCTGTCTGTCCTTTCAACAGATCTAGGAAGTATTTGTGAAATGTGAACAGGTGCTGGAGGCAGTCTGAAAAAGTGTCCATATATATATCTTAAAGCAGTTGGACCACTTGAGAGAACGAAAAACAGTATAAAAATATGTTAATCTGAATCACACTAAAAATCAGTATCATCAAATATTGCTTAATAGAACTCCTTTAAGACTTTTGTGAACCTGTTTGCCCTGAAAAAATTAATGTCCAGAGAAAAGGAATTGCAAAGAAAAATAAATCTGGTTGCAGAAAAGTTGCTTTCTGCTGTCTGATTGCATAGCACATACAAAATCCGAATATGACATATATTCAAGGATAATTTTTATGTTCAAGGAATACATTAGAAACTGTATTTTGAAAGACTGGCAGCAGTCACCTTGACAGAAGAGGTTACTGTGACAGTGCTACTTTGTTGCTAGTAGCAACATCTGTGTTAAATGTTCTTTAATTAAGTTTGAGTTTTGAAGTTTATTGCTGTCACAGTACTGGTGACATTTTGTGAAAACGAGGTGGGAATATTAACATAGCTCATCAGCCAGGTACTCTCTGCCCATTGCTGTCTTTGCCAGCTTGACACTCTGTGTCTACTCTCATGAGGAGAAAAGTGACATCCTGCTGGAAGATATCTAGTGGGGAGGGGTAGAAAGTTCTGTGGTCTGTTAATGCTGTATTCAGACACATATGTCAAGTTCACTTAAATATCTTCATGAATTAATGCCAGTGTGTAATTCCAGTGAGTAACTCACAAATGTCTTTGCAGATAGAATTCAGTGAATTCATATGGCTTCATCTTTTCCTACTACATTTACAAAGCTCTGCATTGCTTAAATTGTCACCTTACCACAGAGTTCAGCCTGGCTCATTGTTTGAGACTCTCCTAGCTGCTAGAGGTTCACCTAGAAAACATAACAAGGATTACTGGAGCAGGGTGTGCCTGAAGGGCAGTGCCCTTTCATAAGAGACCTGTGTTGTAATAGTTTGTGGAGACCTATAGCCTGTGGGAAGGACTCAAGCTGGAGAAGTTCATGCAGGAATGTCTCCTGTGGGAGGCAACCCAGGTTGAAGCAGGGGAAGGACTCTTCTCCCTAGGCAGTGGCAGAAAAAACCTGTGATGAACTGACCATATCTCCCATTCCTTGTCTCCTTGCACCACTGTGGCGAGAAGGTAGAGCACTGAAGGAAGGAGGAAAGTGTTTTTAAGATTTAATGCTCATTATCCTGCTGTGATTTTGATTGGTAATAAATTCAATTAATATCCCCAAGTCAAGTCTATTTTGCCCCTGACAGTAATCAATGAGTGATCTCTCTATGCCTTCATTAGCCTTTCATTATAATTATTTTCCTCTATCCAATTGCAGAGGTGAGTGATAGTGCACCTTTGGGGGTTGCTTGGCATCGAGGCAGGACCAAATGACCACATTTAGGCTATTTTATGATGACCTGTTTCTGGGGAAAAAAAACATGTCGGTAAACTAAAGCTGCAGTGCTCTGTTGTTTTTTGGTGGTACTGGGTTCTTTTTTTGCTGTTGTGTTGGGGTTTTTTGTTTTGTTGTGGTATTTTAGTGGGAGGTTTGTAAGAGTTAATCTTTCACCTTTCAGTGGTTTAGTAAATAAGTGTCAGCAATGCTGAATGAATGTATGTACTGAATAAAATGCAAGATTGAAACCTTGAACTCTTCTGATTCTATTATCTGGACTGTATGTATATTTTAAAGTTGTAATACCTGTGCATTTGATTTTCATTTGATATAGTAGTTTATTTGGGGGTTTAGGTGCATGAGACAAGAGTAAGATTAATAGGGTTCCTTCATGCAAAGCTACTGGAAATTCTGAGTAGAAATTGGAGAAATATACTTAATTATACTGTGTAAAGAGCTTTCCGTTTTCTACTTAATCTGTGTAACAGAATAACCTTTCACTTTTTTCTGCACAGTATAGTGGTCTTTGCTGAAGGTGAAGGGGAAGGTTGAGGTTACAGAACATTACTCTAATTGTTATTATTTGTTTGGTTGTTGGCAGTGAAACTTGTAGAATAAGGATGAGGTTGATTCGTACATTTGCAGATTTCTCTGTGGTTTTGTTTGTTCTTTTCTGATACAACTTGGATGAATATGGATTTGTGAGAGGAAGCACATTGATGAATAGTGCTTCAAGTTCATATGCTTTGCAAATGTTGAAAAATATTAGATATCTCTTTGCTAATTCTTGTGTTCTTTTACAACAGCAATTTTCATTTACAAGTCATATTCATTGAGGTAGACTTAAATCCAATTTCACCCAATATATAATGGGTTAATTTCCTATGTTACTATTACAAAATGATATGCATGTACAGACAGAAATCATTCATGTACTAGTATTTTTCAATAACACAATTTTTTAATGCCTATTACCATTATTCTCTAAAAAAAAGTGTTTTCTGTAGTTGAAAATGCAGGACCAATATTTGTTATTGATGGTTCAATGTAAAAATAGTAGTTGTTAAAAAGCAGTCCAACATTAAAAATTACATTTTTCATATTTTTCTGTTCTTGATGGAGGTGGAAGTACTTCATTTCCCTCTTGATGTTTTTGTTGCTATATTACTTAAGAAAATGAGCAGAAAAATAAAAGCCTGTATATAGATTTTGAAGGCATAACTGTGATGATCAAAAACCATCTGGGGAAACAATTCTAAATGAACTTGAACTTCAAGGTCTCAGAAAACAAAAGAGCTCTGAAAGCTCAGTATTGCAAAACAATTCATTACCAGACTGTTGAAACATTGGCTTTATTTTAATAGAAATCATGGACGCATGATTCCTACATGCGTTAGACGCATTCCTACGCAATTCTCACAATTGGGAAGTGCCATTTGAAATAAGTAGATGCATTTTGTTTTAAAGCTGCCAAAATTATCGTAGATACTAGCGTGAGGCATTAATTTAATGGCTGAAATGCCTTCATCAAACCTGTGAAAAGTAACGTGAGTTTGCTTTGCCATGCATATTACCAGTTGGAGCTGTGTCAGGATAAAACTCATTTCTTGCAGGTACCAAGGTGAAGATCTTGCAAAGGTGTTCCTGGGAATGTTGTGTGTTGCCCAGATTAGTAACTTGCTCTTTCAGTTTACCACACTTCTGAGCATTCACAAGGATCCTGCGTCCACTTCTTTACCTACAGGCTGAAGGTGGCAGGGCTCTGCATGAAGTATGCCTGATCAGCAGCTGTGTTACTGTGATATATGATAATAGGTTATCAATGAAATGGGAGTAAACCAGGACAATAATCTATAAAACTTATTGCAATCACTGCAAGAACTGGATAATCAGTTTAAAGAAAAAAAAATCTCAAGTACTTGCTTCATGAAGAGCTTCAATAACTGCTCTGTGTGGAATTTTTATTGTCTGTTTGACAAATAATAAATATTGAACAGAGCAAGTTATGCATCTATAAAACACCTACATGCAAAAAGTATTTAAGTGAAGCTAAACGGTGTAGATTGCAACTTGAATATGAATTGGCAGCAGAGGATAAATACCACATATTGCTCAGATTTGTTTTACTGCTCGGACATGTTAAGAGAAGACCAGTGGACTTTGGAATTGATGGCAGCTCTCAGAGCCAGCCGGGAGGGCCTGCCATCCCTGCTAAATGCCAGTCTGCTGCTTTTTTCTATTCCTGTTATCCCTAATACACCATACCCCCCTCACACCCACTGTGAGCATAGCTGGCCACAAAAAACCATCACCTCCAGCTGTTCAGCCGCCCCATACCCATGAACAGCCCTCACATCAGCCAGAACTGTACATTTGTAAATCCTGATCTTACTCACTGCCTAAACATGTTCAAACTTGCACAGTAAAGTCCCTCTGGTAGCTCCCCTTTGACCCACACTCACATCCAGTTGCAGATTTACAGTCTCTTCTGTCTTCATTTACTTGCTGCCTAGTTAAGTTTGACATTTGCAAGCATCTCTCTTGCTCGTACACACTCAGAATAGGCAATACACTCCTGAAGGAAGTGAGTTTGGAGTAGAGTTTAAGAAGAAGGTAGGATGGACTGCCATGTTCAGGCACCAGACTTGCACCTCCCTGCTGCTTTCATCCCTGCTTCTATCCTCCTTACTATGCATGTTACTTCTAAATCACCTTAATTGCCCTGTTTTTCATCCTCTCTTCGCAGACAAACAACCTCCCTCAATTTACTTTTACCCTTTAGGGCCACTATTTCTACAGATATTCTCCATTTTGGTATTTCTGGTGTTACCTAAGGTAATTTCAGACTCACTGTAGTTTTAAAATGTTTGCCAAAGTTCTGTTGGCTTTACAAGACTCCCAAAAATGTTTCAGTGCTCACCATTCAGTTATCCATGTAACATATCCCTTTCTCCCATACCCTCCCCCTTGAACCACTTAGTGAAACCCAGCCCTTTGTCACAGGACCAGGTGTAATTCTTATTAATTTCTTGATAAAGCCTGTGTTGTGTCCAGCAGATTCTCATGTGATGTTCAGGTGTTTCTCTCACCCACTCGCGTAACCCTACTTCAGGACCCAGTTACTTCAATATTGCATTGTTCTCTTTTCTTCCTCATCCTGAATTTAACCTAGTCTTCAGTCCAGCTTGCTGGAGTAGCCTGTGCTTAGATTCAGAGATAGTCAATCTAACATTGAAAGAAGCAATTTTAATTTTTTTAAACTTCTTTTTTATAATACTGAGTGATTGTACTATTAAGCATCTTTGTACAAAACCAATGTCTTGCTCTTTTGCTTATGCTGCATAAGAATACATGTGAACTGGAAGTCTGATTTGCTGCAAGGTGGGGTAGAAGATCCCCTTTTCTAGAAACAAGGAATCAGGAAAACATCTGCAGTTGGCAGTTTCTCTGAATGTGTAAGAGGCTGATCCCTTCTCTTGTTTGCAAGCGGGCATGAACTTAAACTTCCTCTACAAGTCATCATCCTTGTTGTCAACACTCATGAATTTCTCAAAAATAAGTGAAAATGGATTAAGGTTAGAGGTGACCAACAATGATGATAAATGTTCCAGATATTTTTGTAATTTTAGCTTTGCATAGGGAAAAAAAAGTCTTACTTCATTTGCCTACTTGATTTTGATAAAATCAAATGAAGTTGTTATAAAATAGGTACCAGTTAGGCCTTCAGGAAGCTTAACTACATTTCAGTAAAAAAAGGAAAAATAGATAATTTAGAAAGCTGTGACTCATCATTCCTACCCTTTCTTTATTCAACGTCAGATGGAATGGAGAATTTGTGAAGAAATATTGCGGATTTTCCATCAGTCAGTAACTGGCAGATAATGTGGCACTTCGACTCGAGCTCCCTTAACTTTGTCACACAATAATGCTACCAATGTAGTCCAGACATAATAGCTCTTTATATGCCGTAACCCAGGCCATTCTTCAGGAGTACCTTGCCTTTCTGCAATATGATGATTGGCACTGTGACGCAGGTAGAAAACATTTAAAAATTAGAGTATCTTATTCTTTCACATAACCCCTAGCTAATTCTCTCAAGTAATGACTATCTCTTGCCATGTGTCTAGGCTCTAATTGATTTGATGCTTTTAAGTAAATATGATCTTTCCCCAGTGTTCCTGGTACTGTTTTATTTTTTACTGTTTTTCTTGGTTTTATATTTTAGTCAATCTGTGATGTAATTTACCACTAAATGAAAAGGAATTATGTTGTAGTTGAGGAATATGAATGGCAGAACTATATACTATTAATTTAGTACCGTGTTTATCACACTGTAGTTGGTAGAAAATTAATAAGTCACTGAGTTCACAAGGCAACTGGTAAACCATGATGTGTGACTCTTTGCATGGTGTGAGATTATTCAGGCAGTGGCTTCTCCTTTAACAATGCAAAACTTATTATAAAGTTAAATATTGGAGCTATGAACCCTGAAACAGTAATGCAGCATTTAACAGTGGGATTCTCATCAGACCTGAAGATCTAGCTCAATATTAGCTGTCCTCAGCAATGATATACTACCCAGGATCCCCCCTAAGAGGAAAGACAATTTCAGTCTTCCACATTCATGGTATTTATCACTGAAACAGAAAAAGAAAATTTTAGTGATACTGCTAATTCAAAATAGTAGAAAGGAAATTGAAATGTTAAATTCTGCCAATGTGAAGATTAATTTTATTTATTAATTCTCAGTTCCTGATTTAAGAGCTATGGACTATATTAACAAAACTTGAAGAAAGCTGGTTATTGAGGGACTGAGTAGGTACAAGTGTATTAAGAGTAAGCCTCGAAATCTAAGAGTTGGAAGATTCTTTCGCAATTGTTCTACTTTGATCCTTGGAAGTGCAATGCTGAAATTGATGTTTAAGCACTCACAGACTTTTCCCTTTCGTGCAGAACAGTGAAAATGCTCTGTGGGTGCCTCACCCTTGCATTCATATGTTCTGAGTGCAAAAGAGAATACACCACAGATAATGCACTGGCAGTGTAAATCTTAATTGCAGTCATAATAAAATCTACATGTGAAACCCAGTTGCTATTAGGCCATTTGCAATAATAATATTTGTAATCCAAAATAATGCAGGACAGCCTTATTAATATTATTTTTAAAATGATTACACAGGAAGTTGATAGCACTTACTCCTGTTTGTCAACGTTATGTCCAGTGTTCCCATGTCTCTTTGGGCTTCCTGTAGCAGAGCAGTGCTGAGGTGCTGAAGCACATCGTCAGCAACTGGGAAATGTTTGATGCTGATGGTGACAGCCACTTATTCTATAGTCTGAGGGTCTGTGTGGAGTAATTTTATAATGGAGGGATCATATTTGAATCTCCTGAAAGGTTTCTGAATGATCCCTTTCAAAAATGTCCGAGTCTAAGCATCCATGAGAATGGAGGAGACTTGAAAGAAGTTTGGAGGTCCTGTGAGATGATAATGCCAGTGGCACTCATGAGTTGTGTGTATACTTCCCAGTCTTTAAAAGCTTATTCTTTTATTAAACACTTGTTTCTGTCCTACTTGATGACAGGGAATATGTTGTTTGAAGCTAATTATTTAGAGTTGACCTTAAAAAACCCAGCTTTCATATTTAAAGGTTAGCTCTTATTTATGACTTACAAACTTCATATATTTCAGTAGAAGTAGATGAGCAAAAGAAATTCTCAAATTGTTGCATAATATCTTAATTATATGGCATAACGTCTTAATAAATATGGAATTTCTGTTACAGACTTTTCACTTGAACCAGCTCTTTCTGAGTCTCTTATACAGTTTTAGTGAGACTACACACTGGAGTTATAAGAAATTTATAAGAAAAGGCAATTCAAAGAAAGATACAACTTTCTCTGCACCCCCCTCCGACACCCACCCCTCCTGCCTGTGTTTATTGTTCAGAGTAAAATTCTTCTCTTTAGACCTATGGGTGGTAGTCTTCTGAAAATTGGAAAGTAGGACATGGAGAGGTGTTTTATACTTTTGTTCTTAAAAGAAGATTCTTTGGGTCATGGGTAGTGCAAAGGTCATCACACCTGATGATTTTAATTGTAAGATTTGCTGTAGATGTAGCTGTTTTTTCTAAAACCCTGGCTTCTGATATAAAGAACAAGTGAGTCTTGGGTTTCACTTAAAAAAGAGCATTCTTCTGATGTATGTAACCAAGGAGAAAAGTTTGAAAATATGTTCTGTGTTGCAGAATTATAAAGACAATCTGAGAAGAAAGTCTTGACTCTTTCCCTTTCTTAAAAACATGGTCTCTTAGTAATCAGTCTGTATTGCATTCTTAGTTTGGAATTTCCTTACTGTGGTATCTCTGGAAACTTAGACTACTGCTGTCCTTTTTATAGAATTGGTGGGTGAAACAGCTTCATACTTGGAAACTATTAACGTTCTACATTATGGTTTGGTTTTGTTTTTACTTTATTTTAAGGACTTCAAATATATTAAAATCTTGGAAGCAAACCTGCCTTTCAAAATATCTCAAAGTATTTCTTTTTTTTTAGCTTTGACTTTTGCTGTTATATATATTTATTTTCATAAATTCTGTGTGAACTTTAAATGTCTGTTTTAATACTGAGGAAGATCAGGTGAATTTATCTTGCAATTCCTGCATTGGTATCATTATCCATGGAGTTAGACTGGGCCATAGTGTTGTAGGATAAGGTTCAAAGTTCACATCTCTGTGGGCATGACTTTCAGCAAATATTCATTGCTACTCTATATATTTCTGACAAGGTCCGAATCTGAGAGAATCTTGGAGTGTATGTGCTGGCACCTTTTCTTTAAAATAAATGCACTGAAAATACTGAAAAGCTTCCAGCTGTGGCTTAATGAAACATCAAACAGAGGAAAATGTAATTTTTTGAAAGAAATTAAAATTCGAATTTGATATCTGGAAATGACAGGAACTGTTCCATGCACTCTGTCTACAAGTTCCTTCTGTGCTCTGTGGTTGTTTCTGCCCATCTTGCCTTGCACTCCAGGAAGCTTTCTCCGGTTGAGCATCCTCATTTACTCTCAAGGCCATCTCTCAACCCATCCAGCATGTCCCTCCTAACACAGCACACATGCACAGCAATTCTTGTGCTCATGAATCCTTTAAAAAAACATTGAGTGTGCATTAGAAGACGAAAAATCAGAAAAAAAAATAAAAATATATATATACCATCCTTCAGAACATGTAAAATGGACAACAGACAATCAAGTCCAAAGACTTGTTCATCATCACTCCCAGAAGTTAATGGTAATGTTGTTGAAATGTGATGTGATTTGGCGTAGCTTTCTCTATCGGGCAAATCTGTGTAGGAAGTGTGGACTTAGATGACATTTTAATATCCTTTTTTATGAGATGAAATGCTGAAGAAAACATCAGACAATAATGTTACTGGAGAAATTGTTCAGATAAACATTTTTATAAATGTTAAGTCATACCACCCTTGATTTTTTTTTTTTCCTTCTGAAACTAAGATGGTAAATTTTTGGCTTCATAGGGCACTGTAGATATTTTGTTCAGCAAAACTAGCTTTACTGATGTAAGTACATCCTCCATTTATATATAAGTATGTTAAGAGCACTTGAAAACAGGTTGTGCCTGCTGGCAGGCATTGGCAAGTGTCTGACAGTAGTCTGAAAATACATGTATAAACTTACGATGTTTTACGGTCTGTCGTTACCTTCTCACTGCAGAGCATCTGTGTCATAACTCGCTGAAACCCTGCTATGTGGAATATAAATACTCAAGAAAGAACAATACAATCTTTTAACAGTATTTTCATTTTAAAAACCAGTATGTCCTATCAAAATAAAGTTACGATTTTAGGCCATGATGAGAGTTCAGTCCTTTCCTTCAGAAGAGAACATGGTAACTGGAAAGATTTTCTAGTCTTTCTGCATTGAGGCTTCTTATTTGTTTGACCCTTACCAGTGGTCATGTACCATAAGGGCTGCTATGGGCACTCTGACTTTGCTACTGCCTTTGCAATATACGCAAAGCAAAAATGAGATTTTTGTCAAAATAGGCTGGCCCAGCCATCTGTGACAAAACACAGGACATGACACTCAAACTGGTGATTAGCACTGAAGCCAAACTTTCTTGCTGAGAGGTATCCTATCCCCATGCTCACATCCTAAGCTCTTCTTAAAACTAACATGTCTTGTAAGATAAGATGTACAAGATATGAAGAAGTATACCTTGCTTGTTGATATTAATATAAGTTACCACAAGAAATCAAAGTGCCCAAACTGAGATGCTATTAAGTCTTCATTGATATGCAGGATTTTTTTTATATTCTTGAGAGGTTAAGTACAGAAAACTTTGGATGCAGTCTCTTGATTCTTAGCTCAGCTGCAAATCCAGAAGATGGACCAAAAACTCTTGTGAAATGTGATTATATTAAATGAGCTTTAAAGTTCTGCTGCTGCATATAATTTATAATGTTTAGACATATTTGCAAAAATGCATGCAGAGAAGATAATAACTTAGAAGTCCAGTCAGGCATGTGATTGCATGAGAAAAATGAGTGTGTAATTGAAGATTTAATTTGTGCAAAATTCTATTGTGCATTACTACTTTGCATTTCCACTTTCTACATAGCTAGCTGCTGTAATAAATTAAGTACATAAGTGCACACATAAGTGAGGACCTGAATGCTATGCTAGATAGAGCTGATTAAGACCTTAGATCATGTCAGAATGTGGATTTTTTCTTAAGTTTCAAAGACCTGAAACTATATTCCCTCTCTAGGTAAAGTACTTATCTTGCAAGTAATTATTTTTTATCCATGCACGTATGAACAGTAAGTAGAAAATTAACTGTGTCTTACTACCGTGGAAATTCCGCCCTACAGGATGATCCTAATCAAATTACATAAAGAATTGCTCATAAATATTATCAGGAGGGAAACTGAACCAGCAGAGTAATATGGCTCTAAAGGAGTTCCAGCAATTGGATTCATGTTGGCTTTGTTACATTGTGAACAGAAAGATGTTGCAAAACAGAAAACTAAAACCTTTGTGTTCCTAAATTCTGAGATGAGTTAATGCCTTCTGCACTGCCCAATTTTTCAATCTTTATTTACAGTGTAAAATCCACTTTAGGAAAGTAAAGATATTCCAAGAGTTCTAAACCCTGATATTTTACACTGCTCTAATAGGAAAGTCTACAGAAGCATGAAATACAAGCCACACTCTGTGATCCTCTGACTGTTGATGTGTGGTATATACAAATTACAGCTGTCCACCTTTGGGGAAGTCCAACCAGGAATGACTGATAGAAAGTTAGTAATTTTTAAATTTTAAACAATTCATTCTTTATCATCACAACTTTTCATTTACTCAATATATATAGGGTAATAGTGTTTTGTTTAGATGAATGCTAAAATATTGTAGGATCCAGGCTTTACTTAGGCTTTACTGTACAGCTAGTTTACAGCCCCATGTTTTGGCAACAGACAAGTTTGCACAATGCGCTTAAGTTTTTAACAAGGAGTTAATTTTATAAAAATGTTATTTAAATATACAAACACACCCTCAAAAACATTTCATTTGTTTTCTGAAAACTGTAAGGTACCTAGCTGTTTTCAGGCTTTAAAAAAAGTCAGAGGGTTTGGTTGTTTTGTAGTGGGGTTTTTTATTGTTTTTGGTTTTGATTGGTTGGTTGGGTTTTTTTGTTTGTTTGTATTTTGTTTTTTAAAGAGAGGGGTATGGATCTAATCTTATGGAGACAGTTTACTTTTGGCCAAAACATGGACAAAAGTATCCAGAATGATAGTGTAAATTTATATTGATGTACTTAATTATAAAAATCTTTCAGATACTTCTACTGCTGTGACATTAGGAGCGCACCTTAAAATCGGACTATGACAGACACATAAGATTTTAGATATGTGTGCAGTGTGACACTTCTGCTGATTGGTTTGACATGAAAGTCAGAATCTTATGGAATAATGAGCAATGGTGTTACACACAAAATAAGTACGAAATGCTCAGCATTCTTTCATGTTTGTTGTTTTTTTTTTAACTTCCGTGTTTTTTCTGTAGATAAATTGCTGCCTCTTTTCAGTCTTGCTTAATTGTGGTGTTCAAGACAGGAGAAGGCAGATACTGTGTTGAGTTGTTGGGTGCCTGAGACAACTCAGGCTGGATCATGGCTGCTCGTGCTCAGTTTTCTCTGTGAGGTTCATCCTGCATTGGCTCAGGTCATTCCTGCTACAGTAGTTCCTCTAACATACAACCCAAATTCAAGGGTTATTTTTACCTAAAGTTACATCTGCTTGAGATTCACACTTGATTTCCTCACCAAGTGCCCCAAGGTCCTCTGCAATCTCATGAATGTGTTTGCCAGAGGAAGGAGCAACCCACTTGGTTCACAACCTGGTCAATGCCATATGTGGACTGTGATGACCAATATCCTTCCAAAGTGCACAGGGGTTTTGTTTGGGCAGGGCCAGGTCAGTTGGCCTCTAGGGCTAACAAGGTGTCATCTGCTAAGCTTACTGAGGATACAGTTAATTCAAGATTTCCGAAAAGAGATAGAACTCTTTGCTTGGATGTGATTTTCCTATGCTCTTTTAAATGTGCAGGTAGATCAGATTTGCAGTACTTATCTCTGTTCAAAGTATTCCTTGTGACTCTTTGTCAATTGTTGCCATAATATTGCAGAAGAAGAAAGAGGGCTTTTTTTTTTTGGTAAGCAGTTAAAAGTTCTTTATTGGCCATTAATGTAGTTTTCAAGGCTGAATGAGTTCAATGGAATCATGCACAGCCACGTGACCCAGAGCATGTATGTTTTACTGTTTGATTATAGTCTTCTAAATCCCTCTGATAAGCCTCAACTTTCATTTACTACCTGTAAAATCAAACTTTAAAATATTTAAATTTTTTTTCAAATAAAAGTTTTTGGCACCTGCTTTTTGAGTATGTTATATATTTTGTAATAGTTCTGAGGAAACATGCAGGCACTTACTTAACTAGAGGTCATTTCTCCAGAGAGGAAACCGAACAATAAACTTTCATTCATGTGTTTTGACCAGAAAAAAGAGACACTCAGCATATTAAATCTTAGTATTTGCTCTGCAGATATGGGGGATTTTTCGCATACACCAAATACAAAGTGCATTCTTCAGTTCACTAATTTCAGCAAAAATCTTTGGAAGAATCTGACCCACATAGAATGGAGAAGTTGTTCAAGGCAGCTTGATGTATTTTCTTTGAGTTTTTGGAGCAGAGGAGAAGCGACACTTGTGGATGTAGCAATTTCTGGGAACTTGTGCACTCAGCTGTATTATTCAGTATCAGTTTAATTTATCAGGGATGTAGATACAGATTTCTGCCAGCAAACTGAAAGTGCTATTGCCTGTTTTTTGTAGTCATTCAGCAATATCCAGTAGGTGGCACAAGTATACAAGTAATTTGCGCAATTATTTTCTTTTCGGAGTTCTTTTATATTTGATTGATTTTCATGGATTCTGATTAAAATGGAATTATTTAGCTTTTCACTTTCTTTGCTCTGCTATACAACTTGCTATTACAATTTTCAGGTAACTTCATATTTTATATAATAGCAGGAAGTTATTACTTTGGAACTCGTAACAAAATGCTGTCCTTATAGCAAAAACTCAAAAAGCTTCATCCATGTAAAAGTTACATGTGAGGCTGATTTGAGACTTGGGGAATGATGAGGAGGTTTTCGCTTCTACTTTTACTATCATTTTGTCTTTTGTAGCAACATGGCTACATGCTGAGTACGTACTTTCTCTCACTGTCTTCCTTACCATTTTCCCTGACAAAACTAAAGAAGTTAGTTTTCTCTGAAAACATAGAAGAAGGTACATAGGAAGGAATTCGGGTTATAATTTTATTTTCCATGTAACTGATTACAGATGGATCACATCAATAATGAGGAACAGAGAAAAAGCTGTAGTGTCTTATTGCAAATATATAGTCAAGGCATATTGTCTATCTACTGATTTAATATTTATTGGTAATTTGTATAATTATTTTCTTTTTCTCAGATTACCAAAATAAGAAAAAAAACAATTATTCTTTTAATATTATGCCATTGGTAAAGCTCTGAGACAGAATGGTGCAATTTTAGATCAGCATGTCTCAACAATGTAAGTGCAACATATTTACACTGTATTTATGCTATCCAGGTCTACTTACTTCAGAAGCTTCTTTATCTCATAATGTATTATTGTTCCCATTATTCATGCAAAGAGGCATTCAGACATGGCAGCTGTATTTCATTGTTTTACATAAGAGACATAATCTAGTTCTAAGGAAGCTAGACATTATGAGAGAAAATAGTTCTAAGAAGATCACTGAAGAGCTGTCCTTTAAATTCTTCTGTGAGAAGACTTTATCATATGGGTAAACTCCATGGACTCGTGCTGTAATTGGAAAGCTTCAGAGACGAGGCTGTACATGGAGCTTGTGCTGCCCCCCTTGAGCAGCAAAGGCACAAGGACTACTCAGTTTAATCACAGCAGCAGGCTTGTAAAAATGTGTTGCTAAAGCAGAACCCAATCTCAAATATCATGTTGCTTGGCTTGTAAAAATGTGAGGACAGCTATCATATTGTTTTTAATTTACTCCCTTGGCCTGTAACTATGATAGTTCCTGTAACATTGTGTCAGTAGTGCTTCCTTTCAGAATACCAATTCAGGATACCACTGTGGTGACAGTGGCTGCTGCTGTTGCATTTTTGCTTTGTTTTCTTTTCTCTACTGGTATCTGAATGTCAAATGATGGGTTTGTTGGAGAGCATACCTGAAACTAAATCTATATTTTAACTTACATGACTAGAAGAAAGCTCCTCCTTTAATAATTAGTGTCTGAATATGATAAGTTTTACAAATGAATGCAATGGTATTTTTTTTGTTTTGTTTTTTTTTTGTGGGAGTTTTTTGTTTGCTTGTTTCTTTTTTATGGGGTTTTTTTTTGTTTGTTTATTTGTTTGTTTTGAGGAGGGGAGGGGTTGGTTGTTTTTGTAAGCAATATATCTCTTTGAGTAAGAAGAAACTGCCTCCAGGTGATCTAAGAATCACATTTAATATTCTAAACTTTGTTTCCTTGATAATTTTGTTGCTATATAAGAAAACAGTTGACTACAACAGTTCTTCTACATAATTTGTATTTGCCTTGAACTCCTAAAATAATCTTCATTAAAATAAGAAAATACAGTTAGATGATCTGTGCATTAGCAGTTATAAACCTCAGGTTCACAAAAGTGAAACCATATAATAGCATCTAATAGCTTTAATTTCTTCCATGATGCCTGGTAGAATGATGAAATTATTTCATAACTTGTCTATTCAGATAATGCCAAAAATAAAGCACCTCTATATCCAGAAATGTGTTTTGGTGGGGTTTGTTTTTGTTTGGGCTTTGTCATATTATTGGTTTGAAATATTATATATTTGAAATAGGAAAAGATTTGAATCCGAGATGTACAGTAACAAAAATCATTGTTTTGATTTAAGGCTAGGATGCTGATTAAGTTATTTAATGTATCTTCTGTATGAAAAGTCTTGTGAGTATGGAAATAGTTTAGTATTATGAAGAGCTTCAATTGAAAAATACATTTAAAATTAAGAATTTGTACTTGAAGTGTTTTCAACACTCAAAGATTAAAACCCCAACTAGAGAAAATGTCACTAAACTAAACCTTGTTAAATTGATACGTTTTTTTTTAAAGTATGTAAAATTGCTAAGTTATTATTTTGATACATTTAAAATTCATTTTTCATGCATGTCTTGCAATGCTCCTGAAATTGCTTGTTGTTTGGCAAGAGAACATGAAGGAAAAATATGTGATGGGAATCATTATCCATCCTGATCACTCCTTCAGAAAATGGGTAGTTGCTTAGGTTTTTTACAGGCTCTGGGAAAGTGTTTTTACCAGTCACTAACAAATGTTTCAGATAGATATTTTCCTGACACAAGGATTAATTGCTGCTAAATTACATCTTATGAGGAAACAATAATATTAAGTGTTAAACTGACTATTTTCCCCATTATACAAACAAATGTCCCACCTGGCAGTACAGCTGCTCAAAGTGTTGTCATTTTTCTAAAATATCTTATGTGCAGCCCCAAACTTTGTTGTTTTGTTTGGTTTATTTTGTTTTACGTTTGATTGTTTTTTTATGCTAGGATTAGAAACATTTCAAATCCTCATTTTCAGTCCTTCTCTTTGTGTGTTTCTATAACACATTGCTCTCCTGGATAGTCACTGTCAGAAAGAATCAGCATAGTCCTAGGAAACGGGAGATTTTTTTGGGGCATCTTTTTCAGGTCGTCTTACAGATGGGGGCCAAATACAACATGAATAGTAAAATATAAGTAATGAGATATGCCAACTAAGTTTTACAGATAGTAGCATTTGACCTTAATCTAATGTGTACCTTAACTGTATGTTGTATGTAAACAGATATTTTTGAAGATGAAATGTTTAGTAGTCCATAGGACAATCTGATTTACAAGCTCCATTTGTATCTGAGGAAATGCCTATCAAATGGAATATTTTTCTTTTATAAGTAGTTTTGGTTTTAATTGACTTTTCTCAGCTAGCTTTTCAAAGAAATAATAAATGCAATGAGTGAGTTCTCCCAATAATTGTCATGTCAGTATGCTGAATATGTCACTGTACAGACAAACTAACTCAGGTCAGTATTTCCCCAGGATTGTTGAGTGCAGGTTTTTACCCTTTCCTTTTTCTGGTGACCAACACCAGGAACTGTCTAATAACTGAGAACATTCCTGATCAGAGGAATATGGTGGGAGCATCATCCTCTCCCACCAGTTGTGGCTCTCACTGGCCACGCTGTTACATTAGTATCATTCAAGAAGATGGCAGATGCTTCAACCAGTGTCAGGTTTTTCCTAGGGTCCTCTTTGAGAATTAGAAATAGGACAAGCAACTGATTAAAATAATCAGAGTTACATGGAATAGATTTATCGTGGCCAAATAAAACCTTTGCTCGTGTGAAATAGATTTCACAGATGAAGAACAGCTTATCATTTTCTTATTGATTATAGGCTTAGTAAATATGCCAAGAAAAACTCATTGCGTAGTATGACAATGCCACTTCTAAAAATTCTTTCAATAAACAAGACTGAAAGGATGTTTAAAAATTATATATATGTAAAAAGAAAAAAATCCAGGTGACTTCTAGAGGTTTTGTGGGTTTTAGAGGAGGTTTTCGTGCCATCCAATGATGACAAGGTAATGATAGGTTTGTTTGATCAAAGCTGATTTCGTATGGCATGTATCATAGTGATATAGTGACTTTCTGTCGCTTCCCATCACTCATAACATGAAATTAAGATATAATAATAATACACTGAGACAAAATGACCATGGTTAGGTTGAAATCTAGCCCCCTATTTTTTTTTCTTTCTGATTGCAAAGTGGATGATGTATTTAAATTTGGCTACATGGGACCAAACGCATGTGGTCACCCTGGTAGATTAATAGAATACACCCTGAATCCTGAGAAGGTTCATAGTAAAATGCACATAAATAAAATGAGCGAGTGTTGCTTTGTCTATTAGGAGGTGAAGAAGAAGAGTGAGTGTGTATGTTCTGTAGTTAGATTACTACAAAGATTGTGTAGTCATTCACTAAAAACAAGATTAAAACACTAGTAGCTTAACTGAAGAAAACAGAACTTGTGTTTGCCCTGCAATAAAAGTTACTAGTGAAGAAGTACAAGCTAATACCTTCGAAATAACCAGAATACATTAAGAAGGAACTTGCACATCAAGTGCTGGAGGATTCCCAGTACCAAGGATGGATCCCTATAGGCCATGCATTGTGTAGTATGAGTCGTGTAGTGTTCACACAAGTTCAATTATACATGTGAAATTTAGGGTTACACCTAGCTTCTAACTGGGAATAACAGTTTGAAATTTAAATGGTGCTCCCAGATAATCGGTAATTGTCTACCCACTGTTGGGCAAAATGCGTCCATTACTGGCTTGTGTGTTTTCCATCATCAGTGAATTATGGAGTTGCCAGTCTCAGTGTCAAAGGTGCATTGCGTTTGCTTCCAACCTGTCTGAGAGGTCTGATTTGACAGAACAAAGTATTTCATGGAACAGAGAGGAGAAAGAAATCAGCAATAGGGTTATTTTCCAGTTCTTTGTCTTGTCTCAGATCCATACTCCTGAAGCTAAAAACATTAAAGGACCATCACCTCCTCCCCCTATCTGGATGCTGTGAGCTTTGCTAATGGGTGCATCTCTCAGTGAGAAGAAACTTGGGTCAGTAGCTACATTTTAATAGAACTGCAAAGACACAGCTAGTGTTTCATTAAGCACTTCAGTTTGACTTCCTAGCCTCAGACAGTGCTATTACTGGTGCTGATGCTTGCTCCAGTGAACTAGGAAAACAGAGAAGAGTGCGATTTGCATTGTTTGTTTGTTCTACTGTTCCAGCTGGATTAAGCTAAATTATTCTCATCCCAGTGACTTGCTGCAGACACAAAGCGTTGTGGTTCTTACTCTGTTGAGAAACAAGAACATTGCCTCTGCTCCAACATCTATTTTTTTTTCCCTTATGCATAATGTGTTCCTCCAATGTTTGGTAGTTAAATGAATCATAAACTTTTCATGCTCTGCAGTGGGTATATTCATATGTAAAATTACTGCTATGCTTGTCATGAAATTGTAATAGGGCATAGCACTTATCACAGCTGTGGACTTTTTCCCAACCATCTGAATCTCCAGGTGTGCCCTTGAATTGACAATAACAAGGTGATGTGCTTTACTGTGTCTTATAATGTCACTGCCTGGGAAAATCGTTTCATAAGAAAGAGCTAATACAGATTCCTGTTTCTAACTTTTTTCCAAGACTTACATATTGTTACATGTTAGGAATTTCATGTGGAAACATATAAAGCATAGATGCATAAAAGATATATAAAGCTTCATTAGCTTTATGGATTAAAATGTTAAATTTCAAGAAAGTAATAAGAGCTTTTATAGTTCAGATTAATAAAAATATTCTATAAAATTAAAAGTGAAGATTTTATATTGTTGAGCATAGTTTCTTGCTGCTTAGTCATTCCTGTGTCAGCGTAGATCATAATAACCAGTAATTAGAAAACTTGAATTCCACTCTCTTTGCAAGAAAGGAATGAATGACAAATATAACTTTTCTTCTTTATGGAAAATTAACATATATCAGGGGGTTTCTTTGTTTCACACTGTGACTTTCCCCTCCCCCTGGTCCCCCCAACTTGGAATTCCACTATCTTTGTTTAATATTTCTCCAAAGAGTCATCAAGGGTGAAATTCATCTTAGATCACCAGGAGAAAGCTCTTTATTGCCACTGCATTTTTCATGTAGTTAGAGAAGGAACTTAGACAAAAGGAGTCTTGGGTTATATTAGAATTACTTATTCTCTTTCTGCTACATCTGTGTAGTTGTGGTTGTTGGCATCACAGTTAAAAAGACTTCTGCTGCCACTTTTTCAGATCCTACAGAGGACATTTGGGCTACTCAATGACTTCCAAATGCCATTATCTTGCTGGAATAATTTCATAGGTTTTTATCTTCACAGGTGTTTCTTTAGAAACATTATGTTTTATTAACTCCAGAACAAAAGAAAGTGATTTGAAATAAATAAATGTTTTGTGAGGTGTTTTTTGTTACTTGATTTCTATTAGTCTTCTTAGACATTGGATTTTTGGACAGGTTGCTAGGGTTTTTCTTTATACTGACAAGTAATACTGCAGGTGATGCAGTGAACCTGCTTATTAAATATTCAAATTGCATGTTTATTGTCACCACATCACATTTGTGCATGTCTTACAATTTTTAAAAATTTCTAAAGGAAATTAATAATAAATGACCTTTTCATTTATAGTATGAACATCTTGGGGATACACATACAAACTTTCTAGTGGTAACTATTTTGTGATGGGAAAAGGGAAGAATCTTCTTTCTCCCTTTTTTTCTTAAAAGTGGACATATTAATCTGCAATCTGCCAAGACTTAAGTATGGAAAAATTGTTTGTTAGTAAACTATTGTTTCGTTTATAGTTGCTGTTCCTGCCTTTGAGGTTAAGAGTTTGCATTTTTGAGACCAGGTTTAAGTGTTGAGTCTGCAGAGTTTTGGTTCCTACCTTACTTATATCCACCAGATTTTGGATGTAACTTTAGTACACAACCTCTTCAAATTAAAATCTCTCACCTGCAGAGTAAAAACTCTGCATTGCACAGGCATTTTGGGCTTAGCATTTATTTGTAGACCGCAGCACTCTTGCTTTACTTTAAATTACTATAATACTTATTTGTAAAGCAGCTAATGCCTAAACCACATAAAAGCTGAATCTTATAGAACACATTGCGAATCACTGATATGCAGTGAAGTGGATTTTGCCTGGGAATGGGGGATTTTAAGCTATCATAGCTAGTGATGCATTTTTTTCCTTTAAGCAATCAAATTTCAAGATTATAGAGGAGCCAATTTAGTTGCCAAAATGTAAAATCCTTTTTAGATTTTACCCTTACTTTTATTTATAGTTTCCTATTTTTAGCAGAAAATTTTGTCCTTAAAATTTGAAAATTACAGTTGTTATATATTTAGATTTTACAATTGTTTGCCCTTTTCTCTAGAAATAACTTCAGAAATAAATTTACCAAAATATTTTACTCCATTTGAAATTCTACTTCCCAAAAGCAACCCAATAAATTTTTAAGCTGGAACGTCTGTTGTGGAAAGCCTTATAAAAAAGAAATGAGGCCTAGAACCCCCAGGAACAGTCATGACCAGTGAAGCTGTGCATGTAATGGGGGAATAAAACACTATTAACACTGTCATTACGTTTAATAGAAGTGCTTAGATCAGTTCTCACCATAGTGATGAAAGGGAATAAAATAATTTAGTTATAAGACATAAATGATAAGCAGATACTTTGAACAGTGATTTCATTATCTTTTTTTCAGTTTTAAAATTGAAATGCATAATCGAAAATCATAATTGAAAGCTGTTTTGGAGCTAACGATTTTCAGCACTGGAGTCTAATCCAAGATGTGTAAATGGACAGACAACACACATTTTTGAACATTTAGAAAGGCTCAAGGGCACTGCTGGTGAAAACCCCTGGGTTCTTATCATATCAAAGAAAGATATGGCTTCCAAGAAATAAAAATAAAAGGCTGTGCACTGAAAAAAGAAAAACAAAAAAACCCCAAATAAACAAACAAACAAAAAAAACCCCAAAACAAAACAAAAAACTACTATGTTTGGCAGTGGCTTTTAGAAGAAAGCAAGCGATTTTGGTTTCCTCAAGCTATAAAGTGATAAAAATTATCTCAAATCCTGAGAGGTTTGCAAAACATAGCATAAAGTTGCCCTTGTACAGGTGCTTAACTTCTATTCAGAGAGCTTGTTTCTGTCCACGAGTAGACACAGCATCATGGTTCCAGATGCCTTGCTGGAACTTAGGCAGACTGCTTGTTCATTCAAACTTCTATGGAATAATTCTGAAGCTAATACAAAACTGCATTGTCTTCCTGTTTTCAAAATGGTATTTGCTATTGCTTATGTAAAAATAAATTTTGGGGTGGATAGTATTTAAATGTGCTAGGTAATGGCCACTTCATTAATTCATCTTGAATCTGTTATGTTAGACTAATAAGACCAGAAAAAGCATGGTAATGTCCCATATCAAATGAGAACATATGGCTTCAGCACATTACATTTCTTTTAATGTTATTCAATTTTTATATTGCCCATGTGCTTAATGGAAGTACTGTTACAGTGATAGTAAAGGCAATGTTCCTTTTTTTATTTTAATTCAGACTTTTTATATTTTTATCAAATAAATCAATTAGGGATACTAGAAAAAAAATAGCAATGAAAAACATGTTAAACTTAAAAGAAAACATGTAATAAAAATCTGTTACCTAGTAGAAAGAAATTATATTTGTGTACTAATGAGTCTCAGTAAGTAGGTTCTTGCAGAGGGAATAGAGAGAAACTAAGGATATACTCATTTGTTTTTCCACTTAGACAATTTATCTTTCTACAGCCATTAACCAAGTAGACATATGGCATGATTTCACAGAAACATTTATGTATGGCAAGTTATTCATCAATTCCCCGTTGTTCCTGAAACATGCACTCAACACAAGTGTTGTGTGAGCTATTCCAAAAGAAAAAGATGTAAAAATATTTTGAGAGTCCATGATGATTTATTCCAAGAAGTAAACTAGATATATTTAGAAGTAATCTTAAAATTCTTCTTCGGATTTTTTTAGTAGAACTTTTTAAAAAAATTCTCATTTCTTATGAGGCATACATGTGATATAAAAGGACATGAGGAAGATAAAAAACTATCTAAGAAAATCATTACACTTTTGATCTGGAGATAGCAATAAACTGTTGGCTAGTATCACAAGTAGTCTAGCATGATCTTAGACAATCCTGTCATGCTTATCCTTCTACTAAACTATATCTTTATGGGAGAAGGAGATTAGGGCAGATAGATTGGAGTCCAGAAGATGGTGTTCAGAAGGCCGGGTATAGATTCTTTCTATGTATTTCAAGAATTCTGTGAAAATTTTGACTGCTTAATTGTAAGACCAAATACTTTTAGATGCTATATTGCCCTCTGGGTGTTTGAAACCACATGAATTCCTGTCTGAAAATCAGACAAAATACTGATGTTTAAGGGACCGTGAAATAATATTTAGTGTAGTGACAGTCTTTCTTAATTCCAAGATAAATCTTACACAGTCAATATTTAATTTTTTAGTAATATTTAGAGTAGTAATTTTATAATGGTTTTCTTGACTCATTTCTGTAAAGAAGTGGCTGTAGGATTGAAGTAAATGTCAGACCCAAAGGCTTATTTGATTAAACTATGGCAACAGCATTAATCTTCAAAAGGAAATCAAGATAATAGAGGGGTCTGGATGGACCAGGAGATTGATAATTGGTTATAAAGCTTTTGACCTTTGAGCCAGTAGTTCAGATTCAAGCTAAGTCAGTAGTGACTGAAAATCATTACTCTCAGATAGCAGAGCAATTGCTGTGTGAAATGGGTGATTGGTTTCATTCCAGTTGCTAGTGAACTGGTACTCACATTGCAAAAATAGCTACTCCCATTGTCATGGATTTAAGGAAGAAAAGGATGAGAAAACTTCTTTACTTGCTTATCTTAGGAAGTATTTGGGGAGATGAGAGATAGGAGAAGCTGAAGTTCATTGGCACGTTGAAAGTATCAATACTTACCATCAGGCTCTTGTTAAGAAATTAAAGCCTCCTGTTTTGTCCACGTGACATTTCTCTTTGACCTTAACAAAAGTGAAAGTTTTATATATGGTGCAACTCTGTATGCCTTTATAAAGATATTTCTCATTCTCATGGATTTTTGTCACCATTTTTAGTAGGAAAGAATGTGTGGCAATGGAGATTTGTTTTTATTGCGGTTTTTTTGGTCACCTGTAATTCATAGAAAAAACTGTTATTCAAGTAGTTTATATTAATCTTTTTGACCTTGGAGTTGTACTTGACCTGTTTTGAGTCAATGGATGACTCATACATGAATTGGGTTGCCAAAGATTTATAAATGCTTGTCTGTGTTGGATTGTGTTCTTCCTCCTTAATTGGATGACCTGATGTTAATAATTAATGCCACCTATAACCAGCATCATTTAATTCTGTAAGAAATCATTTGGGTTGCTGACAATCTCAAAAACTACAGTCATATTAAAATGTTGGAGGATGACGAACTTGGCAGTGCTGGGTTAATGGCTGGACTTGATTATCTTAAAGGTCTTTTCCAATCTAAACAATTCTATGATATGTCCTCCTCTTACTCTTCTGAGTAAAACTTAGTTATATTTTTCATCACCTTCACCATCCATTACCTTTCATTCTTTTTAACTGTGAAGAATGTGACAATATTTCTCACTCAGGCACACTTCTGACTTCCTTTTGGTTTGCCTGTTTCTTCAGTCTGTTTTCTGAGTCCTCAGTAAACCAGGAGGATGTTCTGTTGTTTCAGCATGCTTATATTGTCACGTCTTTTTATGATTTGTGCTTAATTTAATTATGTCTCTATTCTTGCCTATTTCTCAATCACCTTTTCTTTTAAATGCCTTTAAATTTATAGTTTGACTGTCTGCAATGTATTGGCACTCTAAGGCGTTATATTCCTTTTCTTTCAAATGCAGCCCTACTGCCTCACCTGCAACACCCTCCAAGCCCCCAGAATTTAAAGTGTAATTAATCCCTGTCTCATTTTTCTGTTGCTAGTCCAAGTAGTACACTCAAATAGTAGAGATTTTTGTGCAGTGTTTAGTTCTGCAGTAAAAGAAACCAAACCCACAGCACAGAATAAAAATAACATTGTACTATTTAAAACTCAATGCTCATGATGTTGCTATAAAAATTATATTAAAAGACAGTGATTAAGAGGTTGCTGCATTCTCCTTTCCATGGAGAGAAAGTGGGTTTAAAAACCCACTGGACTTGTGTAGGGTCTTTTTAAATTGTTTGAGATTTGTCTTTGTAAAATACAAAGTGCTAAAAGGGTGAAGAAAAATGATAATTTTATAGCATATGCTGTTGGTTGTTTTAGTGTAACAAATGTCTCGCTTAGATTGCCAGCAATGCCAGGAAAAAGCCTTCATCTACTGCAGGCAGAAGAAACAGGGAAAACACAGGGGTGGATGCAAAGACTTACCCTGAAGTGCTGCAGTTCATGAAAACCTTATTACTGAATTCTGTCACAGGAGTCTTAGAGTTCAGTAAAGGAGCTCATGCTGCTTGATTTAATATTGACTTGTGAATGAGTAAACATGAAAGCATTATTAGCTGTACATTGTTGCATAATTGTGTTGGAAGCGTATTTATCAAATAAGCCCAGAAGGAAATGTTGATCTTTACAAAATTGACTATTATGGTTTTGAAGAGTGTGTTTGATGGCCAAATTTCTGTAAACACACTAGTGCAGTAAAATGTAAAACTAAAAATTTTGAAAAGTACAGGGAGAAGTGAAGCCTTTCAGTCTGTGATTAAGTTCTTTCTGAATGACCTTGTGTGTGGCGAGTGCCTTGCCCAAAAAACTTTTGTTTCTGAAGTATAAATGTTGATGTAAAGGGAGTGTGAAAAAAAAACCCCTCTAACACAGGCCTGGATGCCAACTTCACAAAGGCTGAATCATCACTTTGATTAGCAGTTGTGTTCCACCTCTCCCCAGTGGGGGTAAGGGAGCACAGACAGAAAAACACTATGAAATTCAGTCCACCTGCAAAACCAAAGGAGAGTAAGGAACCAGTATTTCATGCAGCACAATTTAGGTGGCTTCCAGTTAAATATTATACTGTGAAAAATATCTGTAAATGAAAGTGAATGATATTTCACCAAATGTGCACATTCTGTATCACTTGGTACTTTCTCCAGTTTCACAGATGATAACAATCCTGACAGCTTTAACTTTGTTTTGTAAATGTGTTCAAAATGTTCTCTGAATGTGAATATCTTCCAAGGTACTGAATGACACCACAGTTCCCAGTCAGACTCCTCAGGTTAGATGATTAATGCAAACTGTATATTACAGTTTTCATGCTGTACTTTCCCTCCAGCTAAGTAAACTGGATTATTTGCAAAAAAGATTTTTCAAATTTAATCAATGCAACTGAGAAAAAAAATCGATAAGGTTTACGGAACTACTCCAGTCCTTATTTGCAGTAAGAGTCATTGTGGTCTCTTTCTCATTGCCAATGTTTTAGGTAAGAGGTGCCAAGCAATAAATAACTAGGGCTGTATGCTGCATTTTAAGAATATTTTTAAGGAAACAGAAACTTGCAGTGCTAACACCAAAAAGCTGGATTTTTTTTTCCCCCCTTGCCTTTATGAACTTCTTTCTTTATTTCTAAATCAGCAGACTCTAGGGTCCTGGGATGTGTGTAGTTCTGGATGCATATTTCAGCTGCTCTTTTGAACTGATATAAAATGTTATTGATCCACTAAGTTAATATTGTTGCTATCAAATCCAATAATGCGAAGAACTAACACTGAGAAAGAGCAAGTTGTTTTGTTTTGGACTCCTGTTTCCTGTTAGTGGTTTCTGCAGCAAAAGAAACTTGTACACTGTTGGGATTCTTCTCCTTTTGGACTACTTTTTTTT
>VZRL01006194.1:316842-466512 GCA_013397895.1 Origma solitaria | reverse complement strand
TTGGTTTTTGACAATTTTTTAATGTAAAGGCCAGAAGTAAATTCTTCAAAAGAAAAGGGAATGTGGCTGGTTTGGCAAGCTTGGAATAAATCATGCATTTCAAATTCTTGCCTTAGCAAGAAAGTCTAAAAGAATTCTCCTGTTAAGTGGGTAGGTTTGCTTCTGGTGCTGCCTTCCTCACAAATGCGCTGAATTTAAAGAATAAAATAGATCAACACCTCCATGTGAACTGAGTATTTGAATAGTACCAGCTACTGCAATCAGAGTCAATTGCTTCTACAGTAAATTTATTCTCAGTGAACAAAATGTCTTGGGCATAAGAAATTTGTAGTTGAATGTTGCTAATAATTACAAAATTTAATTCAACTAATTATTGAGTAAATACTCCTTCTAGTGAACTTAAAGAAATTCTATGATTCCACCCCACTCACCCCACACCCTCAACAAGATATTGAAAGTTCTGAAAGTACCAAAAGTGGTTCTGTATTAATTCAGTGGAGGGGAGTGGAAGTACCGTAAAACAAGTTATATATTTATGAATATATAATCTATGTTGTAGTATACCATTAGCTTTTCTTTTAATGTTTCCTTGAAGTATGGAGACTTGGGTTATTCGTGTCTTTGAAACGGCTTATTCTGTTCTGCAGGCATAGTTCACCTGCAACTCCTGAGTTTGTACATTTCTAAAAGCCTTAACTTAATAGAATCTAATGGTTTAACTCAGAGTTGGTATTATGCCTCTCCTTAGTAACCTCTTCTCTTGCTTAAGAACACTGCCTGGGGTGTGAAAGAAGACAAATAGTCACCAGCTCAGCTGTTTGTCTCGAGTTTTCTCTTGTTTTATAGTTCTGTATCTGGAACCATCTCTTTCTTAATATTCCTCAGCCCTTAGGTTTGGAATCCCATGTTTTTTAATTTCCTTTTTCTCTTTGCTCCTATTCATTCTGCTTCCTGTCCATATGCATTCAAAAATTCCAATATGCAAACAAATAACAAATCAAAGCATGGATAGCATGGATATGGATAACAAATAAAAGCAGCAAAGAACCCTCCAAGTTTTCATCCTATTGAAGTAATAGAAAAGATTTTCCAGTATTTTTTGGTTACTTCCCGCCACCCCCATCATCTAAACATTAGACTGAAGTTCAAATAACGACGTGTCTCAGAGCTGTAATAGGAACCAGATCAGGTAGGACTAGTTATAGAAGTTGCTTCTGTGAGTTACAGAATTGCACTTGTGAGAAAAATTACCATCTTGCCACATATGATACTGATTTATACTATTAAGGTAGTGACAAAATTGGCTGTAAAACCATTGTGAAAAGAATGAATCATTATATGTGATGTCCCTAGCTCGTATTATTGCTTCTCCATTCTTTTCACAAAATTTTTTGTATGTTTATTTTCATGCTGTGATGAATGATAGCTGACACAAAGAAAACCCAACCAAGGCAATGCATACAAATCAGATCTGTAATATGATGTTCTGCAGTAATGTCTACTGGCAGTAAAATCCCCCAAGTTTTAGACAGTTACAAGGAATGTGAGCAGTTTAATTCTGAATGTTGGCTCAGTGGGGTCCATCAGCTTCAAGGGGTGTCGGTGTCCTGCTCCTCACCTTGCTGTACTCACTCAAGAGGCACAGAGAATGTGCTGTGTGGCAATCTGTTAATTTTTTTTTTTTCTTTTTTGCTGGATTGAGTTTTCTTATAACACAAATTATTGTGCTTTGGCTGTTATTCTTTCCATTTTCATGAGAAACAATTGTTGACAATGACAATTTAACTTTTTTATGGTTTTTACAGACTGTATTGACTCAATCGTTTGAGGATTGTGGTGACTAAGGCGAACAAAGGGCTGAATTTCATTTATAAAAGGTCTTGGAAGATGTGGCATCATATTCACAGGTAGACTTTTAAAAAAAGATGTCTCTGTCATCTCAAAGAAATCTGCAATAATTAAAATGAACTTATTATGTTAAAGCTGGTGGATTCAGTTCTTAATTTTTAGCTGGTGGAGGTTTTTTTTTTTTGCTCATTTGTTTGTTTGTTGCTATTTACATATTAAACAGAATTTAGTTCTAGGCTTGCTTAAATGAGCTCAAGAAATTCAGGATTCTAAATATGCCTACTACATATCTCAACAAAAATACTTGATGCAATCTAGAGATTTCATTGCTACAGACCAATTCACTGTTTACAAAGAGCTATGCTCTATGTTACATTTTTCAGACTATTTCAATTTAGATGTAGATTGGAGAAAATAAAAGTACCTTTACAGTCTATTCTCTACCTCTTAAAGGACAGAAACTAATTTTCTCTCTGAGCTTTATTTTTATGATGTTTTTTTTCTTGTAATTGCATGGTGTTATTTTTGTCAAATGGTATTTGTTTGCTTTCAAAGGCATACCTTGGCAGAACCTCTTTCACAGGGGGGAAAAAACAATGTCATATCCTTCCTCATGTTTATTTAATATACTATTGTCTATGTCAGTTGTTGCATGTGGAATTTGTATTTTAAACTGCTTTTACTATATTCTGGACAACAATTTAATGCTGGGGATGACAAAATCAATTAGATATGCATGTATGAATTTTATAACTTTGTAGTTAATTATAACGTATCTCGAGGTAAAAGCCTAAATTAATTTAAAGCACAGTCTCCAAAAGATGGCAAAAGTTGGTGAATTTTTTGGGTTATATTTTATTTTTAGTAATTTGGTCTTTAAAGCATGGTTAGAAGTGTCTGGCTCCTGGTTTTTTTGCTCGAGTCTGTCGTTGTCTCTGGGACAAAGAACACACGGCAATTTTCAGTTATGCATCCTCTCTTACAAAACTCTGGGCTAGTCAAAAGAAATTAGGAAATTGAGATTATATCTCAGTGACTCTGACAAATAAATGAAAAGTACGTCTCTGATGTCAGTGCGATCAGCACTTGCTCGGTTGACTAGGCTGGCTGGAATTGTGTCAAAAGAATTTGGGATGTCACTATCATTTCTGCTTAGCAAAATTGTTTGGATGATATATATTTCTGTGCACTTTGCCTTTAAATCATCATCTTTTTGACACCTGGATTGTAACTGAAATTGCATCTTACTTCAAAACACTCAGGTTGACAGTATGAGAACATAATGAAAAGGATAATAGAGAGCAAGCAATGTGGAATTATTTTATTAAATTTTATTTGAAATTTCATGACATCAGCACTGAGTAGACTGTTTCCTAAGAATACCTGTGTGTGGACGAAGATGAACCTTGGCACATGTTTTTTTTAATTGATAATGAATTTATATTCTCACTGCATTTATTATGAAGTAAAATCTTAAATGTCAAGATTATAAAATTAGGCACATAATTAGAAATCTGGCTCAGCTTTTCCCATGGGTTAGATAACCCTGTAAGTGTTTGACAAGTTTATATTGATATGTGCATATAAGTAGAGATGTGGAGATCAGTATGTTATGGAATATGTAATAGAGAGGTACTAGAATTACAAAAAGCCATTCTCATTCAGAATGGCTCTAAGTGCTCAGATGTTTGATTTAGCTAACATATATTTCTGGAGGAGGAAAATAATCTCCAGATTTGTGAATTGTGAACTTTGAAGAGCTTAATGGATAAAACAAACATTATGTAGCTGTCTTTCCCTCTCGTTCTTTTTGCTGTGGGTTTTTGCAGTGGAACATGTTGGTTGAAAGTGTGCAGAGCAGACAGTGATCAGGGTCATCATAGTATCGCCCAGTCTGGAAAACCAAGAGTGATAAACGAGGGGGAAAAAGCCTTTTGCTGTTATCAAAGAAATACTACAGGAGAGATCAAGAGGCAGCTTGGTTGTGGAACAACAATCCATAATTTACTTTGCAGATGTCTCTGTAATTTAAGCGGCAGGCAGAACAACCACACAGTTGTAGATGCTCTGGGGAAAGGATACCCAGAGCCTCGTAAATCATGGTAAGGATTAAAAGCAATGAACATTCATCTTCTTAAACTCATAAAGCGGTGTTGCAAAGCCAAGGATTACAACTTACTGTGCATGTAATCTTCATTTGGGGATAAAAGGTGTCAAATTTTTAAATGCTTCTCTCAATTAACAGTAACACCTACCTTTTGAAAGGGATGTAGATTCATTTTTTCTGCTGTTAAAGGGATACCTAACATATCCCACAAAAGAAGGAAAAAAATACTGATTCTTGCTGAGCCCATTTTTTCTAAGCCCTGATCTGTTTTTAGAATTTAAAATTCATAAATATGTTTGAAAACCTTACTTAATAGGCACAAGACAAAAAAGACACCTTTCCCATTTTAAAATGGTGGACTCCTGAACAGCTCTTTGCCTTTGAATTGCCTTTGCCTTTGTTTGAATCCAGGTAATTTTTCAAGCATAAATATTCAACTCAAATACAGATGATGATTAAAGAATAACCTCACAATGAAAAAACATAGCCTGCATTCAGTGTGCTAAATAATCATTGTACAGCCTGAATTTATCTGTTTGGTTTATAAACGTTGCCAGTATAACAGGAAATAAATTTTAACTAATCCACCAATGTAATGAAAATATTTTACTTCCATGCTCAGAATGCCAGTGTAGAGCGCCTGAAAACATTTGCAAAAGAAATGAATGTATGTGATGTCATAATGAGTCCCTTTCATAGCCCTGCAAAAAAAAATTGGGTAAATAAGACCTTTTTTGTTTTTTTGGTTTTCAAATCTAACATGTGACTCAAAATTCTAGTAATTTCTGTCAGGGAAAGAAATACAGGAATATAATGTTCCTGTATACCGAGTCCTGTGTACTGCCTGAGTCACAACGGTGGTGATCAGCTTTCAACATGTGCTATGATGAAAGAAAAGCTTAAAAACTTCTAAAGCTCTAATCCATTGCATAGATTAGCACAAGAAAACCAAGAAAGGTGGAGAGAGACTTTTTATATGAACATTTAGTGACAGGACAAGGGGGCATGGCATCAAATTGAAAGAGGTTTAGATTAGATATCAGGAAAAAAATTCCTTTACTGTAAGGGTGGTGAGGCACTGGAACAGGCTGCTGAGAGAAGCTGTGGATGCCCTAACCCTAGCAGTGTTGAAGGCAAGGTTGGATGGGGCCCTGAGCAACCTGCTCTAGTGGAAGGTGTCCATGCCCACAGCAGGGATATTGGAAATAGATGGTCTTTAAAGTCCCTTCTAATCCAGGCCTTTCTATGATTCTGTGATCTAAAGCTGAAAGACAAGAGTTGTACCTCTATTTTACATGTTGAACATAAAAAATAATTACAAAAAAAAAAAGGTATGTGTGCGTACTTTGAGTCTTCTTGATGAGTCAAACCTTTGGGTTGTCAACAGAGCCAAACATGTTGTTAGGATCTTTATATTCAGTCATTATGTACACAGAGTGTTTTCTAGAGTGCACTTTCTGAGCACTGTCAGAAGATCACAAGCAGGAGAATATTGGTTTGTCAACTGCTTCAGGCCAGACCATTTGATAGCTACTTAAACAATGCTGTAAAGTTTTACAGGCCCCCAACAAGACTTTCTGTCATCTCTTCAGGATAGCTGTTTCCTCTGATTATCTCATAAAGAGTGTAGTGCAAATGTTTCCTGGGCAGATTTTCTGTGGTGATTTTTCTTCTAATTCAACTGTTTTCCTTTCTCTGCTTTTTTCCAACTTTGATGATGTGAAAGTTCATTTAGTTTCTAGTATTCCATTGGGATGTTTGACTACTCTGGAAATCTAGCCAATAAAACAGATGATGCAGGAAGACAGAGTTTGCTTATACACCTACCATGCTAGGCAGGAATGGAGCTGTTGCTATGAAATTAAACAGTGGCCTTGAATGTTTTTTGTGCATAGACTTTTTACTTTCTCTGATTTAATGTGAAATTGAAAATGAGCTCTTTATGATCAACATTCTGTTTCATACCATAAATGTGAGCTACATGCACAGTTCCTTATCCTCATAAAACACATCATACTGCATTCATGAGTCCTGGAATGGATCACAGATTAAGAGTCCATGATTCATGAGAACCATTAAAGTAAAACCATGAAGGAAACAGCTGGCTATTTAGCAAACTGGCAGAAACTGCTCTTTATTTAAGAAGTTTAATTTGGCCTAATGTAAATGTCTTTGTATTCTTTTTAATAAAGCCTTCTATAATTTGTACTATGCATGACAGGCACAGAACATGGTTTGTTCTATGTCTGAAATGTTTTGAGAAAGCAGGATGACCAGGTTACAAATGCATAGCTGAGACACATTTTTGTAATCTCATGTGCAAATCCGTGCACCTTTCAATACCAGTTATTAATTTGGAATTCTCCAGATTTTAGTGCCAACTTGAGATAATTTTAAAAAACATTAATTTTCTGAGAGTGTATCAGAAACAAGCTGATTGAAAAAATATTCAGGTTTCAAAAACTATATCTGATGAAATTTTGAATTCAAAAAATGAGGTCTAAATCTAACCCAAGGTAATCAAGTTCTTTAGAAAATTATTAATTTGTTTCACATGGTTGAAATGAAAGAGCAAAATTAAAACTAGAAATCTGAAATATTCACCTGAAACAAATAATTGAAATGGCAAATTGTTGCAATGCCACAGAAATAACTGCTAAAGAAACAGCTTATACATCTTTACAAGGGAAATAGAATGTTTTGGAGATGAGAAGTTTTCACAGGAGTAAAGATTAAGTTATGAAAAGAGAGGATTTTCATTCTGTTTCTTTTGTTTTTTTCCTTAGCAATGAGAATTTGCATGAAAATGTTCATCCTACTACTGAATCTGGTTATTTTTACTATATCTGAAAAGTCATGATGTCTTTAAAGCCCAAAATGAATGAGATGAATGAGTAGATCATAGCAAAAACCCCTGGAAACCATTGTTTTAGTTAAAAGAAGGACTAGAAAATTTAAATATGTCTAAGTCTCAGCTACTGGTTTATGGTACTGGAGACTCTCGGGTTGCTGGACTTGGAAGCATGCTATCCTCCTATCTTACCAGTACAACATCATGCCAAAAATAATTAGTTTTGATGAAAAAGACTTACTAGTAATGGGGTTAGCACTGGGCTATCACAACAGTTTGTCTTCAACTTCTCACTGAGTGCCCTCATCGGTACTCTGCTGATTATGTGAGCATGTGCTTGCATTCCGCACGCTGCAGCAGCTATGCCTTCAGAAACGCGGTGGGGAGAAGGAGTAGGGAGATTTACAGGATGAAGTATGAGATCCTTACAGCAACAGGAACCAAAATACCAGGCTTGCTCTCTTGAGAAGGTGTTCAAACAGTCAGTGTAATTCACTTAGAAAAATCCCAAACTGCAACATGAAGGACTTGCTCATTTACAGTCAAAATTAGTACAGATTCTTCCCAGCCTTAATCTCATATTTAGATGAATGTTATAAAAAATAAAGCAGGAACACCTTTCACACAATTTTTGCCTCTCCAAGGAGTCTGTCATTAATCAGAAGCTGTACTGATGCAGTTTTCTTTATCCTTGCTTTTGAAATGTTGTCCAGGTGGCAAAGAAATAATGTGTCTGATAATACTTTGCAGTGCTGGTTGCATATGCTCTGAACATGGAATTGGTATTGAGTCCTGTCAGTCAGGCAAGATGAGTTTGAGTATTTCCTCCTATTCTTCAGTATTGACAGCTTTTAGTTTCAGAACCAGTGTGTCCATGAAGGGCTGTAAGGATTTCTGTGTTTTTTATGCAACCCCTGTAGGATTTACAAGAATAAGGATGTTTCAAATATATGTTTTTGTTGGTGTATGAGAGTCCTTAAAGGTGTTGAAAGTTGTTTCCAGATTTTTTTTTTTTTGCCTCAAACTATGCTCTGCCTAGGGAGTAAGGTTGGTAATAGATCCTAAGGGTAAATTTACTTATCTGATTTTTTATTTATCACATATGGACATCTCTAGTAAGCATATGGCAACCTCTACAGGGCCAGGTTTTACAAACTTCTATTTGCATTGGTACGCCTGGCACTTAACTCATAATGCTTAGTGGTATTCCTCGCATAAGTATGCGCTTTGAAAGGAATAGAGCTGTGATTTTCAATCACAACACATTATATCCTTTTAAGAATTATTTAAATATGTATTTCAAGGATGGGATATTACAAAAATTATAATTTTTACAGTCCACTGTGTATATACAACATGCTTTTAAAAAACCATGGAGGAAAAACCCTTGTATGAAATGCTGTAAAATATTCAAGTGCTTACTCTACAAACAATATCAGGGATATCTGTCACCTCTAACATGAAGTACAACCTGTTAAAAAATTTCTCATTATATGGGGAAATTAAGCACATAGAGACTGTAATCATTTAATCACAGAATCACAGAACCAGTTAACATGGAAAAGACCTCTGAGGTCATTGATTCCAGCCTTTGGCTGATTGCCACCTCGTCAACTAAACCATGGTGGTAAGTGCCATGCCCTGTCAATTCTTGAGCACCTAAAGGGGTGGTGACTGCACCACCCTCCTGGGCAGTCCATTCCAATGTTTAAGAACCCTTTCTAAGAAGAAATTCCTGCTGTCCATTATGTATGACTCATTTCTAAAATCAGGGAGTTTTCAACATTGATTAAAAATATTTTGCAACAGGGTAGGATTCTTTATTTTCACTGCACCTCAGAGATATATATTTTTCTGATGTAAATCTGATGTTTAGCTGAAGTAAAACACAAAGTAAGGCATTTGAATATGAAAATCCAACCAAAGTGTAGTTGAGCTGTCTTAAATTCACATTTTTAGATTAAAATATTGAATCATAAATGAAATTACTCTAAATGTTACTCTTTTTTTATACCAAGTATACTTTGCTGTATTTTTTTTTTTTTAATTGTCAGATTGAAGTGTCTTGGACAAATTGCTTGCAAGTAATTATTGTGTCTCTGTTTTTGCTTACCCATCTTGTGACATCATGCTGTCACCTATATCTCAAAAAGATTGTTTGGTTAGCTGCTGTTGCAACATAAGCCTATTGAATTTCTTTGACAGTGAGCAGGTCAAAACCTAGGAAATCTAAATTGCCCAATGATGTAAAACAAACAAACAAACAAAAAAAAAACCAAAACCCCACCTTAGTTCCTTTCTTATATCGACCATTCACCTGACCAACCCAAAAATCTTTATTTCTAAGATCCCTGCTGTGAAAGTTATAGATGGAATCAATGTAACTGTTACATAGTTATATTACTAAAACAATGCTTCTAGTTTGCTGGTAAGTAACTTAACTTACAACATATCATCTTTGGAAAACTAGAAATGAGAACTAAAAAATACATTGAATGGTAGAAATGCACATATTTTGAATAAATTATGTCTGAGCTCTCTAATCTTGTAGTCTTATGGACAGAGGAAAAAACAGCAAGTGTCTTAAATCCTGACTAAGAATTTTGGTACTGTTTCACTTGGTATTTTAATCTGTGTTTGATCTAGATGCACCAACAAAGAGAAAACACAAAGTTGGTTATAGAACTGTTCTTTATAATGAGAAGATATCTTATGTTCAGAGTGAAAGTGTGCGGTCATAAGGATTTTGTTGTGGGCTTAGACCTGGCTTTATTCAATATTATCAGTAACCTGATGGGTGATTAAATAGCAACCTGTATTTCTTATCAATTTTGTAGATAAATTTGCCATCTACAAAACTGATGAGAATTAAGAGGGTGTAGACTCAGCATTCAAAATAACCCCAAGAAATGGAGAATAACCACTAAAAGGTGTGGTGAAACTTAGTCAAATGGAACATGCTTGCACAGAATTCACCACAGACAAAGTACAGACTGAGGTATTACCTAAATTGATTAGGTCACTACTCAGGGGAAGGAAGGAAGAGAGGAGGGATAGCAAATGGAAGATGATTCTGTAAAATTATTGCAGGATGGAGCATGAAAATGTGGGACATGATCTGATGACTGGAGAAAGAGAGATTTTGCACGCATCTTCCAAAAAAGGACAAAAGACAATACAGGAAATTACTGCATAGACATCTCATGTTAGTTTCTGAGGGAATCATGGAATCCTCCTAAAGTTCACATCTGGGCTCATGAAGGAGAAGACAGTGATTTGGGAAAGGCCAGGCTGCCATTCATGCCTGGTTGAGCCGATTGCTTTCTGCTTTGTGAGCATGGAGAAAGCAATGGGTAACATTTGCCTTGACTTTAATGAGGCTTACATTTTACATTTTTAGTGTTGAACATTGCACTCAGGGTGGTAGAAAACCAGATGAATAAAAAGCTGGTTGGATGGCTGAGACAGCAAATTGGTGAATGCATCATGTGCTGCTTGAAGGCCTGTGATTAAGCATTCAGGGGTCTAATCTGGGCCAGCAGAGGGGGCGTCTGGGCTGTATTCTTAGGAAAACAGAAAAGACATTGAGGGAAAAGGATTATCCCTCTGCTGTTCAGAGCTTGTGAGACCTCATCTAGCTACTGCTTGCAGTTTTGGGCTCCCCAAAATAAGAGAGACATCAACTAGCTGAAGTGAGACGCACAGATGATCCCCAAGGTAGTCAGGAGTTGTAGCATTTGTTCTTTGAGGAGAGAGAGAATGGAGGATCATGGCTTGCTCAGCCTGAAGAAGAAACTGCTTTGGGAGAATGTGTCAGCAGCTTGCCCATGCCACCAAGGGGGTAAGCAAAAAGCTGGAGCTGGGCTCTTCATGGGTAGGCATCAGAAAGAATGAAAGGTTGTCGGTGTAAACTGAAACAAAGGGGGCTCTGACTGGATATATGGAAAGAGCTTGTAAGTCTTAGGACAGTCAAACTGTGGAACAGGTTTTCAGAGGGACTGTTTAGTGTCTCTGTTCTTGGACATATTCAAGACTGGTCTGAATAAAGCCCTGAGCAAGTGGTCTGACCTCACAGCTTATTCCTGTTCTGAGCTGAAAATTGGACAAAAGAAATCCTGATGTTTCTCCAGCCTGAATGAGTCTATGATTCTATATATAATTTAGGAGACATTTTTTCATCTGTATTTAGCTCCAGTAATGCTTTTGTAGTGTTTTTGACATTATATATTGAGGTATTTGATTAGTTAAAAGAAAAAAAGCTCATTGCATGAGGCAACCTTCGAACAAATACATCTTTAAAGTAAAGAGAAGACGGAAAAAATTAGATATCTTAATCTGCCATGATAAGTTCCTGAAAGAGGGGAGAATAACCTGTTTTCCTACGACAAATAGGGCAAGAATTAAGTGTTTTTTAACTTTATAGCAAAAGAGACTTAGATTACATAGAATTAAAAACCTGCTTATGGAAAGTATCATTGAAATAGATTATGTGGGAGACTTGTGAATTCTTCATTACTAGAGATATTTAGGAACATAAACATCTGTCAGAAGCACAGTGATTTCTGAGAGCAGAAAATGGAATATTTGAATGTATTTTCTATTTTGCATGCAAAGACTATGCTAAAATTATTTAAAGCTTTCCTGACCTCAAGCGTCTATTGTTTGCAGTATAGCTGGGAGGTAATTTTTTAAAAAATCCTTCAGACACTGAGTGTGTCAGGATTTCTTCAAAGACCGACTTAGCTGTCGGTTTCACTATTTTTCTTTGTAAGATTTATGTCAAATCATGTTAAAATATAGCAGTACATTTTTACACGCATCTATGTAAAAAACACGCAATCTTCTTCGAGTTTGGGCCGCTTTAATTTAAACATTCACAGTGTGTATCCTTAAAGGCTTCTAATAAAATACTTATATGATATTTGTTGGGTTTTGTTTTTTTTTTCCCTGCAGCTCATTAAGAGTGCAAAGCAAGCCATTAAGCCATTATCATCTTACAAAGTTTAGTTACCTGAAACATAAATAACAGTTGTCCCAGAAATAAGTGATCCTGCTCATTTCAGATGTTTTGGAATCATAGATATTCATTTTCCACCATGCAGGCAGGGTGAGATTGCCTTGTCTGAAGTATGACTTTCTGGTGCTTCTTTTTCAGGTCCCTGTAACTCTATTTTTTGCTGGAATGCAGACAAGCTAGAGATGAGATTTAGGGTAGACTGCTAGTCTGCCTATATGGAGATGAAGCTGAAGGCTCTAATTCTTGTAAGATTAAAGGCTTTAACTGAAATGAATTGTAAAGGGAATAATCTCGTTCCTGTATTGTCAAGGTTGATAACTACTCTAAAGGTCGAACCTGTATTTTAGTCTGAGTGGTCTCTGAAGCAGACATATTATCTTATGCAAGGACTGACTCATGGACCAAGTAATTTTAGAGCAGGATAAACAAAGGAAAGAAATGAATTTTTATTACAATATACCCTCTACACTGCGGTTTTTTTACTGCTATTTTGCTCCATGGTCCTGTTGCATTTTTTTGCTTTCAGTCATACCTCACAGATCCCATTATGAAATAATTAGGAGCAAAAGCTCCTCTCTTTAATTGTATACTGTGTGAGTTACAGTGGTAACTGTAACACTGTCACCCAACTGGTCAGGTGACAGAGGGGCACAGGAAAAAAAAAAAGTAAAATACTGGTTTAGTTTTTAGTTTGTTTTAATATTCCTTTGGATGACTTTGTGGTGTATAATGTATGTGTGCCTGAAACACATCTGAGATATCTCAGATGGTTTCTCTGTGAAAATGCAAGTTTGTACTAAGGAAACTGGCAAAGACTTCCATGTTAATGGACAGGTCCCATTTCTTACCTTCATGATCGTGATACTGCCTGTAGGGTAACACCATGAGCTTAATGTCTGATGACACTAGAAGAGAAATGTGTTTTGATTGACTTGCTTATTCTTCGGTGTCAATAGTTGTGTTTAAAGATGTGACTCTCATAAGATGTCATGAGTCTGAGATTTTTCCCTCACCACTGGGAGTATTACATGAATATAATCAGTGGGAAGAGCTTCACTTTTTATTCTAATTGACTGATCTAATTGCCATGAAGGACATCCTTATTAGAATTTTTTCCATTTTTTTACTGAAGTCATGACATTCTCATCTGACATGTATGTTGAGCTTGTGCTACAAATCACAGTTTGGGTATTTTTATTGCTCACTAATTTAAGTAACATTTTATACTGATTTATTTATGTTAATAAAGACAATAGTGGCTCTTTCAATTTTACTGCATTATATATTACTGTATGAAGTACTATAATAGGGTAGTACACAATTTATGAATTTTGCAACTAAGGTTGGTGTGGTAACGAGTATGTTACAGAAAACTGAAAAGATTAACAAGCCATTAAGAATGGCAGTTTGGCTTGATTCTGGTTGTTACCTCACTTAGCAAGAACTTTGAAGTCTGCAGTTCATTTTGTGTCCTTTAACTTACAATATCAAGATCAGATGGGCTTCCTGACTTTATGAGCTAGACTAGTGGAGTACAATGAAATATTATTATCTGAAGTTGACTTAAGACCACCTGACATACCGTGATGTGCGTAAGGTCTTCTGTGCTGAACCGATGGGCACTTAATTTTGAAGTAAAGGTTTCCTCATATTGTTTGCATTTTTTTCTAGCAGTGTGGATGTATGGTTTCTTTCTGAAATTTGGCATACCTGCATCATGTTGAGCAAAGTATGTGCTCACAACTGGTACAGATATTTGAGAGAAGTGGAGAATAATCCCTCAGTGTAGTTTTGGGGTGTTGCTAATGAGAATAATTCTCAGATACTTCTTGGCTTTGCCTGCCATTTCAAATGGAAGGCTCAAAAACGCACATAGGAAAGATTTTTTTTTGTTACTTTATAAAATTAAAATGAAGAAAAGGAATATTGAAACTGTGTAATACCTTAGGTGAAAATACCTTGTACAAAATGTCAAGTTAGAGTTCATGTCTTGAGTTTGGGAGAAGAGTGAAATGTTGTTAAAATTCAGAAGTCATATAAAATTTCAGAATAACAGATCAGACTGGGTGGGGAAATCTTGAGTGAATAACAGTTGTGTCAGTAGAAAATTCACTTTTCTGGAGTCAGGGACACTCAACAAGCAGAGCAATAGCTGATTATGAAACAAAGGAAAGATGATGAAATCAGAAAGTAGAATATAGAAGAGACTATATTGATGTTCAATTATCCCAACACTTCCTTAACTGGAAATAAGAAATGGACTAGAGAGGCACACTGAGAATGAGTAACAAAATAAAAAGTGCATTTTTGGCCTAATCATGTTCTATATGGAATGAAAGATTTGTTCTGCGACTGAAGAAAGGAGTGGGTTAGAAAAGGTAAATATTTGACTATCTGAAAGTGCTAATACTCCGGGCAGTTCTGTGAAAAAATATTAAATAAGTAATACAGTAAATGCTAGCTTTTTCTCCTTCTGGATCCCACTGGGTGGATTGGTAAGAATGTTAAGATTTTTTTGGGAATAAACATGGAAGCTTGAGAAAAAGTTGTGCATACTTACATGATTAGCAGTTGGTGTGGATAAATGTAGCAGACTTGTGTGGATGAAAAAGGGATATTATAGACATGAAAGTGGGGCAAGAGGAGCCTGCAAAAGGTATGCTTTATGGTAAGCTTTAGTAAAGGGGGACTCCTTTTATGGTTTATTATGTGTTTTTCTCACTAATACATATTTCTGCTGTCCTTACCCCCCCCATACACATACAGACAAGTTATGCCCTGTTTCAGTGTATTACTTACAGATAAGTTTTTGTTAAATGTTAATGTATTTCAATATACTTTTTTGTAAATTCATTACGCTTTATAAAATTTTTGTACAATGTTCAACTCTGTTTGTGGAAAGAAAGTATTTTTGTTACCATGGTGGGAATGGAGATAATAAATTTGTACCAGCTTTAAGAAATTGAGATGTCTAAGATTTGAGGATAATTGTCTTCTTTCATAATACTAGACATCTGAAGCATTTTTCTGAATCTCTCACAATCCCTTTAAACATGACCTGAATAAAACCTTTTTGTGAATTTTCCAGCTTTAAAGACACCTTGTGATTTTTTTTTTAACTCTTATGTTAAGAAAATTATTAATGAAATTAAGATCATTTTTTTCCTTAAACAAAAAGTATATAGGAATACTGTGTGAAATCTTTTTCCCGTCTCTCTCTCTTTTTTTTTTTTTTTTTTTTTTTTTTTTTTTTTTTTTTTGTTATGATGTGTTTTGGACAAGTGGGTGGGTGGATGTCGGGGTAGGGTCAATGTTTTAATATATACAAATATGTATTCAAGACTGAAACACTGAAATATTTCCTCTGATTCTGAGGTATCTTAGCGGATGGTTTTAAAAAGAGTTGGGAAGTCTTCTTGCATAAGTTTCAAGATCACATGTATGGGGATGCATGGGATTTTTTTGTTAACCTTGAAGTGTTACTTGGTGACAGAAAATTAAGTCATGATCGATGTCACGAATTGTAGATACTATTACATTTTTATGCCGCACTTCCACAGATTTTTTGCTAGCAGCAAGCCAGTTTTTTGTAGTTGCACATTTTAATAGTAAGAGTTTTAAAGTGTTTCTTAAAGCTATAGTAGAAGTTTTTGTATGGTCTGTTACGTTTACATGACTTTTTGCACTTGTTTGTGATGATTTGAAAAGCCACTACTACACCAAGTATGACTATCTTAGTTACAATTACTGCTAAATAATGTAAAATAATCTCTAGCGAACCTATAAAGTGTAAAATTATTTTTCTTTCCAATGGCTTTTTGACCATCATAGTTATTTTTCTGACCTATGTAAGGAGAGAAGCTAAGGTACAGAAATTGCATAAGTAATTCTTAGGTCATGATCACTACAATTTTTCTCAGTATGGGATGACAGTAGGTTCCAGAATATGAAGTTAGTATTTAGCACCTGCTAAAATTATACTGTAAAGTCATTGACTCATAAGTAGATTTAAATGCCATGAGTCTGACTATAGAAAATGCTCTTACTGAAAAATAGTAGGTTTAGATTAGATCTTCCATAAGGAATCTTGGAAGTCAGGATTTCCTTTGTATTTTAGTAAGAGTTGAAATATGTAAATACATGTGGTATCGTATTGTTTTAATCTATGGTTTAAAAAATGTACATTTAGCTTTGTTTGACATGGTAAAACTGGCTTCTATGTCAGTCATTTCTAGTTTTTTGGTTTATTTTTCCTGTTCTGACCATATTTTTTTAGATTACAAGTACTTTTTCCTTTTTTATTCAAAGGAGACCTGCCTATAATTTTCTGGATAGTCTGTTTTTCTCTCGAAACCTCATCCAGTAATGAGTTTTAATGAAATACTTTTCTTTCTTATCTCTTCCATTTCATCACTCTCAAAATACCCTCTACATTTCCCTCAATAGCTTAAGAAACACCAAGCAGCATGGAAAAAGCAAGAGGTGAAATCCTGCTTTACCTAGTGCGCACTGAGCCTGAATGAAAATTTCAGGAATGGTCTGTCAATACGTCCATGCATGAATTTCTAGACCCTACCAAAAGGAATTGAGTTGGTGTTTTTCCCAAAGTCGTGATCTGCACATAATGCTCAGAAAACCTTTTCACTAAAATATAGTGTTGCCTTTATACAAGCAGCCTTTTCTGTCAATGTAATTGGGTTTTCTAAGGATGCTTTTCGTGTATGGATTACACTTACAAAACAGATATTCAGGGTATACAGGAAAGATAAAATTTTAAATATAATCTCATATTTTTTTGTTTATTGTAGAGCAGGCTTGGATTAATCTGTTTGCCTGCATTGTTTTGTGTATTTTTTTTAATGGTTACGTTTCTTCAGATATTCTACACCAAAAAGAAGTTTAAATAGTAATTATACATGCTGAGTAGTAAGTTAATTTTTTCTCTATTTATGTGACAAAATAATGATGAAACTTTCTTAAAGAGTTTTGGGATTTTTTCCACAGCACTGCATGGAGCTGTATTGTATAAGCAGAAGGAAGAGGGAAATAAATAAAAAAACCTGTAATTCTCAAGCAATTATTTGACAATCATTTCATTCAGAAATCATTGCAGTGATAGGCTTTTAGGGAGAAGGGAATTCATTTTAATTTCTTCATGAAGTGGAGGAGTGCAAAGTGAGGTTTTGGGGGAGGGAAGGGGGGGACTATATAAGCCCTATTCTCTATGTTGATACTGGAAGAAATGTTTTTCTCTATCACTTTATTTCATTCTGAAGTTCAGTGTGGAGCATGACCTGGTTATGTGCTCTGGATTGAGATGAAAGAAGTCTCACTGTTAAATGATTAAAGACTTATAAAATTATAAGTACAGATATGCTGGAGAGGAAAAAAGCTAGGGGACTAAAAGGGGATATATAAAACTCTATCTCTTTTTCTGGAATCTGTAAGTTGTATTATACAATAATAAAATAATAAATTGAAGAAATCTTGCTGTCATTTAGGAGAACACGTGGAAGATGTGGAATGACTGTTAAAGTGGGGAGGTCTGCTGTGTATTTTTTGCTAACTTTTAGGAGAATAGATCTTTGGTGGTGAAAATCTGGTTTCAAAGAAAATACCTCTGCAGCTCACTGATCTAGCCTAGGCATAAAGAGACTTTACAGAGTTGTGGAAGCCTGGAAGTAAAATTATATGCAAAGAATTGGTAATAGAATGGTAAACTGAATTCTTATTTGCTACAATCTTTGTGTGAAATTATTTTCAGAAAAGATATTTTAAAAGTAGGCAACTAGAACTACTTGCTATCTACAACTGCACAGACAAACTCTTTTTTTTTGTTTTTACTTTCTGAGATTTTTGGATCGTTCTTGTGAAATCTTAGAAAAATACTGAGTAGGTATAAATTCCAGTCCATGCTCAAGTTTAGTTATTTTACCAAACCTTTTATATTGCTTACCACATAGTCCTTAGACTGGTGTTTAGGAGACAGATCTCCATTACTTTAAGGGCTTTGCTATGTCTTTCTACATTGCTCTGTCAGTGGCTTGTCCTGGCTCTGGCTCAGATCAACAGAGGAAGGCATGGCCAAGAAATTGGGTTATTTGACACCACATTTCATCATTGCCAGGGACAGGGAACAGGGACTCTTGCTTCCAGGAAAGAGGGTCATGCTTTCCCAGTGGAACAAGCATGGCTGATGCAGTGGTGGGGTAACGCTGGTGCCGACCAGAAGAGCTTGTGCAGAATGGCTGCGGCCAGACTGGGCGTCTGCACTCTCTTGTACAATTTTGTTATTAGTATTGATGCTGTTACTGTTTATTTTCTTGTCTCATTGCTATTTCCAGTGATTATTCTTATCTCAATCATGATCTTTGCCTGTTGTGCCTTCAACCCTCCTCTCCCCCTTTGTGGACAAAAAAGGGCAGGAGAGGGGAAGCGAATGAGCAGCATGGGGCTTTGGAGTCTTGGGGTGTGTACATGTGGGCCGTTAAACTGGGGCTTACCATTCCTAAACCACGACACGTCTAAAAGAAAATGATTTTATTTTGTAGAATTTAGAATTCAACAACAATTTAAAGCTGGTCTTATAGTATATCCTATAGCCTGCACATAAGGTATTAAGCTGAAAATGCCCAGGCGAAAAAAAAAGTTAAATCCATCTTTCACATGTTTTTTTGGGGTTGGGTTTTTTTTTTTTGTAAGGTCTTTATCATTAGCTTGATATATAGAGGGAGAAGCATTACTGTTCTATTTTGGGAGTCTAAATGAAAGCTGGTATCATTGCTATATTTGTGTGGACTTCATTCTCTAAATGTGAGTACAACTTGTCATCTTAAGGAGTCTTAAGGTGAAGATGGACACTAAGTCATCCAGACAATTGGAGGCTATTCTCTATGGGCACAGAGGCACTCAGGAAACATACTTTCTGATTGGGGATATTTATGGGCTTATGCTTGAATTTGAGGATAAGACTGCTTAACTTGAGAGTTCTTTCTAAGTGCTGCTTTGTTTCTTTTTTTCTTTTTTTCTACTTTGTATTATTTCTCCAAAAAGGAGATGGTAGCATTATTCACATTGCTTCAATGTGTCTATGCATAGTACTGATGTTTGTAAAGGGAAATCAGAACTTTCATATATGGCTGTCAGAAACGCCTTTATTAACTTTGGCAGTCACTTCACATGGGGTTTAGTTTAGCATCTGCAACTGACATATCCTGTATTTTATTTTTTTTTCCTTATTCAATTCCAAGATCATTTAGCTTACTGCAGTGATTCTCAACTGCTTATTTGTTGGCTAGTATGCTATACTCCGTCAAATATAATTTTAAGCTGCTCTTGGAGCCCACTTTCTATCTCACTCGAGGGACACATGTATTTGCATGACACCTTTTTGTTTTGTCTATTGTAGCTGGTTTTTATTATTGAGGAAGAAGTACACATAAGTTGTGTTAGATAAAGAAGGAAAGAAAGAGAAGGAGAACAGAAGTAAGGGAAGTTTCAAGAGCAAAAGGAAAAGTGAAGAAAAAGATGAAATAAACAGTGAAAACATTAGATTATTTGGGACACACATGCACACAAGGAGAGTTCACAGAGGAAGGAAGAGACACCTAACACTTGCTGAAGCATTTTGACTTTTACATTTGGAATATGTATAACCTCCATCATTAAATCACACCTTAATAAATGCAATTGCAATATGTGACCCAAAGAGGGACTCTTAAGTTAAGATTTTTTTCCCCATGAATTGATATGCAGTTGTTATTCCAGGTAAAAACCTTGTAGTAATATAGATGAAGTTAAAATACATTTTCCATCTCTCCTTTGTCTGTGGGTGCTTGACTAACATGGCCTTCACTCTGAGGGTGGGAATGGGGATAGGTATGGGGGCTCCTTATTTGACTTCAATAGCAAGGAGGGTTTTTTTAAGTTTTCTAAATTAGAGCTCTCTTTTGGTGTAGTAAATTGTGAAGTCTTCTTTCCTGGTTTTTGGGGGGAGCTGTTTGTTTGGGTTTAAAAAAAAAAACATAACACTAGAGTGAGAGAGCTGAAATGGTAAATTAACTAGTCTTGTAATTAATCAATTACATGATGATGTTGGCATTTCAATTTTTAATTGCAACATTGGAGAAAACACACTGAAAAGCAGATAATTTCAGTGCACGTGTTTAGACATTTTTCTGTTTCTTTTGAAACGGTTTTCTTCCCAAGCCACTGCCTTCCTTTAGAAAACATAAAATTTGTCGTATTGCTATGATTTGCTGCAAACACAGTTGTGAAGACACAGGACTTTTATTGAGACATCAGATCAGGAAACAAATGCATTAAAATAACAATTCATGAACATGTACAATGGATTTATAGAATAGACTATGAATTGGATTTGATTCCGCTTTCTCCTGGTCCATAAATGAGAATCAAAGGAACTTTTTTTTTTTTGCTTATATTTCTAATGATTTCACCATGTGTAAACACACAGTCGTACTGTATTTCTAGTATATGTTGTAGTTTCCTTATCTCTCTCCTGGTAAGTAATCCCTTGGGTTCTTTTTGTTAGAAACATTTACTCCTCATTTTATTATCACTATATCTGGTTTACATCTATCACCAAATAATTCTTTAGCAAGACAGGGAGGTTTTTTGAAAGGATGCATTTTAGCATGTTCTTGTTGTTCTCTATTTCTAGGATTTCATAGAAGTCATTTGTTTTCCACCTTGTAGTTGAGTATTCTTACTGACAGGAAATAGAATCAGGTGCAGTTTCATAAAGAATTTTCTTGGGTAGCACTACAAACCAAAAAACTAAACTAAAAATCTCCCAAAGAAAGAATATCAACCAAAAAAACTGCAACCTTTGTGCAAAAGCATAATTTCTATTTCTCAGGCATTGTGTTGGTTTATGGACAGATGCTAAGCAGGAGTGCAGAATTTCAAAGCTATTATAATGGCAGGAAAAATCCATTTGCTATTTTTATCAGAGAAATCATAATTGTGATGCCTGAATCAAATATTTTTCATATTCAAATAATCTATTCATACCTGCATTCTTTCTTGGGACTTTTCATGTGCTTGCTTTATTTGAATTTCCATAGTACACTACAAAATATATTTAACATTGTGTTCTTTGAGCTGTGTTCAAGGGATCATTATACTATTGCAGAGTTTTAAACCTATCATTTTCTGAAAAGCCTGGGGAAAATGGGCAAAAAACACTGAAAATCACAGTCTCCTCTTAAAAACCTAAAATAAAATGTTATGCACAAATAAAGTTTGATAATGATCAAAACGTGGAATACAAAAGGATGAAAGCTTTGTAACTTGTGCCATGAACCAGCAGTGCCATAAACCACAGTTGGATTAACATAGAGTTCAGAGTTTTAGTACAGAGTTGAAAGTCCTTTCTAGAAACTACCGTTCTTCAGTCTGAAGTAACTTGAAGTATGGAAGTTAATTTCCAGTCCCAGCTTATGGAATTCACATACATCTACCGAAGGTCTTTTAAACTGTGCTTATCCCTTGAGAAAACATTTCGAAGGAAAATAATGTCACCAACACCACCTCTGGAAAGCAGCACAAAGGTGCACCCATACTATGCACTTCTTCTTACAGGCGTCTAATGAAAAAGCAGGGTTTCCTCCCCTAGGATATTTTCATTTTCTCTGTAGATCCAAGAAATACTAAGCATAAAAGGAGAACTGATGGCAACCTCTTGATAAACAACAAAAGGGATCAACATTATTTTATATTAGATTTCATACCAGATTGTATATAGATGCCATATGTAGCTAATAATATGGGAAAACCAAAGTCCAGCTGAAGCTGAATTTGTGAGGGGGTGTAGGAGGAAACAGCCGATTTTACAAGCACATAAACAGCAAAAGGAACAGTAAGGAAACGGTGTTTGCCTACCTTGTAGTTGAATATTTGTATTGACAGGAAACAGAATTAGGTGTAGTTCCACAAAGAAGTTTTTTTTGGGTAGTACTACAAACAAAACACCTAAATAAAAAAATCTCCCAAACTAAGAACATCGAAGGTGGGCCTGCTCCTGAATGCATCTGAAAAACTGCTGAGAAAGAATGTGTCAAAGGTAAAGATGTTTAATGCCTTTTCCCAGTCAGCCTTTATGGGTAAATCAGCCTTCAGGAGCTATAAGAAACTAGGCATATACAAGGCCAGAGAGCTTGATGGGTGGCTCTCACAAGTGCTGAGGGAGCTGGTTGATGTCATTGTTGGGCCACTCGGTTATTCTGAATGGTCACGGCAATCAGAAGCAATTCCTGAACACTATAAGAGAGCAAATGTCACTCTTATATTCAAGAAAACAAAGAATAAAGTTCTGGGAACTGCTACTGGTCAGCCTCACCTTAGTGCCTGGGAGGGCAATGACGTAACTAATCCTGGAAAACATTTTAAAATGTTTATGAAGCAGGTCAACATTTATGAATGAGAAGCAGGTCTTCAGGAGTAGTCAGTGTTGACTTATGAATGAGAAACTATGCTTAAGCACCCTGGTCATCTTCTACAGGTGACTGGCTTGGTAGACAAAGGGAGAGCAGTAGATGATTTTTGACTTTAGTAAATTCTTTGACACTGTTTCCCATAACATCCTTAAATAAAACTCAACAGATATGCATTAGATACATAGACAGCTAGGTGGATTGAAAACTGACTGAATGGCTGTTCCTAGAGGATGATGATCAGCGACAAAAAGTCCAGTTGGAGGTAAGTCACTAGTGAAGTAGCCCAAGGGTCAAGGGTGGAGTTACTGCTTACCATCTTCATTATTGAGCTAGATGATAGGGCACTATGTGTGCTCAGCTAGTTTCAGGCAATAAAAAACTGTGAGAAGTACCTGATAAATCAGTTGGGTGAGATTCACCAAGTTCAACCCAAGTTCAGTGATGGGCTGGGAAAACGGAAAGAGAAGAATCTCATGAAATTCAACAGCGGGAAACTCCAAGTTCTGCATTTGGGAAGGAGTAACCCAGGCACCAGTACAAATTAGGGTTGACCAGCTTTAAAGCAGCTCTGCAGAGATGAACCTTGGGATCATGAGGGACAGCAGGCTGACCGTGAGCCAGCCAGCGAGCCAGTGTGGAAAAGGCCACCAACAGCTTCTCAAGCTGTATGTAGAAGTGTTGCCAGTAGGTAAAGGAAGTGGTTCTTTTTCTTCTGCTTGGCACTGATCAGACCAATTCTGGGAGTTCTGGGTCTGGTTCTAGTTCCCCCAGTTCAAGAAAGATGTGGACTTAACTGGAATGTGTCCACTGAAGGGCTACAAAAATCTATAAGCAGCTAGAGTATTTACAACACAAGGAGAAGCCGGGAGAGCTGGGGCTGTTCAGTGTGAAGCAAAGAAGGCTTAAGGGGATCTTATCAATTTGGAAAAGTACCTGATAGGCAGGGAATGAAGGAGAGCTATTGTCAATGGTACCCAGTGACAGGCAAGAAGTAACGGGTGCAAATTTAAAAATATGAAAATACATCTGAACAAAAGAAATTCCATGATTCTGTAAAAACAGCCATACAGACCTAGGAAAGGAATAGAAAATTCTTGCTATGCAGATGGTTCATGATACCGTTATTGCTTTAATTTAATCCAAAACACCAGTCTTCTATACATAGTGAATAAGAAGTCAGTCAGCTCTGATACAGTGTAAGACTAAAAGACATTGACATGAAGAAGAACCACAATCTATGTTTCATCATTTATTACTGTAATAAATGCATGGTTTATGACAACAATAAAAGGTGGAGCCAGTGCTCCATCTACACATTGACAAAAGAGGAAAAGCTAAAATATGAATAACCCTATTTATGCTTCATGGTGTTATTGCCACAGAAACCTGGTCAAGGCTTCTATCAGCCCTGTACATAGCAAATCAACCAAAGGTTTATCCCTCTCTAGTCTTGTTAGGGTAAAGATCCTGTCATCAGGTGTCGTCTAAAAGGAAGGATAGCAAGTGCAGTTTGTATGCATCCAGTGGCACACAGGCGAAGCTCATGGATGTCATTCAATTAGTTGTAAGGCTTTCTGCCTTGTTCTTCTTTACTGCATACAAATTTAAAAACCTCAGTGGTAGTTACATAATATAGAATATATATTTTTCCTTGACTTTTTTTCATAGAGCATACATACAGGCCATAATCATGAAAGAGATTGGACTTTTTTTAAAAAAAAATTTATAGCGGATTACAGTCCATAATTCCTTTACAACGTTGCTCTTGCCATAGCCTTCAATGACAATTTTAACTTGAAGATTCATTGAAGCAAAAATAAGAACAAAAAATATTTTCACTTCTAATATTCAGTGTGTAGGATATAGAAAACTTCCAAATGATCTGAGAATGTAATGTAATCTTCAGCAAATTACAAGCAAAGAATAAAAAAATGAAAGAACTGCAAGATGAGAACTTGAGAATAAATCAGAATTAATTACGTGAGCAACTGAATGAATTGACTAAATTTAAAGACACAATTATATGACAAATTATGCTGAAAATTAAATTGCTCACTGAAATAGAAGCAACTCCCCGGAGGCTGCAATGTTGTACGATAGTATCCTGAAAAAGAGCAATGCAAAATGGCTTTGTCTTATCAATAGATTTATGTATATGGAAAACCAGTTTGATTATTTTGCTGACTGAACTTCTAGTAATTTTTGTGGCTTGTCTCTTAGTATTGAAATGTCAACACACAACTTTCGGAAAGTAGATGGATCATTAGCAGGATTCTTGACTAAATTCAGATTAATTTGGTGAAACTCACTGTTAAAGATCATCAGCATAAATGCCCAGGATGCCTTAGCTTCTACTTTTCATGTCTCTGCTAAGCACGTGCCTTTCATATTGCACAGTGTTTTTAAGAAATAAAAAACATGCCAATGAAACTGGAAATATTCTGAGATATAAACTATTTTTTGTCTACTCTGTTGGATTTAGTGATATAGTCCTAATGTTACTTTGTAGTAGGTTTATATGCTTGCTTATGTAGAGACACACAGATACTTTATGAAAAAACATGTTTATACCTAAACTGAAAAAGTAATTAAAGAACAAATGCATCATAAGCTGTGTCCTTTTGTTGAATGACTGTTTCTCTCTATGGATGATTTTCTTTCCTCCTTAATGTATCTTAATGTGCATAAATGTGTAGTATTTATTTATATGTGTATCTGTATCTGTGTGTCTTTGTTGCATAAAAATAAAGAAGACAGTATTTAAAGACATTAAGAGAGTTTTCATCTGTAAGTGTAACAAATAAATTGAAAACAAAACAAAACCAAAGCCTAATGATTTTGAAGTGGTAATAAGAATCTAAGTGAAGCGAAGTCCTGTTGGGTGTCGTTATGAGAAACAGGAGAAGAAAAATCAATAGCAAAGAATACTGTGCAGATAAAACCTCTAGGAAAGAATGTGGTTTTGAGCTTCTAAGGGAGAATACTGTAAATAGCTATGAACAATAAAATTTGAAGCTGTTAAGCAGTAGCTGAATTTTCCACTCACACTTAGTTCCCTGGTTATTTTTAGGTGCATTATATCTTATGAGCATGCTGTGTCTCAGAGACTGGGAAATAGCAGAATAAACGGAGAAGGATTCATGTTCTAAAAGACAGAGTTCAGGTTTCTACAGAATAGGAGTCATCCCTTCAGCATGCTCTGAGCTGTTTTCCTCTTCCAACATAACATTTCTTTTGCTGTGGCTATCAGATTCTACCTGTCCTTTAGAAAAGATAACAGAAAAGAAAGAACTAAAGCATGAGAGGGGCAGGCAGGAGGAAGACCTGCAGGAGGAAATTCTGCTGTTGTTATAAGGACTGTCTGATGCTATAATGAAGGATTGGAGAAGCAGGTGCCAAACTGTCTTTTGGGGCTTTCAGGAGACAAGGTTTGGCTGAGCAGCCAAAATGATAGAGCTCTTCCATCCCTGTACAAATGTTCTCTTTTTTCATGTCAAGGCTCTAGAGGAAAGAAGCTCATGGGAGGTTAAATAAAAATGATCAAAAGGTAAAATAGTTCAGAAATTTTAATATTGCAGCAGGCAAGGACTCTAGCATTTTGGTAACCACGGTTTGTATTTTAGTTAATAATGAGTATGGGCACAACTCAGATGTAGCTATATCCCTTGTCTTGTGTTTTTGAAGACTTAATAGCATTACAATTGTAAGTGATAAAACTTGTGTTCCAAGTCTTGTGTAATTGGCAAAAAGAAGCTACTGGGCTCTGTAACGTCCTTCAAAATGTCCTGTGACCGAGCTACCTCTACTAGAGGCATTAATGTAGGCTTTATTAGTAAAAAAGTGCGCAATTCTAGTGATTGAAACATGATCCTTGACAGTTTTTCTGCTCTGGTCTCTAGTTCTTATCTGACACGAGCAAGCTGAGCTTGGCTATGAGTCACTTCTGAGGAATGGTTCAGAATTCAGATTCAAAATACATGGGCTCTGTTGCATGGGTGAGTTAGAAATCTATATCTGAAAATTCTCAATAAGGACTTTATGACGCCTGGGTAGGACAATCAGTTGACCTTGCTCAGAAGCAGAAGTTTGGATACATCTGATTATACTGGAGGAGGAATAAATTGACATAAGAATGGTGAGGAAGAAAAGCACTGAGCCCCAATTAAAGTCATTCATTCTTTTGTAGCTCAGTAGCTTGAAATATCCAAGATTTACACGTTTCAGTTCACTGACATAAGAGTGAGAAAAACCTTTGTTATTCCTGGCTAATAAGATCTCATAACTCTTTAACCTTGCTAACTGTTCCTATGTTGTCCAGATGAAATCCTGAAAGTTACAAATTGAAGTAAAACACAGTGAACCAAAAGAAAATTAATTAAATTCCATGAACAAACCTTTTCTCACTTTGTTGTTTGAGGAGTTGCAGATGACACTGGGAATAAGGCTTCTTTCTGTTATAGGAAATAATTCGGTCTTTACAAACACTAGCATGATCTTTATGAAATAAAATGCTGAGTAATAGTATAACTATATGTAGTGACAGCAGCCATGGTTTTGCAATGAGTCAGCCATTTTATAAGGATACTTCTGTGTGGATTAAGTGCTTTGCAATTCTGAAAAATTTATGCTAATGCAAGCAAACACATCAGTTTCCTTCCTGTGTCATAATGAAAGGAATCATAAATAAGTGGAATACATAATGCAACTTGGAGCTGAGCAAGGGGTTGCTATCTGAGTTCCTTTCTATTTATAGGCAACCTGTAAAAAGGGGCTTATAACAAAGATTATGGTCATACTCAATTTTCTCTTTGAACAACATGTATCTGGTGAGTTGCAGTTGTGAAAGCAATCTATGCCAGTTCAAATGATATTGAAGTGAACACAGGATGCTACCTTTGCATGAAATATTACATGTGAGAAAGGATTCTACTTCTTGGCACTAGATTCTCTTTCAAACTTCTCTCTAGGATGTTGTAGTGTTTTAATGTCACAGTCTGGGCTTAAATTCAAAATATTCACCTTTAAGTTTGTGGTCTGGTTGTTTCAATAGGTTGATATTTCCCTGAATACTTAGTTGGATATGTTGAATGTTAGAGAGAAGAATAAGTGGTGTATTCTGTATCAAAAGCTGCTCTGAAATTGAAAATGAAGCCATGCAAGGCAATGAACTTACACACATGCAAGGTTGTTGTTTTCTTTGTTGTGGGTTTTGGTGGTTTTCTTTGTGTTTGGTTTTTTGAGGTTTTTTCTGGGGGGGTGGGGGGAGGCCTGGGGTTTGAAAGGAATGAATACGATTGGGCACAGCTTCGCCGGTGCTGAGTTGTACAGATCACTTTCAGGTCAAGTGCCAAAACACTCGTAAAATTATTCTTGCCTTCCTGAAGCATATTGATTTATGGTCATATATTCTCACACATGAAGAGAAAGAAGCTTGGGTTTCTGGTTTTAATTATGGATGCTTTAACCCATGTAAATATTCATCAGGGAGAATAAGAACCAGAATGTTCATATGATGTTTCTCAGAAGTAGTCTAAAAAAGTCTCTCTTATTACAATTAACTTAGTATCTATGTGAACAAGTCACTGGTCATCATAAAAGTGAAAGTTTTTTAGGACAAATAAAGAAATTCTGTTATATTTTGACAGCACATCAAAAGACAGAAGGCTTAATAAACAATGATAGAAAATATTTTGGGGAGGAAAATACATGTCTTTGAAGCATCCTGTTAGAATGTAGGCTTTTGTAAGACCGAAACATTCTGGAATCTTCCATACCTAATATCATAATGATACAAAAACACTGATTAGAGAAGTTTGTTATTCCATACTGGATAACTTCAGAAGTTGCATTAACTTGTAAGTTTGGGGGAATTACTAGGTTGTGCTTTTTAGTTAGTGGGTAAGACGGCACAAATGAATATATTATCTTATCGCTGGAAAAGACCAAATCAGGTAATGAAAACTGGGTTTCCGTGTAAACCATCTTGGAATTACAATACACCTTCTTAATCCAGTAAAAGTATGCAAAAAAGACAATTAATCATGACTATTATACTTCATAATTTTCCCTGTGCTTAGTAAACAAAAACTAAAGTCACAGAAATACCTTTCTGTGGTCTACATTTATTTCTGGGGCAAAGTATAATTTTCCATGGTGATCTGTAATGTGTCCAACATAGATATATATATATATATAGATATAGGTATATATATATATAATGTCTACCCTTGCTAGCTCCTTTACTGAATTGCCTACATAATTTCTGCACCTTTAATGTTGTTTATCTAGGTTCACTTTTTCTACATATATGTAATTATTGTCTCCATGTCTTCTAAAAATTGGAAATAACAAGAGGAGATCTTTTTGGAGCAGTGGTCAATTAACCACTGTCAATTAGGAGATTTTTACAGATTTCACTCATATATTCCCCTTGGTTTGAGTTTTGAGTCCCGATAGTATTTTTTGAAAAAAATAAATTGATGTAATTTATGCTGAAGATATATGAGAAATATCAGCATATCTCTGTGTAGAGGTTTGAGTTCTTCTTTTTTTTTTTTTCTTTTTTTTTTTTTTTTAAAAAAAAAACCAAAACAACCCAACTCTACAAAAATCAGTAGAAATTGTGGAGGAGGTTTGGAAAAAAAAACCTATTCTGTTCTGAAAATTATAAAGGCAACAAATAATGAGCAACCCCAATGTAAAGCAAATCCTGATGAAAATCTCAGTACAGCAGGGTCTTAACCCCAAAGGGACCATAGTTTTTATTGTTTCAGATTCCCATCTCAAATTTTACTAAATCGGTTCTGCCCTTTGAGTAGCATTCTCCTGGTAAAAGCCTACCTGGTATAGACTGGGAAAGATAACTGGTACGGATTTTCTCAGTGCCTCTTCTAAGTGGCATAGTCTCATTGCTAGAAGTGATTTTACACTATTGCGAAAACTCAGCAAAAAGAAACTAAATTACAGGGAACATTTCAGCCTTTAGTGACAGAACTATGTTCCACTGGGGGCCTTCTACTTTCTCAGATGCAGTACCTGGAACAGATAAGAATTTAATTCTGTTGCGAAGGTTGCAGTTAATAATACAGGTAATAATTACAGAAGTGAAGTTAATGATCTCATTTTGTGCAGCCCTAGATACTGTAAAATGCTGCTATTACCTGGATACATCAGATACATGGTAATAGAATTTCCTTAAGCTTGTGTCGGGTAGACAGAAAGAGAAACACTGCATATAAACTTAGATTTTTAGTACAAGAATTGTATCATGACTATAAAAGAAGTCTCATGGACAAGGATGTTTTTCCATTTACATGTATTTTCAGGCTAAGTATCTTCTCAAATACCTCTCTCAGTCCTATTTTGGAAAAAAAAAATAGAATTGCAATGAGTTATGACTGTTTTTCAAAAATAGTGTCCTAATTTGGTTGTCTTCATTTTCGAGTGTGCCATCTCTTAAAAAACTGTGTTTTATCCAGGAGGGGGTAATTTTGGCAATATTCATGAACCTCTTTTTTTTTGTTTGTTTGTTTTGGGGGTTTTTTGGTTAGTTGGTTGGTTGGTTGTTTTTGGTTTTTTAGGTTTTATTGTTTAATCTGATTCTTTTCATTAGGATCTCCCAGAGATTCCAAAGCAATGTTCAAGGATCTGTACTAAGCATATGTAATACTACATTATTTAGTTGTCTTTAATATTAAAAAAAGATGTTGAGGTCATGACAAATACCTGTCCTGACACGCACAGAAACCTTTGGATATGATTCTTTGTGGTAAAAAAGGTAATTTGGAATACTGTAATTCCCATATGGGTAAACAAGATCAGAATCCTACCTATCTCATTATGTTACTGCCAAAATCAAGCTCTCATAACAATGAATCTGGCTGGAAAAAGCATGAGATTAAATTAAAAATCAGAAGACAGAAAGTAGAAGAATTAAATAGACATTGTACATGCATATATATATATGTGTCTGTGTGCATATGGTATACATTATATATGTAAGTATGTCTATATGCATAAAAGATCTATAATGTATATATTTTATATATATAGGTATGCATTATAAAATGTTACATATTCTCTCAAATATGTTTCAGAGTTTTGATCCAAAAAATGATCTGAGCAAGACTCTGCAACTTATATAATTTTAAGTTGTGAAGTAGGTATGTTTATTGCAGCGCTGGGTGAGCGGGAGGCAGTCCTCAGCCGCGCACCCTTCAGCCCGGGTATCGCTTGGTATATATTAGGTTACATGGTACACATTCACCGAGTTTCGCAATTCGCCTATACATATGCATGACCTATCCCCGCTTCGTATTATAATGAGTTTAAAAGTCATTTCCATGTGCTCACGCCTGCGCAGTGTTATTTGGTAGTGGGCTCCGGGGGTCTCGGGAGGAAGAAAATACTCATCCTCTTGTCTTGAACTTTTCACTTCTCTCTCTTGCACATGCTCTCTGAGTCCCTGGCCCAAGTCCAAACAACAACTCTGGTTTCAGCCAGCGTAGGGGTTCCACGGATACAAGCTGGGTCACAGTCCCTGCTTTTGTCAATAATCTTTTACTTCTCATTCTGCTTTGACAAACACAATCAATGTTAAGTAAGCGATATACAGTGTCTAGCAAGCAGTTTCTAGCAAGTTACCCTGTAACTTCTAACTTCCCTGCATCAGTTTGTACAACTAGCATTTAGTTTTGGGAATGAATTTTAAACTTCTAAACTTTTTTTTTTCTAATTGATTCTTCAACAACTCTTAAAAAAAAGTAACAAAGTTTTGTTGATAAAAGTAATTAGATGTCTTAATAAACTTTCTCAAACAGTATACTCATGCGATGTAGTAAGTAGGAAAATATGTTCTTGTCGTGGGTTTGACCCTGGCTAAATGCCAGGCACCTACGACGTTTGCTTTCTATGCTCTCTCCTGCTGCAGGTATGCAGAGGAGAGGAAAAACTAACACAAAACACTGGACTCATGAGTTGAGATAAGATCACTGATAAGGGCCGCACGAGATTCAGGGCAAGAGCAGGCGGGAAACTTAAAGTTGCAAAAAAAGTGATTTATTAATCTAACAGAGTCAGAGGATAAATTGGAGATAAAAATAAGCTCTTAAGACACCATTTCTTCACTCACCCCTCTTTTCCCTCTTAAGGCACCGCTTCTCAGCTCACCCCCTCCCTCCTTTCTAACTAACTAACAACTCCCAGGCAGGGGCAGGGTGTGGGGTTTTTCTTAGGTCAGTCCATCGCAATTCTTCTACTGCAGACACTGTTTCTCTATTTGCCCTCTCTCTCTATTCAACCAACAGATCTGGGCTAGGGCAAGGCATGTGGGGTTTCTTAATCAGTCCAAGGCCACAATTCGTCTGCTACAATCACTGTTTCTCTACTCACCCCTCTCCCTATTAAGGCCATTTCTCAGCTCACCCCCTCCCTCCTTCCTTCTAACCAACAGCTCCGGGGTGGGGGCAGGGTGTGGGGGTTTCCTTTGGTCAGGGTCAGTCCATCAGGGGGAAGAATCCTCTACTTAGCCATGGGGGTCCCTCCCACGAGAGACAGTCCTGTGCGAACTTCTTTGGCGTGGGTCCAATCTCACGAGCAGCCCCGCCCGATTGCTGCTGTCCGAGATTCTCTCCAGGCTGCAGAATTGCAGGCCGAGGCCAGGCTGGTTCCATCCCGGGAGCAAGGCCTTTCTCTCTCCTGCAAGGCCTTTGCAACTCTCAGTCTCTGGGACTCCCACTGGATCACAGCTTCCTGCAGGCATCATCTGCTCCTCTGGCGTGGGCACCTCCCCACGGCTGTGGGGGGTTCTCTGCATCCCCTGGACCCCATGGGCTGCAGGGGGACCACCTGCTCCCCCATGGTCTTCACCACGGCTGGCAGAGGGTTTTCAGCTCCGGCGCCTAGAGCACCTCCTCCCCTGCCTTTCCACTGACCTTGGTGCCTCCATGTTGTTCTCCCTCACATATTTTTACCTCCTCCTCCTCCTTCCCTGGCTAAAAAGAAGTGCGTGCTCACATTGTTTTGATTTCTTCTTAAATATGTTTTCACAGAGGCGTAACTAACATCTCTAATTGGCCCAGGTTTTACCAGCAGCATGTCCATCATTTTACAGCCATCAGAGACTGGCTCTGCTGGACATGGTGGAAAATTTCCAGAATCTTTACTCAGGACATGCAGGAGCCATCTTTGTACCCCACCCTGTTCACTGGCAAAAACTGGGCCAGGCAAAACTACCACAGAACGCATTTCATGAGAGAGAAAAATATAAAAATGTCATTTTTATCTTCACAAGTTTATCATATGTATGGTGAAAAAAATTCCGTCCAAATGAGTACATGCTAATATGCTGTAGGCTTTCAGTTTTGCAAAGCAACTTTGTACAGGTTTAACTCCTATTGAATTAAATATGAGTTCTGTCTGTTAAACTGATCCTTCTGGTGCCTGAACAGAGGCATGAGGAGAAGCAGCAGCAAGTTGAAGTGAATTGGTCAAGGGTAAACAGCTAGGCAGAAGTGGAACAAAATCCCCTATAATCTTAAAATTTTATTCTATACTGTGGTTTGAACCATGTACCTATTCCCTCCAAAGTAACAGGTCGAGGAGTAAATCACTCCTTTCACCTGAAAATAATAGAATAAAAAAAAAAAAGGCAGAAAGGAAGACATTCAGTCTTAAGAATTGAAGAAAAAATATATTTCTAACAGAGCTTGGCCTAGATTTCTGTTGAAAGATTATACTTGATTTTCTCCTTAAGAATTTTTAAATTATATTCTGTATTGTAGTAAGACAAGGATTTAGACAGTAACCAGAAATGCCAGATACATAACAAGCATTCTATGTGGCCTCAGCCCACATATTAAAGTCTAATGCGTTTGTTCCTAATGATGATTGTCTGAGACAGTTGAAGCAATATGGGTTAACTGGAGGTGGTAATAGGTACGTGGGGTTCCAGTGGATTTGTCACTTTTTCTACAAAATCCTGAAGACGAGAATTCTTGGTGTTAGTTTTGTTTTTTCTTTTTTAATTTTCCAAAGGGTTATTATGACATAGGCATATTAATTTCAGGAGATATGCTTATTGGAAATGTCTTTCCAAGACAGGTGAGAAAACATTCAACAGGTTTTTTGACAAAGATTTATTAAACCATGTTATTTTCTTGTACATATTTGCTTGTGTGTATATATATATAGGATAGATAGGTTATGTATATATATGGGATGCAATATTCCTATTGTGCCAGGTGCAGATAGGAGCAGTGAGGGGCTCTGGGGCTGTGAGGAGAGGCTGGCACTGCCCTGTGCTGTACACAGCCAGCTCCAAGACAAGGCCTAGCCTGAGCCAGGGAAGAGCACGAGGAAGAGGGAGCAACAGAGAGGAGCTGTAATGGGCTGGCTGCAGCAACGAATCCCCCATTCCTCTAAGCTGCTCAGGGAGGAGGAGAAGGTAGAGGAATTGGGAGCAAAGGGGTGAAGGTCAGCCTGAGGAGAAACTGAGGAGAAGAAGGTATTTTAGATTTTGCCTTTGTTCTTCACTATTAAATTGTGTAATATGGGCAATGCATTAAATTAATTTTCCCCAAATCAGAACTGTTTTGTATATGGTGATAATTGATCAGTGATCTCCCTGTCTTTATCTCAACCTACAAGCTCTTCCATCACATTTTCTCCCACTGTCCTGTTGAAGGGAGTGAGAGATTGGCTGGATGGGTGTCTGGTAGCTTGCCAAAATCAACCCATCACATCTTTGCAATGAAAACTCATAATGGGAATATAAGCATCAACCTGACAAATGTTTTAAAGGCTCATTTTAAAAGGCTAACTTCAATAGCACACTGGATATACGTGTTTTAAGTGAAGACTGTAGGTCATCTATTTGCTGGCCAGTACCTTCCAGTCTTCTGGTTGTCTCTGTGTACAAGGGGCTACAACAGAACTTGTCATTTTGTGGAAAGCTAGAGGTGTCACAGGAGAATGCGGAATGAGGACCCAACCACCTGCAATGATTGTGTTATAATGACTCATGTCTTCAGCTAGTGCTTTTCCAGTGATACTGGGGTCATTTGACAGTTAAAGGCAATGTCATTCAGAAAAGCTGCGGTGTTGTTATTGTTGTGGTACCTTCAGATTAAATACTCATGTTGCCTTTCATCAGCTCTGTTGCTGAATACTTTGTTGAGTGAGCAATAAGTTGTATATACAGTCCCAACAAGGCTGTAGGTGATGGGAGAATAGAAGCCACATAATGATGGAAAGAACAGGGAAATGATAAAAGCACTCATTCATACTGTGTAATTTATACATTTATCCTTTTTCTTACAGTATGTAACCAAAACCTCTGCGAACAATCTTCCAAGTTATTACTGATAATCTCTGAAATATAACTACCCAAATACTGGAAGGATAACCAGTTAGGTTATTCAATAAAATATTCCATGTTTTTTATAATTATTAAGAACATAATACATTCATTAATTATATGACATTTTAATCAAAATTAGTACTTCATAGTGTGGCAGCTAAGTGCACATACATTTTAACAAAGAAAAGTCCCTGGCAGTAAAAACAGAGCTATGCTAAGAAATTAACATAGCTCTATTAACCCGCTGATCTCTTGAAAGTTATTGTTTTCCTTTGTACAAATCAAGAGACTAATCTAAAAACCTGCACATTACAAATAAGACAAATGTTTCCTTTTCGTCTTTTTAATTCATGAGTCGGCAGTAGACACCCAAGGCTCACTCCTGCCCACTGTTGTTATTGGATAAAATCTTACTGCTAGAAATAGAATAGAAAAAGGGAAGCAGCCCTCCCATTTTTAAAAAAGGGGAGAAAGTATGATCCAAGGAACTATAGAGTGGTGAGCTTCACCTCTGTGTCTAGGAAGATCATGCGGCAGATGAACCTAGAAAATGTGGTAAAGCACACAGAAGACAAGATTATCTGAGATGGCTAGCGTGGCTGTTGGAGTGACAGAAATTTTTGACAAGGGAAGATTGACCAATGTCATCTATTTAGATCTCTGTAGGGCCTTCAATATGGTCTCACATGACATCATTATCTCTCAAATAGAGAGACATGGATTTGAACAGTGGACTATTTGGTGCGTACAGAATTGGCTGGATGGATGTAGCCAGAGAGTTGTGGTCAATGGCTCTATGTCCTGTTGGGGGCTGGTGACAAATGTGTCCTTCAGGACACTGATGCCTAAAAGACAGGCTACCTGAAACAGAGGCCAAGACAAATTAAGAGTATAAAAGCAGACAATTTATTCAAGGCCTGCAAAGGCCCCGAAGGTACATTCAGGCAAGCAAAGCCCCCCGTCAGGGACGACACCCAAAATGGACCCCCGGGTCACAAGCCCTTTACCTTTTATATGTTCTGTCCCATTAGCATATTGGCTCTTAATTCTCCAATTGCACCCGTAGATGATGATGTTAACTACCCCAGGCCTGCTCCCCCCATCTCGCAGTTGTTTACCTACTTTTCGGGCCCTAAGGCATGAACATGTCCTTGAATCTGTATTCAGAGAGCCTTGTTTTGGCTAAAGGTGCTGGGAACAGAAGATTTTAGCACTTAGTAAGGAGCACAGAACTACAGCAAGTTACAGATATATGAAAAGAAAAAACCTAGAAATACTCAAAGGCATCAATATCTGTCTTGGGGCTGGTGCACTTTTGTATTTTTATCAGTTATATAGACAGTGAGATCAAGTTCACACTCAGCAGGTTTGCAGGTGACACCAAGCTGAGCAGCGCAGTTGTCACACCCGACAGATGGGATGCCAACCAGAGGGTCCTGGATGAGCTTGAGGAGTGGGCCCATGAGAACGTCATGAGGTTCAACAAGGCCAAGTGCAAGGTGTGCACTTGATTTAGAGCAGTCCCAGACATAAGAACAGACTGGGAGAGAAGTCACTGAGAGAAGCCCTGTGAAGGAGGACTTGGGGATGCAAATGGGTGAGAGGCTGGACATGACTTAGCCATGTGCACTCACAGCCCAGAGAGCCAAACGTGTCCTGGGCTGCATCCAAAGCGGCATGGCCAGCAGGCCAAGGGAGATGATTCTGCCCCTCTACTCTGCTCTTGTGAGACCTTTTGTGAGTGCTGCATCCAGCTCTGGGGTCTGCAACGTAAGAAGTACATGGAGCAAGTCCAGAGGAAGGCTATGAAAATGGAGGGATGGAGCACCTCTTCTGTGAGGACAGGCTGAGGCAGTTAAGGTTGTTCAGCATGGAGAAGAGATGTCTTTTTGGAGGAGCTTAGAGCAACCTTTCAGAACCTTAAGGGGGCTTATAAAAAGGAGGGAGAAGAACTTTTTATATGGGCAGACAGCGACAGGAGAAAGGGCAATGGTTTTAAACTGAAAGACGGCAGATTTAGATTAGAATTTAGAAAAAAATTATTTATTCTTCTTTAGGAAGAAGTTCTTTTTAGGGTGGTGAAGCACTGGCACAGGTTGCCAAGAGAGGTGGTGGCTGACCCACCCCTGGAAGTGTTCAAGGCCAGGTTGCACAGGGCCCTGAATAGCTTGATGTAGTAAATAGCATCTCTACCCATATCAGGGTGTGGCATTGGATGACCTTTAATGTCTCTTGCAACCCAAACCATTCCGTTGTTCTATAAGTAACACGTCGGTGCTGATCCTTGTCTATAGGACACTTAAGAAATACTGTAAGAGTGATGATAATAGCTAGCATAGAAAATGCAAGAACCTCAGAAACAGTAATTTAATGAGTGCAAAACTTACTAGAAAATTCATCTGCAGGGAAGAATAAATCGACATTTTCATTTAAAAAAGCATGAATCTTTGTAGACATCACACATTTTTCACTTGCAGACTCTAGCACGGTATGTGTACTTCACATGCATTTATATATATATCTATAATATATGTGTATCTATATTTGTATCAATATGAAAAGAATTAAATCCAGTGAGCCTGTATATATATGTGTGTCTGTGTAGGCTCACTGGGTTGAATTATTTTCATTTTAGCTTACAAGGTGCTGTTTCATTAACCTGTTGACTCCCTGAAAACTGTTGCTCTTTGTTGAAGTATATCAGAAAATGTTTAGTTTTGACAGAAAAAAAATTGAAAACAGAAGTTACTTTATTTTAACGGAAGTCAAATAATACCTCAGAAATACTAGTATTCAAAGATCTTTGGGGACAAAATTACCTAGAAATCATTTAGCAGAAACTTCATCACATTGTTGGATATAAATTAGATGGTTATTTTGCAAGGTAGCTAAATCGAATTCTTCAAAGCAATTTAACAGCTTATTAATATGTAGCTATTAAGTTTGACATTCACAATTAAACAATATTTTAAGGTAAAAGATTGTTGTTCTTTTTTCCATAGAGTTACTGTAATTCTGGTAGGAGCTCTACCAGTTTAATTTCACAGCAGGTGATACTGTTCCAGGATTTGTAATACAGTAATGCAAAGACATTCATGCTTTGAAATATATTTTGTAGCCAAGGTTGAAAATACAATCAATAAAATACCAGATACAGGGAGAAAAGTGGATTATTTTTAATTAATCCTTTTTAAAAATCATATTAATACTGTGAATATGCTAAATGTTGGGTGGGTTTTCTTTCCTTCCCGTTGTTAAAAATCCCTAGAACAAATTAATCCTATTGCAGTGAATGTCAAATGCACACTTTCTTTTGTTTGAGGAGTCCTGACATTACAATAAAGACCCTAGACAGGAGAAATTATTGTCTGTGCATTATGTTAAAGCTTATGCACCACCTGGTGGTTTTGAGAGGTGGTTCTGTGCCACAGGAGTTACATCTGAACAGTTGGTTCCTCAGGTCAAAGACAGCCCAGCTCTAAACAGCCACAATAGCACTGTAGAATGTGTCTGTGTGTCTGGCATTGCTGATGGAGAGGAAAGGTAAGATGAGCTCTGAATTCACTCGGGGGTCTTAGGTCTAGTGCTTTTGCAAATATTTTTTTCTGGAGTTCCTGTTATTTACAGGTGGCGTAATCATTCACTGACCTTTCCTCCTACTCCTCAATCTCCTTTCCACGATTGCACATGTTCAAGATCAATTAAGTTAATAATCTCAACTAGACTTATTCCACTAGTGTCTTATCTGTGAATCCTCACTCAGAATTGTGTTTTTTCACCCAAAGGCTATTATTCTTACTGATTATTCTCTCTGCTTTTCGATTCAGTATCTGGTTATATATATTTTTAAGATATACCCTCTCTTTCCTCTCTTAGTTATCTGGTGAGTAAGAGGACATGGATAAAACAGTCTTACCATGCGGCAAGATAACCTAGAGCCATCACCTTACTTTTACATGTGCTAAGTAATCAGCAAAAGGCAACATGCAATATCATCCTCAGTCAAGTACACACAGTTAAAGAACTGTTGTTTTCCCTTCTGTAAGACTACATGGGAAATGTTTTTTTGTGCTGGCAATATCATGGTGTTTACTCCTCACAGTAAAGATCGTTTTTCTCCCTTTTCTTGTCCTCCAGCCCCACTTTCAGTATTCCACATTAGAGCCTTTTTACCCAATTTTGCTTCCACAACTCCAGACAAAGCCTGGTTTGTTTGGTTTTTAATTTTGTTTGTTTCGTTTGGTTTGTTTTTTGGAACTGAAAGAAAGCATTTTTAAAAATCATTCCACAAAAATAAATACTTCATCTTCTTCTCTAAGCACATAAAAATTCCAAATTAAAAATGGAAAAACAGTAGAATGAAATCTTCAAAAATATTTCTCCAGCTTAGCCTTCGTGAAGACAATGAACTAGAAGGGCAAAAGTAAAGCGAGATAGAATGTGTTTGAAATAGACCTGAATATAAATCAGAAGTTACCAGAATATATTTGTAGGCTAGCTACATGGCAGATACTAAAGCAAGAAACAAACTCAAATTAACCCGCACATACTCTTCAGGGGAAACCACTGAAAATTAATTCAGAGAAGTGTAGAACCCAATCAGTAATGACTCAATAATTTCAAAGCCTTGATTTCTTTTATTCTCTTGTTCTGGATTCTAATGTTTTTTAAGTGTTCTTCATCCAGAGACTTGTATTTCAGCTTCCTTGTGCTTTGCATTCAAAATCAAGCCAATATTTCTTTGAATTTTAGGTGGTTTTTTTTTTTTGTCTGGAATGGAAAACTGAACTCAGAACTAGTTCCACTGCAAAGCATTCATAGTTGTTGCCGTTGTGTGTTTTATGCAGAGTTTGCTGACTTAAAATTTCAGGAAACATAGAAATGTATGAAAGACACTCTTCTAGGCCAAATTATAAGGCCATATATTATTCTAACAGTTTCTTTTTGGAGCCACAAACCGTTCCAAAATAAGGTTATTAAATTATTTTATAACATCCTTGCAATTTATTTCAAGATTGAAAGAAGATATATGATAAATTTTGTGTCATGCTGGTTTTGTATATTCCACACTTTAGTTAAATAAATCAATGAACTGGGTTGGTATACAACAAATCTTCTACACTACAGGTTTTGCTTTTTTTAATTGTTTGTAGGTTTGTGTTGTTTTGGGGTATTTTTGGGTTTTTTTTGTTGTTGTTGTTTTAATTATAAATCAAATCTATCCTAGTGGCAAACAACTTCCTCTGAACATTTCCAAGGTTAGTATGACTTTTACTCTCCTGTATGGTGTCCTAGATACCACAAGATACCACATGGGAAAAAAGCAGAGGGTTAATATAGAAGCAATGCTCAGACGATGCCATTTACATGAGCTACAGTGCCTCAGTTAAGGGTCTAACAATACTATGACTTTCAGATAAAAAGGTATCAGGGAGAAGAAGAAAAGTGGGCACTTTTCCATTCTCTAATTTTTTTGGATAGCAGGAGATATTGTTGAGTGATTTGCCTGCCTAGCAACCTTTGAATATATATAATATATAATTTTCTATTCACAGTTGTCTTTAGCAAGGAGTGCTGTTGAAGAATGACTTATTTACTTTGAGTCTGGCTGTTACTACCTTTATTGGAGGTAAATGATAGTCTTTTTTTTTTTTTTTTTCCATAGGATGTGGGAGAATATAGATTTATACCATGGCAGGATGATCATAGATATTTCCTCTGCTCTTTTGCTCCCTATTCCTATAAGTGATTTACTATTTTTGCACATCTTCTGATCAAACTCTCCAAAATCCAAACCAGTCCTCCTTATGTTAAACTAGAGTTCATTGTTTTATTTGTGGAAGTAGATTTATTTTTCATCATGTGCATCTTTATTAATCTATAATGTTTTCATGTCTTATTTTGTCATTCCATTGTTTGGGCCCCTAAGAGCCTTCAAAAATTCTTTTCAGTTTTCCTTGTTCTCCTAAATAACTTCATCTGCAAACCAGCTCACCTTGCTGCTTGCCTATTGTCCAGGTTATTGATGAGGATGTCAGGGGCCAGAACTAGCTCTAGCAGAGGCTCTGGAGGGATTCCTTTAATGACAACCCCTACCACAACCCCTCCATTGTGTGAAATAGCTCTTTACTCCTACAGTCTGAAATCGTATCTTTAAATGCTGTGGCTGCTTATTTTTGTTAATAGTGTGGGGCAAAAAATGTGTGGGGCATTGGAAATCTAAGGAAGACACAGGAACTTGGTCACTCTTATCCAAATATGCTGAAAAGTCAGGTGGCTCCACAGGTTTTCCAGTGTCGGCTTCTGTACGGGAAAGGACTGCTGTCCCTTCCCAAGTACGTTCCAAAACATCCACAATTTTTTTCTTATTCTTTTTTCTTTATCTTTTTTAATATCTATTAGCAAGTCTGAAGTTCTTTAAATCCTTTTGTTACCTTTTGTAAATGGTAACATTCACGTTTGCCTCCCTTCAGTCCCGAGGTATGAGTAGATTTCATTGAGAGGTTATATACATCATCATTAGCATTCATTTTTTTCTTTCCTTCAGTTCTTGTTAAACTCTCAAGTGAATATGTCTGATCCCAGTCATGGTTGCTGCATGACTAATATATGTTATTAAATGTTAGTATTACATTCCCTCAAAAGCCCAGCATACATATGTTGCATTAATTTACCCACAGGCCAAGGACAGAGATCCTTTTCAGCTTATACAGCCTTGTATAGGCCAGCAGAAAACCAGTTTGAGGGTCTAGCCATAGCTAAGAGAGCTCATGTTGGTGTGTGAGAATAAGTTCACTTTCTATGCATTGTACCTTTCTGTGATGGAATCGTTTATTGTGTTCTGGTGTAATTTTCTGCCTTCAGGTGTAATTTAAGCAACGAACATGTTTCTTTATACACACATCCACACTAAAGATTTTTTTTTTGTAGTTAAAGAGATGAGAAGCAGAGAATTAAGTGAAATGGTAGTATTGGATCCAACCCATTCTTCATTTAAATGTAAAAGAGAAATGAAATTGCTCTATCTATTGTAAGTGGATTGTCTTCACAGTCTCATAAAGATGAATTCACTATTTTATTTGTATTTTGTGCAAAAAAGCACAAAAAGCTTCAAGTGACTTCTGAGTTACAATAACAAAAAAAGAGAAAAAAAATCTAGTTTATTTAATATTTTACTAAAACTTTAATTTCCAAAATACAAGAATGCAATATGTATTGGTTTTATTAATTGAAATAATTTTGGGGATACGGAGGAAATATAAAGTATACAACAGTGACTAACCAACAATAAACTTCCCACTTTTTGTCACTAGTGTGTTAGGAAATGAGTATTCTCACCACTCTCGTTTTTCTGAAAATGCCCTGTCTAGAAATAACAAAATTTCATAGGGTGCTGGATGATTTATAATCACATATAGTTGTTCTGAATTAAAGTTTTTTATTTCATTTATTCCATGACTTTAGGAATAATTTTGTTAGTACTCACTTCAGAGGTAGCTTTTCACTCATTAAGCATAGAATGCTTAAATCTGGTAGCTCATTTCAGATTCAAAAAACTCCATTTTGCAAAGCAAGTAGAGAGCGAATAGGCAAATCTCTCAGTAGTCCTGAAGGCTAAGTTTGACACATTAATTATATAACAATTGATGTAAAACTGCTGCAGGTGGCAGCTCTGAAAGAAACAGTGTAATGGGTGTGACTAATATAAAGTAAAAATTAAAGCTGTAAAATCCTTGAAATAATACTTTTTTTTTTTTCATGTGAAATCTTTTTTCAATATGAAACATTGTGGCTTTTAACCTGTCTATCATTGTACATATATGTATAGGTATATATATGCATGTGTGTGTGTATATATATATATATTTATATACATATATTTATCTATATTTTATACACAATTTTTTTGTTTTTAAAATTGAATACATGTAGTAATCCGAAAGTTAAGGAATAAGGTTGTAAGGTGGAAAAACATATTTTGACAGTACTTAATTTTTTTCATACTTTATTAACCACATATATGTTTTAGAAGTTGTACCAGTTGAGTATCATATCCAAAGAAAGAAGCTGCAGAGTGAGTTTACTAACCTCTACTGCATGAACATATGTTTTCTTACAAGATGAACTAATGTTTCTAGTGCAAAAATAAGTAAAGTTAAAAATTTATTTCCATGGCAATCCGAAGTTTGATGACATCTTTTAAAAGACAGGAAGTATATTGAATAACTTATAAACCTTAAACTATAATGCTGAATTTTCAACTATTAAAGTTTTGTGTTGGGAGATGTCTTTTTTTCCAGATTTGTACAGTGCCAGCAAAATGAAATATGACTGGAATGTCATTATTAAGAAATAGCATTAGTGCCATAGATCTCCCTATTTATCAACAGAAAAACATATGAATGTGCTTCTTGTGTGCATCTAGTTGTTTGTAAACGATACTTTAAATATACTTGTTCTGTCTGTCAGAAAGATTTTACACAATAAAATGACTTCTACCTCAAATCCGTTTACTATCATTAAAAGGAGAATATTTGTACCAAAAATCCTTTTCTGTTTGTTCATGTTCATTGACAGAAAAACAACAAGGATATCTTTACTTACAGTTTTCTCAAGTAAAATTCTTAAATATGCATAAGTATTTTTGAAAGAAATTGAATAAATAATTAAGACCCAATGTAGTTCTTTGGACTTGCCAAATCCTATGGAAAATTAAATTTTGAGGAAGAGTTAATCGTCAGGACTAACCCAAAAAAATACTGGTTCTGATTCAGAAATGCTGTGGTCTACATCAAAATTCAGGTCATTTGTGCCTATCTATATCTACTAAAAATCTAGCCTGGAGTTCTATACATTTAAAAAAAAAAAAAAAAAAAAAACGGAAAGAAAAAAGGTTTCTNAAAAAAAAAAAAAAAAAAGATGAGAGAGAAAAGTTGTCTTGTGCTTTGCAGCTTCTGAAAAGAGATAAAAATTGCTGACCGCTCATACTTTGGTCTGAAACATTCTCTTGTATGTAAGAATAAGACAAAGATCAATACAGAGTATGTTAAATAGCTGATTAATTGCCTCTCTCTTCGTCATCTCTCTTTTCTGAAACAGCTTTAATGTCCTTACATATTAGATGATCTTTAAAGCTGGGGGGTTTTTACATGCGTAAGAGGACAGAAAATAAAATGTCTTTTTAAATTGTCCTGGTACCTCTTTTTCCTTTTAAAATGGTCTCTTTTCTCCTCTGCCATCCATCAGGACACTCAGAAGACAAATTGGATTTTAGGATTAAAGGAAAATGAAGGGTCAAAAATAATGCTGTGTGCATAATCTGACTACTTATGTAGCCCAAGCTGTGTAAACAAATCAGCAAATTCAAAGTCTTTGAAGAAAAGAATGCAACAAACAGAGCCCGAGTATATAGTGTATCTAGTTGGCCAACTCAGTTATAAAGACCTATTGTATGTCCAGCAAACATGTAAGAAACAAAAAATGAAAATGGAATTCAGAGCTTTCTGGGTAGATTGGTTTGTTTATGAACAGGACAGGGAGCTCACGGTGAGACAGGTTTGGGAGCCAGGCAGGTAATCCTTTCTGGCCAGACACACCAATACCAATGATATATTCCATATTAAAAAGTGAATTGACAGTAAGCACCATTCCCAAACCGCCAGGAAAAGGTAGTTTCACTCCTCAAACCCAGGGGGCAAGAGGGGAGACACCAGGGAGGAACAAACCTGGCGGGGGTGCTGGGAGGAGGTGAAGATAGCAACAGTGAATTAATTAAAGGATGACCTTGGGTATCAAAGCAACACTTTATCTCACATCAAGAGATTTAGCTCAGAAAGAGTACCGTAGCACAGAAATTAAACCCTTTGACTGGAGAATTATTTGGGAATTCTCTTTAGTAGCTACTGTTCAGATTTAGTGCTTTCACAACACAATTACTGATAAACTAGAGTCTCTGCCAAATCAGTGTGTAACAAATATGTCATTAGAAGTTTCAAAACAACCAAATCACTCTGTTCCTAGAAAAAGATAATTCATCTTCAAGCAGTTGACATTCTTGTTTAGCTATTATAAGAGTGGAAAAAACTGACATGCTATAGCCATTTAAATGGGAAAGACAAATTAATGTTAGTTTCTATATAAAAAATAAATGTGATTGAACTTTCTCTTGTTCTCACTAATGTATCACATCTGTTTCCTTTATCTATTTTATTAATTCCTGCTATCAATGTTTTTTTCTTTTGTTTTCACAAAATATAGCAAGTGGTTATTTTTCGTGATCTGTGATATCACCCCATAATTCATTTCTAGCTGTGTTCTCAGTGAGTTGTTGGTTTATTTTCTGTTTAAAATTCAGAGAAGACTGAGGCCTAACGAAAATTTTGGTACTCAATCACAGGTTTATGTATTCAGGCTATCTTTTTCTAAAGATAAATTCTTCAGACACCGTATTCCGTATAACTCATCTACCAGGTTTTCAGCCTATTCTGCATGCTTTGTTACATGAGCTTTTTCCGTAGGACAAACCTGTTTTCCCCTTAGCAGTTCCATAGTGGGTCTGTGGCAGCTTCTACAGTCTCTGTCATGGGAAAAGAAAGTGTATTTACACAGGTGTAGCAGGTTGATTTGGGGTTTGTGTTTTGTTTATTTGTGCTTTGTTTGAGTTTTTTTGTTTGTTTATTCGCTTGTTTGGGTTTTTTTGTGAGGTATGGCTGAAATTAGGAAATCTTTAGTACTTTTCTACATCTGCCATAGCAAATCACAGCCTGAGACCTGTTCCTTTTAAAGGAACTCATCTTCATCAGAATGCCAGAGTTCACACTCCAAACTTTTTGTACCATATCGCTTTTATTTCCAACTTAAAGGGAAACTTGTCTCATTTACAATTGTACATCCAATTGTACTGGTTTCTGCACACATCTCTGCCTGTCTTCATGTCTCCCCAGAAATCTTCACAATGGCCACTTTTAATTCTGTGACATATAATGAAAGAAGAACTCAGCATAAAAAAAATGAATTCTTCTTTCAGTAATTTTTTTCATAGATGTTACCATTTATTAACTAAAATTAAAACCAAAATCAACAAAGCTATAGTACCAGTAGACGATCACATGCAAAAAAACCTTTAAATAATTTCTAAAGAAAAATCTGTGCTAGTAAATTAATGAGAGCTAAGTTGTCCTATAGGTAGGATTTCTAAGTGCTATTATGTTGTAAATTCGGCCTGTTCACCATGAGAAAAAAGGACTTTCAGAATTCAACTTGATCAGGAAAACAGTTGTGAGCTATGTACTGGCATCATGTGTTGTAAAGTGGGAAAAAGTTACAGCAACCACAAAAAGAAATAATACTAATGAAAAGAGATAATTAGTGTGAAATATCGAGTTAGGGTAAACTTCTGTGCAATTTTCAAGCTTTAAAATGTGCTACATTAAGAAAAATGAATCAGCTTTTAAGAAAGGACTTAGCCAATTTTTTTCTGACTAGTGCTAAAGATGGAGATTTCAAGTAAAGCTTAAATAATAAATAAAATAACATCAGAAAAATAATTTAGAAGAACCATTACTGTTGGTTTTTGAGACATGTGAACAAAAGAATATTAAAAAAAATCCCTCACAAATGCATAATCTCTTTTTACCTAAATTAGGAAATAACAATGATTTAGTCACACCTGTTGCTCTTTAGCATTATGTTTGGGGGGGTGGGGGAAATAAAGGAAAAAAAATTACCATCATGATTTCAAGGCACAGCTTATCATCCATATAATTTTTATTATCAAGTTCTACAAGTGTTGAGGTGACAGTGTTTACATCAGAAATTGCCTGAGAAATAGATCTAGACTTCACCATAAAAACCAAAAGGGGTTGTGTAGTTTTTCCTAGAGGCAACAGCAAGAAAAGTGTTAAGTAAATCCAGCATTCTTCTCCCATTTTTATTTTCCTTCAAGTATTAAGCCCATTTCCATAATTTTCTGTCAGTTCTGAAGACAGATAATGATGGAGTAGCATAGGTAAATATCACAGTGATACAGGTGGAGATAGGTCAGAGGCGTTTTTCCCAAACATTGTTCCATTATTTTTACATCCAAATCTTTAAAACAGTTATATTACGCAGATAGATAATTTTATTCAAAGTTAATAGGAAGAAAATGACTATTTATGCAACTGAACTACAAACAGTACTGTATGTCCTACCATCCTGTACTCAGCTGTTTTCCCTTTCAAAGGAAGGAGTCATTTACTTTTTCTGTTTCCCCAGTAAGTTGTGGGGTTTTGTTGTTGTTGTTGTTGGTGGTGGTGGTGTTGTTTGGGGTTTTTGGTGCCCTTTTTTTTTGTTTTTTTTTTTTTGGGGGGGGGTTGGTTTTTTTGGTTGTTGTTTTAGTTTTTATTTTTTTAATTTGTGTGTGGTGGGGGTTTTTTTAATATCTGAAAGGGAATTACTTAGGAATGCAGATCAATATGGAGTATTTATTGTTAACTTAAAACATTATGTGCTTTCTTCAGGGTTGATATTGGTCAGACAAAGAGCCATTCCAGGCCTTTACAAATCTTTCTAGAAAAATGAGTGATCTTTCAAAATTTGCTGTTGAGCAGCAAACTGGTGTCGTATTAGTGTTGTTCATATTATGAACCTAATAGCAAAGCCCATTCTACTGTGTGGCTAGACAGCAACTCATTCAAGACTGCAGCAGAAGCCAATCCTGATCAGGAGAGAAGAAAGTTTAACATATCCGTCGCTTTTTTCGAACAAATAGTAGTTACATTTATAGACACTGTATCGTATTTTCTATAATTGCGTGTTTTGATGGAGCACCGGTATACCAGTGATTGTTGCCAACATGTGGAGTGTCACAAAATGATAAGACATTTAAAATTTAAAATCTTTCTGATTAGAAATCAGTTCTTGGTATAGGCATCTGTTAAACATTTCAGAGACACCACTGGAGAGTATTTAATATCAACCATTTCATAAATGATCCATTAGGGTCAGACTTGATGATGACTCCTGGGAGAAGTGTGTGTTTATATCTTTGCCATTTACTCACTCAGCTTTCTGTCCTGTTGGGAATTAAGAGCTGTAAATTCTCCAGATAGTTGTTTATAGTTAATGAGAACGTGAGATGACTCTGATAGGATGTTGTCTGCTGCAATTTCCAACCTATCCACTGCAGGAGGACACCACTCCCTCAGTTTGGATTGTGGGATGACTGTTTTGGGGAGAAAAAGGGGATTGGTACTAAACCATGTTTATCATCGTTTTGGCATCAGACCCTTTCTAAAATTCTTGGTTTTGTATGTAAATAACCTTTTTCCTCTTCCAGACTACCTTATGTCCCATACCGGAGCCATCTTCTTTTGTCTTTACTGATAATTTGCTAGCTTCAGGCTGATATTTTTGCTAATGATGAATTAAACCACATCATCTTCCTAACAATTTCAAGCTGCAGAAAAGTTCACACTGAGCGCCAAATTTGAAGTGTGACATTTGTGGCTATTTCTTGAAGAGCCTGGTATTTCCTGTAGGACAAGCTGCTCTTTAGAGCCTAGCTGATAAATGTGACATCAGTCAATTAAAGAAAAAATAACAGAGATGTGTAATCACAGAAATTACAATTGCAAGCCAAAGTATTTTAGATGAGAAGAATATTAACTATTAAAATCACAATTACATTCTGTGATAGAAACAATCTAGTACAGTATTGGATGTATAACTGTTTAAGTAAATAATTTTTGCAACTATTTTTTAACATATTTAAAAGGAAAGTAGCAAGGATAAACCTGTTAACACTTCACTAAAGTTTTGGAAGAAACCAATCAATCAGAGATCAAAGCCCACTGATGCTGATGTCAAAACGAGATGATATTATCCATGCTAAAATAAGGATGACAAAATGTTTAGCTTGTTTTCCTATTTTCAGCTTGTACTTATTTGTATTTATGAATTTATCACCTTGTTTAAAGGAACTTTTTCTTTTAGTACCATTTGCGCCAAACTATGCACCTCTGCGTAAAAATCTCTCTGATTTTCTTATTAGAGGAATTAGGATGAGTTTTGATAGTATTTCACTATGTAACAAAGTTCCAGTACCTTCGATCATCTCCATGGGAAGGTGCAACTTCAGAATTTACCATACTGTTCTATAAAGGACCTTACAAATAGCTTCATACACGTCATATTTCCCCTGGAATTTCAGCAGATCTTCACTTTACTCAGGTACACCTGAGACAAGTTTTTTTTTTAATTTGTTCCTTACACCATACACAAGAACCATCTGGTTATCCTCTCTTAAATCCTTCCCAGACAGTTTAGAGCACTCAGTCTTTTTCTCCACTAGTTTGACATGTATTCTTGATTTATAAATATGGGATATAGCAAGTGATATAAGCATATATGTGTCTCAAGTGTACTTAGTTTACATAAGAGTCTTAATCTCTTTGTAAAATGGTCTCCACTTAGAATTAGTGTCAATGACTTTGTGTCATCTGAAGTTATTAAAAAATTCTTTTTTTTTTCCAGATAGCTCATGTAAATATGCATAAATATGTACAGAATATTGATTTTCATTTCCCCTGCAGGACCATATTAGATTATTTCAAGTGAATTATTCTTCCTTTGCAAATACATTTTGAGGTCTATCAATGAGAACATATCAGTCTTGTAATAGGCTGAAACAGAGACAGTAAGCACTGACAATGATATTATTTTATTTTGGTCTTTAACCCAAATGGCTCTACATACTTCACAGAAGCTAAAAAGAGGAAAAGTCAGTTTACATTTTCTTGTCCATTAAAGACTGAAGACACCAGCAATCTACATACCCTCCAAACAGGAAATCTAAGAGACAAAGATGTCATAGAGAGGGTGTTGTTACTTTTATCAGAATTGCACTATTCTTCATATGAGTTATTCCTTAACAATTAAAATAAATCAAGTATTCCTGCTTCTTTCCATAGGGAATTGAGAAGAGCCATCAGGTTTCTTTATTTTAAAGATAAAATAATTGTTGATGAAGATGAGCGCAGAAACTTGGATAGATTATTATTGATCCAGATCTATAGGTCAGCTGATGTGGATGTTATTTTCAGGCTAGAGCTATGACAATGTCTCTAGTTTAAAGATCTTACAGACTGCATTAAAATGCAAGCTTCTAGCCTGGCATGGACTCAGCCTCAGCAATTTCATTGATTGCTCATTGTCATTTAAAATGCATTTCTAAGATAAAAAAGTAATGATTTCTTTTGTCCTTGCAAAGACTTATAAAGCCAGAAAAAAAAAATCTTTAATCAGTTTATACCATTTTTAGACATATGCATTTTTGCTGCCTCCCGTCCAGAACTAGAACTGTAAGATTGCTTTGCTTTGCTATACCTTTATCAATTGGTATGCACAGGTCAAACATAAACATGTTAATTATTGATCTCCATGACAACATTCCATTACCTATCTAAGCCTAAAATAGATTTACAAATTGAGTAATCTCAGTAGATTTTTTGACTATATGATCTAATAACTGGGCTACATAGTGAGAAAGAATATAGCAATTCTATTTTTAACTTATGAAGAGGCAAACATGTGTGAAACTGAATGTATTTAGCAGCAGATCAGAAAACTGTATTTTTTACCAGTGTGTCTAAGCAACCCTGATTGATTACATAAAGCAAGAATTCCCAACTCATTTAAAGAAAGATAAAGGAGAAATTAAATACAAAGTCTTTATGTTGATCTCATTCTATAACATGAGGTAGTTTTGGCTGACTGGGTAGATGGTACAACAACTGAAATGCTTGTGTGCATCTCACTCTCAACAAGATGCTCCTTCAATGGTCATAGAGGAAGATGTTAACAAAGTGCAAAGATTTGACCATTCTCTTAATTAAGAAAATTTTCCTTTGAAATATTTTCAAATATTTGAGTGAATATAAAATTTATAACTACGTTCTGCATTACAGTAAACTGTTGACCCCATCAAAAAATAGGATGTGTTACCTTAGATTTGCCAGAATTATATTATTTTCCTGAATTGTTTTGACTTTACTAAAACTGCTGAAGGACCCAAACTATAATAAGAAGCACTATCTTTAAGCTGACATTTGATAAAAAAGGTGCCATGCTAAAAGTGTATTCTGTAGGGATGATAGCCAAATAGGTTACAGTTTGCATTTTGCAATGTGACATTGTATGACAGTTTCTATTGCTTTGTTAGATGCTGATATAATTCGTTCAGTTTTCAAAGCCACGATTTGATCCATTGACTTTGCTTAGTTTGAGAGCACTACACAAAACTTTTATTTTAATAAATACTTTTACTGTACCTGTTCTTTCCCTGAAGCATCCAGGAAATTCCATTATCTTTTTCACTCTACTAATAGCCTTTAGTGAACTGGACTAGCCAATGTTTGTTGCAAATGAGAACACCTTAAATGTCTTGCTTTACCATTAAAATTTACAGAGCGTGAACAAAAGCTGCACCAAGGCGGCAGTGACAGTTTGTTCCAAAAATGAATGCAGTAGAAATTGCTCACTATCACTAGTCTGAAACATTTTTAATTGAAAAAAAAGGTAAGGAGAAATGAAAAAAAAAAAAAAAGGTAGAGTACATTACTTGTGCATAATGGAATGAGCAAGCCTAGGAGGTGTTATTGATCATAATATTGCTTGCATCAAATTGTTTTGGCTCAGGTTGCCTCTGAAAGCAGTTGTCACATTGAGTTCTCATCTGTCTCTGTCACTTTTCTTCATTTCATTAAGGTTCTGCCTGCAGGCTAAGGACAGGGTAAGAATACTGCACTGCAGGTTGGTTCCTTAATTCCTTTACAACCAGCATCACTAGCTCTTTCATAGTGGGCTCTTACTGGACTGTCATGCCCTGCTGTTAGCAGTGAACCTTCCATCTTGGTGGTATGGATCACAGAAAGGATCAAAATGCGCTGTGAGTATTACAAGTTCCAGTGATGAATGCAAGTGAAAAAACAAATTGCAATTTGCCTTCTTCTATTTGCAACACCTATTGCTTGAAAATATGTGTAAACTTAGGGGTCTTATGTATTTGGAATAGACAGGTATTTAGAAATAGGTGGTTGGCAATAAGTCAGATATTTCTTCACAAGTAATAATGACTGGGAAATTTTCAATTAATGCTCATTTGTCAGATGTTGTTCGACAAATTTTGGCCTTTTGCCACATATCTATTAATAAATGTAGCTTTTCATTCCTGTATAAGTTCAGAGCGGCACATAATTTTGCAATTAAGGCAAAAGGTTGAATGGAAAATATAGCAGTTTCTTCCTAACAAAGTATCTTCAATGTATAGTTTAGCAAATTAAAGACTGAGGATACTTATATATTGCCGTTCATCAATTACTTTCAGACTGCAGTTTTGTTGTTTAGACCAGACTAACCATTTTGCTCAGCTTCTTTACATAAAGAATTCACTCTTACTGTAATTATGCAAATAGGACTTTAATCTCCTTAGAGGTTAGTCATATATAAAGAACTTCTGGTAAGTATGTCGCATGTCAATAAATATGGTGAAACAATATGCGTACAAAGACAGGAAGGTTTGTCAATTTAAATGTAAAGAGGTAGAAATATACATAATCTTTTCCTATTCCTGAATTAGGTAATGCTGTAAAGTCCAATCTCCATATTTCCTTATTCATTGTGGCAAAAGGCACAACTGATTTGCTGCCAATGTGCCAATTTTTCCCCTCTCCTGTTATCACCTTTGTTGCATCCCTTATCTGAATTGTTGATCACCTCTGATTCTGCTCTAGTTCACTTCTAGTTTTCTTTGACTTTCTTTCACTTAACATAATACATGACAAAGATAATCAGGAATTAAATAATTAAAACAGTCATATAAACCATACTTGTGCTTGTTGAGGATGGATGTGATGTACTGGAGTCCTGTCTGTGATATAAAAAGATGAAAAAACTGAGCCTGGCTATTTGTTATCTGACAAATATTAATAGAAGTAATCACTTTATTACCTTTCTATGTAATTACAGTTGAGATTTAAGCAAGCAAAGCTCTTTCTGAATCAAATAATGTGAAAGAGTGGAAATTTAAATCAAGTTTGGAGTTAATAATTAGCATGAATATAAATAATATTCTTAATGAATATTCTGGTTTTTGCTGTAACCACTCAATTGCTTCAAAGTCATAAGTGAATATGACCTCCACCGCTGAAACATTGAGTGATACTTAACAACTGTTATAATAAGCACAGTAACAATGACACATGAAGATATTATTATATCTGGGTCAAAGAGAAGGAAGAAATAGGAAGGCTTGGTGGGGAATACTTTAGGTGTGAAAGTATAATATTTTGTCATTAAACTTGAGCCAGATCATAGTTATTATTCAGTAATGTTCATATCTTCTTTCATGTGAGAATAGCAACATTTGATCTGTTTTCTTTGTGTGACATCCCTTTAAAAATCAGATCTAGAATAAAGCCCATTATCTTAGTCAAAATAAGCTATTTTTAGAAGCCAAGCATAAATGTTGTTTTCTGATCCTAAATAAGCCAAAATGTGAAGAGGATCCTTAGTCCTTGAACTTCTAAGAGTGATCTTGTCATTGTCAGTAGTTTTCTGCCCCCTATTTCCTGAATTTCCATATGAAAGAATGATGACCATAGTTTCCTGTTGTTGTACAACAGTGTTTGAAAATAGAGAGAAGAGATGGTTCTTTATTTTTTCCACCTCCATGTTCCCCTTGCAATTTTTTTAAAATACAAAGGCCATATGAAAATGTTCATGATAAGAAAATTCATCCAAGCATCTAATTTGGTGGTGTATATTCTATGTCCAGCTAGTGGAAAATAAAATTTAGATTTAATTTTAGTTTGTGTTTCTATTTCTGACTAGAAGGCGGAAACAACTTTACAGTGGACTTTATAAGGCTGTGCTATATGTAAATTATTCAGGAATAAATCTTGGCACCAATGATGTCAAGAGCCAATTACTCTTAACTTCTGCAAGGATGAACAGCTTTTAAACTATAATAAACAGTGATATTTATGGCGTGCTATGTATAACTTTGCAGTAGTTGAATATGTGGATCCTGAGTTTTGGAAGGTGGTACTGCTGGCAACATTGTCCATCTCCTGAAAACTCTGTACCATGAATAAAATTCCTAATGGCTCAAACAAGCACTGACATAAACACGGTGTGTCAGCAGCTAACCTGATTCTAGCTAAACTCTTAGTGTAAGTCTGTCAGAATGGACGTTAAAGAGTTTTAATTTGTTCCATAGTTGTGTTCAATCTTTCTCATCAGAAAAAGGGGTTACTGCCTGCTTGTATCTGAGAGTCCTGTCCTTGAAATGGCCATGACTATGTCCCACATATCTTAAAGACAGCATGTCTGGGTGAGCTCAAGCACCGAGTGGAAATCATCTATAAATGGCCTGCAAGCATGGCCTTGCATGCTCTGCATGCACTCAGCGTAGGCACATTCCCACATTCCCTATATGCAGCTGGCCTTTCCTTGTTTGTCTTGACACTTGAAGCACCTGGATCAAGATGCTCTCACATGGGTTGTAATCTCTGGTTTTAGGGAGGGAGGGAAAGGGGTGGTTCCTGGCTGTGGACCTTTTTTTTTTAACTTCTTTTCTTCAGCTCAAAGTGATGTCAGTCTGTTGCTTTTCAAAACCAAACCATCTCTTTTCATCTGTGAAACAAGGTTGGGCTGAAAGGAGTGAGGTCACTCACCCAAGGACTCAGCATCCCATAGGCTTAATTTGGCAATTAAAAATATAACCATTGATGGCTTAGACCGACAGATAATTAGTACATGAGCCAAAAAAATAATTACATATGTTTAGCAAGGATTTTCTTAAAAGAAAAAAAAATAAAAGAACAAGTGATTTTCAAATGAGTTTAAGAGATTTTTTCACAGATATATCAAAAGAATTTTTTCAGTGTTGATACATTAATGAAAGAATATTATGGTCTTCTAACTGTCTCAGCAACATTTTAGTTAAACATAAAAACTGTTTCTAACACTGATATGGCTTTGTTTGATTTATTCCCTAATGATTTGGGTGAATGAGGTTTTAGAGAGAATGGCAAGGAGACCATAACCCTACAAAGTCTTAGCGGGAAGGAGTTTCACTAGTTAATGCCATTGAAATGTTCGCATCTATTTTTTTTTTTTTCCCTAAATCTGGTGTATTTCTAAAATCTGGACATTTGTTTACTGCATGACTATGTGTGTCCGCTGTATTTCAACAGAGATGAGCTAAGAACAAAGTTCTTTTTCTATCCAAACCATAGCTTTTTAAAAATTACCTTCTTAATCTTGTTGCTTTAGAAACAGAAGAAAAAATATGGGGGAAAAGGCTTAACATCTGCATTTCTTTTATCCATGTGCTCAGCCCCTAATGCTGTTTCTGTGAAGTCAGAAAATAAGTAGGTTCCTTCGAATTACAGCATTATAAACGTTTTCTGCCTTACTGATTACCACAAGTATAAAATCCCTATTTATCATGGATACTGTTCTGAAAGCAATCAAACCCCTGTCATTGTCAAGGTCCATGACTAGAGGACAGAGACTGTGGGATGGAAATATGTAATGCTGCATCTTCCACTGTAAACAGGAATTAATCTTTGATGTATTGAGCATATTAATCATTATCCAAATAGCAATTCCACAGTAATGTAACTAGAAGAGGCCTGAAGAAAGGAGTCCATCTACCATTAAAGTGGCTATTGATTGAAGGTTAATGTTGTGTGTCTGGGAGATCACTGTGCATCCTTCTTTTAATCAAATAAGTGCAGAACTGAATGACTGACTAAACTGCTTGGCTAGCTGTTCATCTTATTCAATATGGGATATCAGCATTGATTGTTTAAAGTAATCCAGTGCCTAAAAATCTACAGCTTTATGTCAACTGGAAATATTCAGGTATTCACTTATACCTACCAGAAAAAGACTGGTACTTTTTTTACCTTGTTCACATTCAAGCTGTGAGCATCTATTGCTTATTCCATTCTAAAAAAGGTTTCTTTTTTTTTTTTTCCCCCCTGTGAACGGAATAATTTATATTCAGTTATACGGTACTGTACATTTCTGTCTGGTATTCATACTAAAGAGAATGACAAGGTTGGAGAAATGCTCCTGAGGGATGGCGAGTTGGAGGTAGCCTAGGGAGAATGCTCAAGGAAAGGAAGGTTCAAGGGATCTTGGGCTGCAGGCAGCAGCTATGCAGAGCCTTGGGGTAAGAGTCAAGCCAAGCGGTGAGCAGCCAGCGCAGGAGGGGCAGGGAGGCTGCTAAAAACAGGCAGTGGAAATAGAGAGGAGTTCCCAGAGTGACAAAATCAAGACATTTTCTTAGGAACACAGACGGTGCACAGATAGGTGCAGCCTGGGAAAACAAGTGGGTTGCTGAAATGAAGCTGGGAGTGAGGCTGGGACAGAACTTACAGTGCTATGGCACAGTGGGAAAGGTTTCCTTTTTATTTCTCTTCTGTCTTACTAGTCAGTCAAAGTTTTCTATGCTTTCAGAACATTTTTTTTTTTTCAAGAGCTAAAATCTAAGCACCTAAATTAAATGGCTTAGTCCCTAAATGCTCAAGGATTACACAGGAGTTAACACGGTATTTCAGAGCACATAAATGAAAAGCCCAATTAAAGTCTGCATAAAGTAGGTTGTGTAAATATCATACCAGTCTAGGACTTGACAGTGTCAACTTGTCAGCTGATATTTCCTATGCTCTGGTGCATTCTCAGTGGATTGACGATTCGTTTCTCTGTTTTTCTAGCTTAGGCCTGACCTTTATTCTTCAAGGGCCAAAATGAATTGTGGTGCAATCTTCTAGAAATATCAGTAGTGAATGCTTTGTGTGTTATTGTTAACACATAAAGAAATCCATGCAAAGAAGTGATTCTAAATGAGTATTTTGGTACCGTCTTTTTGTTGTGTGGTCTGAATTTGAGCTCTTAAAGCATATTATACTACAGTCAGTGACAGGTTAAAAATTGCAACAAACATTTTTTGTCCTCTTATCCTTTGTGGCAATAATAACTAGTCTGTATAATATGAATGTCATATGCTGTGTATCTTTTGATGAGTTTAATTGTTGCATGACATAATTCACAGAACACTAAACATTAGTCTGTCTGGGTAAAGAGCTTATGTCTATTGACATGGTAAGGAAACCTTCTCTCAAATAATGAACAATCTGATGAGACTTTCTGAATGACCCAGGACTATACATTGGTTATTCTTTTAATTTAGATTCAAACACTGCTGATAAATAAAGCAGAAATCCTTAATTGAATGTAAACATTCAAACAAGAAAAGAGAGAAGAAATTAGTCTAAGCTAGAAATGAAAGGAAAAGGACAAAGGAGTTCTGAATGGAAGTTACTCCAGCCAAGATGATTGTAGAGGAGGCAGAAATGCACTGCATTAATGTCTATTGATTCAAGCACAATAAAGTTTCTCCAGGCACAATAAAGTTTCTCCCTGATTGCTTACTGAGCTATTTAAAGGTTTTCCAATGGACAAAGGAGCAAGATTTTTCCCTAAAAGTGTCTGCATTCAACATCATCTCTCCTTTTCTGTACTTGTTTGGTCAAATATGTGGTGTCAGGTATCAATTGATTCTAACAACTTCAGTGATTCCCTTGCTTTCAGATCTCCTGTAAAAAAGGTCTTTCAATGTTTTCAATGTTCATAAGGGAGCAGCACTGTAAAGACCAGGAAAGACTCTGAGGAACAGGTATGATATCTGAGTATATTTTCTAAGATAGATGCAGTTATATGTTTATAGTATGCTTCTTTTTTATTGATTTGCCTCTATGATGTAGCAGGAGTATAGTTTCTGGAAAAAAAAAAAGAAAAAAAGAAAAAAAAAAAAATTACATTTGAAATTATTGACACTCACCCTGAAGCCCTGAACTTGGCCGCTCCCTTCATGATACCTCTAGTGACTGGCTGCTGGGGCCTCCTACTTTCCCACGTGGCCTTTCCCACATGTATTTTCACACATTTCCTTTCTTTTTTCATCATTGCCAGTTGCCCCCTATTCTCCCTCATATTCAGGGCAATTATGTCATGTTGCCTGTCCTACTTTTGGAAGCGCACACTCAACGTGGGGAAAATAATTACCGTAGCAAATAGCTGGTTGGTTCTGCAGCTGAATGTATACGCGGACAGAGAGCAGCAGAAACTGAAGAGAAAGTGTTTATGATGATACCTAGAAACTTCAGATGAAGAACATTCTCATACAGAAAATACTAGCATCCCATCCTTATTTAGAGAAATTTTTAATTTCTTTACCAATATGATGACTTTGATATAGGAATGTTTCATTAGCAAATCATTACAAATTAGAATATTAATTCATAGAAGAAATAGGAAAAAAGTCTGATTTTTTTCTTAAATTTTAAAGGAAGTAACAACTAGTTATTAGCATACATTTGTCAGTGTACTAACCTACATTTGCCAGTGTTCTCTTGTCTAGAGAAAATTTCCCTGTTACACAGCTTTAAAACTAAGTTTCTTGTATTTTATGCATGCAAGCTTCTCCCTGCTACATGTATATATTTTGCACAACGGTGTGCTACTCATTTCTCAAGACACTGTAGGGTATTATATATCAACCTAAGGGTTTGGTCATTACCTTGATACATGAGATTCATTTTGCTGGTTGTGAATGGTATGGTTGCTACAGCGGCGTGAATCACGAGCAGATTTTAAACAAGAACATAAAAAGTTAATTTTTTTTTAATACAGTAGTGTTGTCCTGTGGCCATTTGTCTGTGTTCTTGAGCAGTCTCATTGAATGTGAGGTGCATGATAGTTGAGCAGAACTGTGATTGGTTTTCCTCAGCAAGGGTAGAAGTATATGTTAAGGCATACCAGGCACAGGAAAGACATAAACCTGTTGGAGTGGGTCCAGAGGAGGGTCATGAAAATCATCACAGGGATGGAAAACCTCTCCTGTGAGGACAGGTTGAAAGAGTTGGAGCTATTCAGCCTGTAGAAGAAAAGCTCCATTGAGGCCTCATAGCAGCCTTTCAGTACCCAAAGGGGGCTTATGAAAGAGATGGGAACAAATACTTTAGCAGGGTCTGTTATGATAGGACAAAGGGTAATGATTTGATTTGAAAGAGGGTTCGACTAGATATAAGGAAGAACTTTTTTATAATGAAAGTGATGAAACACTGGGACAAGCTGTCCAAAGAAGTTGTGGGTGGTCCCCCTCTGGAAGTGCTCAAGACCAGGTTGGATGCAGCTCTAAGCAATGTGATCAGATTGAAGATGTCCCTGCTCATTGCAGAGGGAGTTGGACTAGATGACCTTTACAGGTCCCTTACAACCCAAAATATTGTATGATTCTATGATATAAAAATGACTTTTCAGCAGATAATGAGTAGCACTTTTCTTGCACATGCCTTGTGCATGGACATAACTCTGGGCTGAGGGAAGTGCAGTTTCCAAATAGAGGATGGAGAACAAACACCATGAGACCCTAAGTCTTTGGCCTGTAAACTCTACTGCCAAATCTGAAATTGGCGAATTTTAATCTCTCTTGCTATGAAAACAAGCACATCTTCCTTCACAGACAGTTTTGAAAATTATTTAGCTATGTGGAAAGAGCTTTCTGATCCATGGCACCCCTTCTGAATCTTCTATATGATACAGAGGCATTGGTCACAATCTCAATAACTGAGTTGTTGCCAAGAGGAAAATTTTGCATCGATAATGACTCAGTACTTCCATAAGCTTACATACTGCCTGTACTGTCTTAGGAAAATGTGGTTGTGAGAAGAGAAAACAAGGAATTAAACTCAACATGTACTCAATATTATTTGTGCCCTGGCTTTTCTTAGGCAGTGGAAGATGTTCTGTTAGTACGATCAAAAGCATTACAGAAATGTCAATATTTACTTATTTATTTAATTATTCCAAGAAAGTCATTAGGCAGGAAAGAAGAAGGGGAACAAAATAAATGGAAAGCCAAAACAGTCAAAAGCAGCTGTTTGGGTTTTTGGTGGGGTTTTTTTGTTTTGTTTTTTTTTTTGTTGTTGTGTTTTGATTTTTTGTTTGGTGGGGGGTTTTTTTGTGTGAGGTTTCCCCTCTCCCTTTTTTTCTTTTTATTTGTTTGTTTTTGTTGTTGTTTTTTGAGGTTTTGGTTTTTTGAAGGGTTTTTGTTTGGTTGATTTGGTTTTGGTTTTTTAGGGGTTTTTTTTGTTTGTTTTTCACTTGTTTGCTCCTTTTCAAATTTTCGTAGTTAAAACACCTTTTGCTTTCACTTGTGATTCTCTCTCACCGACATCATCATTACATTTATTGCTGCTGCGGTCTTCAGATTAGTTTTTACAAAAAAGGGTTTTGGTAGCTCACACAAGGAAAGTACCAAGACCATGTACTGCATTATTAAAGAACTTTGTCTGAGACGAAAAGGAGATATTATAATGTATGTTGCACTATAGGGCTATATATAAAAAAAAATTGTAGAACATACAAGAGCCTGAACAACTTTATTTCTCTTTAAAATTAGCTGTGCTTTAGCAAGAGTTTGGATAGATGGCTTTTGGCCCAAACTATATTTTTCTATGGAAAAGACTTGCTATCTATGGAGATCCTATTTATGTATTTCTCATGGATTATACGGGGAAGTATGAGGTTCGTTTTGCTACATCTGCCTTTGTCTTTCTAGACATATGTTCTGTCCTTCAGCAGCGTCAACAACCTTCCCACTGTAAATTCCCTAATGAGTGGGATGATATTTAGCTCTTAGAATCCTCAAGTGAATATTCTTTTCCAAAATCTAAATCTACAAGACTTCTGAAGACATGAGTTGAGTAAATACCTAAGTCTTGATAAGATTCCTGATTTTGCATAAAGTAAGGGTATATTTAGAGGCAACATTTGAAATCCATTGAAGTTGATAGGTCATTCAGCTAATTTGGACTCTGAAGTCAGTGAATATTTTGCTGGAATTTTAATATCTTGTCTACCTTTTTGTGAATTCTTTATTGAGTGTTGTGGTTCCTGCTGTTTATGCTCTCCTCATCTGTTTAGAAAGGAAAATAAAACCAAGAATCCTGCAGAAGGCATTCAGTTTCTTGTAGTAGTGCCTGTTCAGTTCAATCATCTCTGTTTCACAAATTAATCCTCTTTTCTCTGGATGATTTTATGGCAGTGAGATGTTTGGAGGAAAAGAATGTGAACCATGTTTTGTTTTGAAAATAAAGAAGCATTTGAAGTGTATCGGTAGGAACAGGCCAGAAAGAAGAATACTACTGAATTAAAGTGAATTGCTGGAAAGTTACCTAAAAGTGTTAACACTAAACTTGTTCTTGCCTTAGTTGGATACTTCTTCTGTTTTACTACTGTGCCTTTACTGCTCAACATTAATTTTTCTGTACTATATCGTTGTTATATATTTCTATTAAGACTCCTGCAGAATTAATGGTACAGAGACCTTTAGTGAAACTACCTGTTAGAATCGTAAAATGGGTGCAACATCTCACAGCCCATCACTTACAATTCCTGTCTTGCCATATTAATGAGTCTCAGACAACGTTAATGCACCTGGAGGACATGGGTCTTAAAAGCCCAAGCGCAGCATAAAGGAAATGGACATTCATTTGAGTCTTAGAGCCCCATGGGACCTTACAAGTATAAATTTGGCTATAAATTGACAAGCAACCTTGCTTGCCCGCAGGCTGTCTGAAATCTGTGAGAAGTTTGCAGTGTTTTAGGAAAAATAAAGGAGCAAAAAACACTCTAATGGATTGTCGTTTGTTTAAAATCCAGCTGTGGCAGAGTGTTCTGTGTACATGTTCTGTCTTGTTATGGTATGTAAGGTGAATTTAAGCACACTGGCTACAGATTTTCATAGCAAGTCAACCATGCTTCTGCATTGCTTGGTATTGACCAATATATATCAAACAGTTACCAGTGTGGGCTTTTTAGAGGAAGATTAATAAATGACCATGCAAAACCTTTGCCAGAATAAGACTAAATAAAGATGTTCTAAATGTTTTGTTTTACTGCAGAATACAAGGAGTCCCAAACAGTCTATCGCTGTCTCTTTTGGAAAGCAGAAAAACAAAAGTACTTAGAAACCAGACTGAGGGATTTGTCTTGAGTGCTCAGATAAGTACTCTAGTATAACCCTCAAGTAGCCTGCAAATGTTGACAAGCTTCTTCCTTAAGATTAAACCATTGTTTGGTAGTCATGTTGTACTGAATTAGCAAGGACCATCCAAAAACAAAAGTCTTTTCAATGCTGATGATTTCACGTATTAGCTTCCTTTTTAAATTTTGTTTTCCTCTGATGACTTGCTGTACTTTTGTCCTCTGGCAGAAGCAAATCAGAAGTGATTCCAATTGACAGTTAAGTCTGATGGCATATCAATAAGGAACAAAAGCACAAGAGGTTTCAGGTAAAAGTAGATTGTTCCCATTCAGATAATTATCACTTGTCCATCAGAACAAAACTTGCCCTATTTTTATGCTTCTTGAGTAGGGCATTGGAGTGGGATACTGTTCCATTGACTTTTTCCTCAGTTTTGGCAAGTCACTTCCTCATTATCATGAATTACAGACATAACTGCACTTAACTTCCTTTTTAGAGATTGGTGCTACTTTTAGAGAAAGTGCTATGTAGCTGTTTAATTTTATTTTTAGATTTTAACCTTAGACCTCCTTTAAAATAGTTTTGTATTGTATATAGCTTATTACAAAGCATGGGTATTTTTTTGGAAACTGTCACATAATTTTACCTAGAATCTTAATACGGTCGGTATATGTGACTGCAGATATAAGTAGATGATTCGTTTGATTTGAGTAGATGATTGGTTGATTTTGCAGTCTTTCTTTTCCCTTGAAAGACCAGTTGAATTGGTAAATCAAGTAAGAAGGCAACCAGGATCAAAATCAATACAGATCCTGTACATTACAGCTGGATCTCTAACAATGAGACTTTTGAAAATTCTCTTTCATATTCTGCTTAAGTCACTGATTTGTAAGTTGATTGGCTTGAATTTGGCTCTGCTATGCACATTTTGTGTGAGTTTTGACAAGTGGTATATTACACTTTGCACGTTACATGGTTTACGTCTATAAAATCATGATAAAGATAATTATTTTTCTATTTGGTGTAAAACCCTTGCACTGCAACACACAGTGCTTGTAAATAAGAGATGTGCCTGTGAAGGACACTCTTCTGAGCGGAAACAGTGCAAGTAAATATAATCATGAGATTTCAGGAACTGCTTTCTACCAGATCGTAAGGCAGGAGTGATTATAAAGTATTTCTCCCTGAAAAGAGAATTCATACCAGAAATAAACCACAGAATCTATTTTTCAGATGCAGGATAATCTCCATGTTTCCACATTAACACTCAGTAATATGTTTGCCTAATTAATGAGAAGTGGCATTTCACTTTACAATATCTAACACAGTGTTTATTCGAATGAACCTGTACAATGTGTGATGTGCAGCCCATAATATAAAAGGCAGAGGAGGTTTGTATATTGTTCTTTTAGTATGCATCATCTTCATAGTTTCTTTGGCCTTAGTGCACAAATTCCCTTTTAAATGGCTGTCATTTGCCTTCTAATACACACTGAGGCTTTGACTTCCTATTGCACAGGAATTTTAAGTTGCTCTGACACTGGTGATAGTGGTGGTATTGCCTCTGAGAAAATGGAAGAACTCAGTAGTAACTCATACTCGCAATCTTACCTTTATTCTTTGAAATTCTGTCCAGCTTGAATTGTGCATGGTAAGAGTGTGACCATCAAAATAAAACAGATAGATGTGGTAGGAGCCACCTCCAACATTTTGCATTCTAATGGTGAGATTTACAGCTTTTTTCCAATTCAAATGAGCACAATTAGTCTTTATCATCCAGAGAAAAACCAAATTGTGAATCATAGCTTCATATCCTAGAGTGTTTGTTATATAATACATATTGAATTTCATTTGTATGCTGTATGCATATGTTTATTATGCTGAAAGCTGATTACCCAATTTCTTCTAAAGTCTTTGAAGGCACTGTGCCAGCCCTTCCTAAAGTTTGCAAGCATATTGGTTTTGACAGTCAGGAGAGTTTGAGATTTCTGTATTAATTACTCTGTTTACATAAAAATGAGCTTTATATCATTTGTGTATTCCTATTATACGTATTTTAGAAATTACGGAGTAATTACAGCAATTGCTTAAACTGCATGTGGTGTCTAATTTAATTTAATAAGATGCAGCTACATCATTTTTCACATCTCATAAAACTAAATATGTGAGACAGTGAAGTCATAATGAAGTGTTGTAACCGTATATAACGCATAGAGTTTTAAAAATATTATTCATTTACTTAATGGTAATTATTAATATAGTTTAGAAATATTGGTATATTTGTCTCCATATGCAATGTATAAAGTATATGAATGATTACTACTTCTCACTTTGTTACTTTATACAAAGAAATGCGTGTTACCTTTTCTCTCCCATGTAGGGCATAGCCTTTACCAGTTTCAGTCCGGTAATATTAGCTCTAGTCCGTGGTAAAGCATTTTAGTAAGCCAAAAGGGATGGCCATTTATCAGACTTGACAAGTGGTGGCTGAATAATAACTTTCCTGTAATGCAGACGCTTTCCTGAATGTTTAAGTGCTGATGGTTTGAACATTACAGCTCACCAAATTTTAATTGATTTGAGGTTCACTGATTCACTGACCTCTAAGTAAGTGCCAGAACACACTGGGTTTTTATTTTCTTTCAGTTGTCTATCTAGATGAATTTACAGTCAAATATTTGATCCTCTAAAGTCCTATAGGTGCCCCAGAAATGTACATCCTGTTCAAATATGTAAAGTCTTCTCTGCGCAAGAGACACACAATCTATACATCCAAAAATACTGGTTTTAGCTGTGTGTGAAGTACAGGAAATGCAAATATTGCTTAGGCAGAGAAGTGCTTGAACAACGAGACATAATCTTTCTCAAGGCTTGACTGCATGGCTTAGAAGTGAAGGTTTCATAGTTAGACAGTTGCAGAATAAGGCTGAGATTATAGAATCTGGCACATGGTTGAGCTAATTCTGCCTAATTATTGCCAAAATTTGACTGGCAGGCTGAACAATGCTTTAATTTTCATCTCATGCCTCATAACCATAAATCAAGAGTTTGGGACAGAGTTATGGAAACTTGTAGTTATGTCCTTTAGTTCCTGAACGAAGAAGTTTCATTTCTGGTTCTTTTTTTAAAAAAGACTTTCTGGTTTATATGCACACAAATCCCCCAAATATTATGGGTTTTTTTCAGCTTCTTGTTTTTTTCTCATTTTGACTTCAAGACATGCAGACATCCCTCCTCTTAACTTCAAGGAGAAATGAGAATAAAAGCTCTTTTGTGCTCTGTGAGCAAATAGGAAGCATTGTAGTGACAAACAGTTCCTATTGATCAAAAATAAGAAAAAAAGACATTTTGTTTTCCATTTCAGAGCAATCATTCAAAAATGCTGTGCTTTCTTCAAAGACATAAAAAATCATACAAAATAAACTAACAAATTAGTTTATGTATTTCTATTTTCTATTTTCTTGTTAAATCTCCATTATTTCCTTGTGCCATCATTTATGTTTGGAAAAGGCATTTTATGTAAAATTTTCTGTTTAAATTGGAGTGATCTATAAGGCTTTTTCTGGAGGTTTCTGGACCTTGTTCCCCAAATGAGACACTTCAACGTCAACAATAGGCATGTGGGCAATAAGTGAGGGGCCTAAATATTGTCATTTTGTTCATTTAAGGAGCCAGATAAAAGAAGTATGGCAAAATAATATCAATTTTGCTTTGTATCCTTATAGAAGAGGTGATATAATACTTTTAGAAATTGTTTGAAGAAACAGATTCAAGCAAGAACAGATAAGAGGTACTCATTATATTATGGCTTTTCAAAACTACTTTTTGGAGAATAGTGCAGTCTTTTCTTCTTCTCTAGATCTTCAAAGGATGATGTATTCATAAAGACCAGCCATTTACACAGAAAATTCTTAAGCTGATTAATAAGAAATGGGTACAGTGGCAAGTACCCAAAACAAAACAAAAAAATAATTTAAGACATTTAATTATTCCTGCAGTGTATGAAACTTTTCCTAGGTGCACAAAAATGTTGCTTTACTTAACAAAACTGCTTTTGTTATTTCTGTCTGCTTTGCCAGTTACTCGTGCTGCTTAGTGAGTTAATGTTTGCACTCATGACATTTATCATTAATGACGCCAATCACTGTAGAATTTATGTATTTATATATGTGCAATGGAATAGGCAAGCTGTAATAAGTTTGCTACCTCTTTGCAAATTATATGCACTTCAGATATGAGAAAAAGACTTTTATATTCTACTTGCCCTCTGTATTAATGTACTTTGGCTTGAATTTTAGTGGCTTTTAGCTTCTTTTTTTTTTTGACAGCAACTAAGTGCTGTGTGTGCTGACTTAAATATTGTGTACTAAAATTCACACAGGACTGGAGTAGTTAAATAGTGAACTTCATGATACAATAAGTCATAATTAAAGTCTATTTGATATTTACCTACCACTGGAGAAGGGTCTGAGGCAGGCAACTTCAGCATTCCTCGTCTTTCAGCAAGGGGCTCATGGATGAGTTGAATTTCTGTAATGTGGAGCTGGCTCACAACTGGAAGGTAAATAGTAGAATTATTAATATGGTGTTCATTCTTATTAATTTTCTGTACACTGTGGTTTTCACATTTTTATACACAAAATATACCAAAGAGAAGAAGAAATAGGTGATGGAAAACAATGTGTGTTTTATTGCAGCTAAAATATTTTGCTGATTTTCCAAACTATTAGTATGCTAGATAAATAAAGTGAAAAACTCTGAGTATATAACTAAATTTATGTTTAAAGATCTGTTTCCAATTCTCTCATTTTGAACTACCTGATCTGACCTAGTCCTAAAGACCATCCATTTTATCTAGGTAAGTAAAATATGTTCAAAAATAGAGCGAGAGCCAGGGGTATAAAGATGAGTATTTTATAATAACTTTTTTTTTTAGCCTTATATTAACCAATATAATATGTATATACTATATGGAATCGAAACTCTAGTGGGGAAATGTTTCTGATAAATTCTTCTTTGCCTTTGTGCTCACTTCTTGTTCTAGCCTGTAAAATGGCATGCAGGCTAGATGTGTTTCAAACTTATTTTGCATCTGTGGTTTGTGCTATTACATATTGTGTTTTAAGCTTGTGTGAGACAGTTGCCAAAATAACACAGGTGTATGTGGGTAATGGGCTTAAGCATGTGTTTTATAACTTAGCTGTGATTTTCTATTGTATATTTTGGTAATATATTAACTTGTAAGCTCTATTCTGCTTTAAACCTGTATATATGTGCATATACATGTGCTATATATGTGTACATGTGCTGTAATACACAGATAATAGATTTTATAATTTTCATATATACACCTATACACACTTACAGATACAAAACAGTTTCCATTATTAGCATGGAGATGTACTGTTATTCATACTGGGACAAATCACCAGTTTCTTAATCAGGAAAATTTTGACAGTGAAGTCTGAGTTACTGAGACTGTACTCTGAAGATTCCGCTATGTATTTAGATAAATATTATTGTACTTTTACAAGACTCTTAAAAACATATAAAATTCACTGACCAAATGATGGAATGGGAAAAATGTTAATGTTGCTGTATAAGTTTTACCCCTTTCAATATATGTGAAATAATTTTCTTCTGTTCTTGAGAAAACAGATTGTCTAAGTTTGTTTCATAGGCTAGAAGTTCATAACAGGAATCATTAACACTTTATTTTGAGAAAGATGGTAACACCAAATTCAACTTTTCCAACAGGGATGCTATCCTGCTATATTTTTCAAACTGATTTAATGAGCTCCAGCATCATTTTTCATGCCTAGTCTTGAGTTCAGATTCTGTTTCATCTGTGAAAGCTGGTAGTGTGTGTAACAAAGTGGTAAATAAATTTAATACGTTAGCTTTTCTTTTTTTATCATAACAATATCAAATACTGCACTAAGAGGAATGTCCAGTCAGGTCTTAGCAGCCTGGATGAAAACTCCCCAAAAAGTTCCTTTTTGTCGGACCTTTCTGAAGCTTTTTATGTAGCTTTTCCTATAGCTTTTTATATATCTATATTCTGTAAGTCAAACTCTTAAGAAGTATGGGAAAAAAACAAGGGAGAATTTAATCTGCTCTCTGAAAATAAAGTTGGAAGAGTATGATTTTGCTTTTTTCCAAACTACAACTAGTCCAAAACTATTTTGTTATACTCTTAGGGAATTAAGAAGAAGAGAAAAAAATCACTAAAATTGAAAGTAACTACAGTCTCATGCAAATTACATTTTCTGAAGTTTTATGTGTGATAACTCTCCCTCCATAACTAAATCTTATTCCCTTGGTGAATCATGCTTCGTATGGGATTGAAAAAGAAGAGCAATGAGGCCTCTTCTCTCATGTGAAAATGCCTCAGGAAGTTGATGCATATTCTTGTATGCACTTCTTGCTCTTCCCCTGACATGCATTCACACTAGGATGAGGAGGTCCTTACTGCAGAGTGCTTTGATTAACTGCTTAATTCTGAACCCCTTTGGAGGATGTCTTTATTCATTTGCAATGTGGTATGCACAGCCTGAGCCCTTCTTCTGTTCTGTTCCTCCCTCAGAGTATCTTTTAGGGGTCAGGCTGTTCCTTTGCGTGACACTACTAGATTTTTCACAGAAAATCTGGCTGTGTTAGCTCTGCAGTGCTTTCAAAGATTAGGACAGTGTAGAAAAAAAAGGTGTGATTTGAGATCTCACTGAATTGTTTAGATGATGTTCAGCTTGCTGGGATACTCTTTTTGAGTTCCTTTTTGGAGATTAGATAATTCTACAGACCCATGCCTAAGCTGGCAACAATTATGCTGCTTCTAAACTCCAGCTGCTCAATAATACAGGAAGAAAAGCTGCGTATCTGGCTTACTTCAACACAGAGTTAAAGTGATGTTCTAAAAAAATAATTACGGGTACAAAACCTCTTTGAATGGGTAATTGTGTCACCTCTTGGAAGCAGATTTATCCTGTGTTGTTTAGTAGTGAAAAGACAAAGACCTTGGTGAGGCTGGCAAAGTTCACCTCAGGGAGGCTGGTGAAGTTCCCCCTCAGAACTCTTTTATTTGCATCTGCAGCCTGATTCCCTGGTACCAATCGAAAACTCTGGTGCATCAACAGAAGCTGGAGAAGACACTTTGATTCTTCTTACAACAGGAGAGACATCATCCATGACATAGATATAATTTCCATTGATTCCACCTAGAACTTTGTGTCAGCATCTGTCTAATATTTATCCTTGGCATGCCATAAGCCCCTACAGCATACTACCAAGAAAATGAATCATTTTTAGGTTTTAATTAACTAGTGAGGTTTCATGTACTTACCATTAGAAATAAGTGACAGGACCCAGTAATTCAGTAATTTCTTCTCGGAAGCAGTTGTCAAAACAGAGGAAGGCTTGCAGGGTCTGAGGAGTTTCCTGATGATAGCTTGGGTTAGTTCTCACTCTCTGTTAAGAGAATAACAGTTCAGCTAACTCTACTCAAGTAGGCTTCTTTTCCCTTCTCCTTTTATAAGTGGAATGACCAGGTAATCTAAATCTCAAACAGATCCCTTCCTAGTCCCTGATTTTCTAAATAATACTTACAGTGTTAGGATTTAACATCCTACTTTAGACTAACAAAGATTTGTTAAGGCAATAGTCTGGAAAAAGTAAAAAATTTATTTTTACAATAAGAATAGAACTAGTCTGCAGGTTTTGGATGAAACAGCTCCACTGATGATAGTCCTATTAGTCAGCAGTCTCACTCACTCTGTCTTTATCTGAATATAACACTGAATGTCAACATCCTCAGCTGAGATGACAGCTTGACTTTGGCTGGGTAGACAATGTATGTTTCTACCAGATTTTTTTCTTGATGTTCAGCTACACCCCCAGAGAGAAATCTTTGAAAAGCAAAGAACAAAATGTAAGGATTCTTGACTGTAGAGGTTAGGTTTGTTTTTATACTCTCAAGATGCTAGGAAGATGCATATGCTTTGAAAAATCATTACCGGTTGGGAGAAAAAATGCTCTTTTCATCTGTGTGAGCTACCTTTTTTGTTTTGAGGCATAGAAGTATGAGATTAATGGAAAGCAAGGCAAGGTCTGGCATGGGTATTTCAGGCCATTAGTGTCACAGATTAGCAGATCATAAGAGCTAGAATTACGACCACGCAGGAATAATTGTAAATCTTTGTTGCCTTCTTTCCCCTTTTCCCAAACTAATCGCAGAATCAGTCTTCCTTATTGTAATCTGCTTATAAGGAACAGTTCAAAAGCTGAAGACAGTAAAAGATGACGCCTTAGCTTATCAATTTGACAATTTTCAGCTGTAGATTTACATGCAAAATTGAACTATAACTACCATAAAATATCTGTATTAATCGACAGTAGTTTCAAGAGACTATATATAAAGTTGGTTTATTGGTGAGTACCAGATATGTAAATTGATTAATTGTGGGTGTTGGCTTAGTTGTTTGGGTTTTTTTACTTAATATATTTACTTTGTTGTTTTTATTTATAGAACTTTTTCTTTTACTATTTTCTTTTCCACATCATCTTTATTTCTGTAGAAGAAGAGCTGATAGCATTTTAAAAGTGTGCCAGAGGACGCAATAACAAGAATGTAATTTCTTGTAGATAATTTCCTTTTTCTTGTTTTGTCATTGTTTATCTAGAGAGAATAGAAGAAATAAAATTATTTTGCATAAATATAATGGAGCTGATAAGTATATACCATTTAATACAGCAGTTGGGTGTTCAGGACAAGCAGTTTTAAAGGAGGCAAATCTGATGTAGCATCATTTTAGAATTAGATCAGGAAATTGGAAGGCAGTTTCTACACCTGTCTTTCTCAGAGATATTGGATAAACCACTTAAACTTGTTTAATTCTGTAAGTTAACAAGCTATTAATATGCATCCAAATGTTACTCTGCTGACTATTGAGAGAGGTATTTGAGATCTTAAGATGGAAGTCTTCCCTCCTCCCTCTACCCTTGTCTCCCCACAAGTTTTGGAAGACAATCATTGCCTCTTTCAAAAATTGTTAGTGATTATTCTTTTTTTACATGCCTTAAATAAGTCTGATTTTTATGTAAACTTGCTCCTTTACATAATCTTAATATGTATACATTTAGCACATGTTCTAACACGAGTGCCTCGATTTAAAGGGTTGTTTTGAGAAACAGCACTATTCATTTCTGCCTTTCACACTCCTAACTAAGGTTGTGCTGGTTGCACTTGCACATGCTGCTGGATGGTTGAACTGGCCTGGTGTGGATTAGACTTCTAGGATGGCATACATAATTTTGGAGGCTGAAACAGTTAACAAACAATTTCTAGTTTACAAATAAGCTATTAAAAACCTGGCTTGAAAATAAATGTTGCTATTGGAAGACAGCAGGGAAAACACCTGTGTTTCAGTGTGGTTCTTCTGTCTAAGTTAAAGTTCTTGATGTGCTCTTTGATCTCTTCTGTTAGTTCAGTTGGGTGTAACGGTCTTCTCTTTATTACATTCAACAACAAGGTAATCTGCTAATGGCAGCAAGATGAATATTATATATTCCATTCCTAGCGCTGGACTCAGATGAATGAAAATGGATGCAGACTTTACAGCTTATGTCAAGAAACTCTGTAGTGTCTTTTCCAGAGTCTAGACAGAAGGCTACTCTTACTCTGACTGTCTTTTTTTCACTTGGTGATAAATGGTTTAAAATAATGAAAATATTTTGTAGTGATAGTTTACATTCCTGGTCTTGTTTTTTCATAACTGGGAATTATAAAAAGTTGTAGCTCTTGTAGGAATAAGTGTAACTGGAGAAATGAGAGCAGCTCTGAAAAAGTCTGTCTTAAAAAGATGCAGCCTGTTGAAGATCCAGTTGCATCACAGAAGTCATGTTTATGATGGATGTATTCAAAACAACGAAAGAAACTTTTATTGTATCTGGGACATTGGAGAGGGAAAAATTCTAAACAGTTTAAAATTTGATATTACGTAAAATCTTGGATTCTTTACTTAGTGGTCTGGAATTTGCTTGAAATTTACTTGGAACTTTTCCCAAATGAAAACAAGAGACAAGAACCTCACCTGATACAAACTGGCATGGCTCCACTGAAGCCAAACAACACAGGGTTTGAAGCAGCTGAGGAACTGACTGCTGCTTTCAGAATGGAGGCTGGTCTTTATTCTGCCACTTTATTTATTTATTTTTTATTTAAATGTATGCAGATCTATCACCCTGTTTATTGGAACTAGAATGCCTAACTCATTTATTATGTATTTTGTGGTCAAAGGGGAGAGAGGGCTGCAATTTTCTGTGCAGATGGCAGAGGTACTGTACAATGGAGTGAAGTGTATCAATTAATCTCATCTAAAGAAGCAGACAGTGAAGAGGTTCAGTTCTGTGACAGCCTAACCATTAACAGCATCCCAAACTTGATTTTATTTCTTCACTTTTTTGGACTGAAAATGCAGTGGCTAAGATTTATTATGTCATTGTCGTCTCTGCCTTCCCTGTGTCTCATCTGTATTCTTTACAGAGCCTATAAACATGGGCTGTCAGCAAGCTAAACCTGTCAGATTTCCACTTCCCCCCTCCTCCGTCTGCTACTATGCTGCCCGAGAAACAGCCCCGCACACTGCACCCTCACCATGATTCTCATGATCACATCTCATTCATCACTGTGACTCCAAACTCAGCTCAACACATTAGAAAAAAAGGTCAGGGATATGAAAGGAAAAGAGAAATAAACAACTACCCAGCGGAAGCGGTTGAGCTACAGGAGACGTGGGAGGTAAGATCGGAGCCAATTTCTCTGCCAGCAGCTGTACTGGGCATAAAGTACTTGCTATACAAGTTCTAAGTGTTTTAAACTGGAGGGTTGTGTAGGGGTTTTCTGCAGCTCCTGGTTTATTTCCCAGCACAGAAGCATAGTGAAAGGATAGAAGACCTTAGTTAAAGGTGGGAAGGTGATAAAACTTTTTATAACTGGAGTAAAGATGACAGATTGGTTGCTGACTAGAAACCTGGGAGCATGCAAGACTTGGGTTCGAGAGTTCAATAAACAGTGATGAAACGACAAGTCCTATGTTGACTTTCTAAGCCAAACTTTAAGATGTTTTTATTTTGGAATGGGGAGAATTTTGTGTGGGTGAAAAGGAAATTATTTTATATGAAGCAGTAATATTCCTTTAAATGGGGTTTGTTTCCTCCTATGTGCTACACTGTGTAGAATTTATTTTTAAATTATTCTATCATATTGGTGATATGCCTTCTCCATTATCCTCACTACTACTTCAGTCATTTGTAATGAGCAGGTTTGTTTTCTTCATCAGTAATTATGTTTTTTGCCTTTGTGCAATTAATTTTTTTCCATTTTCTTAGCACTTTTAATCATAAACAGAAATATCTGTTGACTCTTTTATTATTTGTATTTTGCAAATCTATATTTAAAATATTGATGTGATATCATGCCAGTAATTTCTTTCTCCCAAGCAAATAAGAAGAAAAAAAAGAGAAACTGTAGAGCCTAAAATAAATAGTTGTAAAATTCTGTTCAGAAGAGTTTTTTTTCTCACAAATAGTAGTAAAATTCTAAGGATCTTAGTTTACACTTTTATTTATGTATACAATAATTGGTTAAGAATTTGACATGGCCCCTGATGATAACACGTTGCACAGCAAGTGAGGTGACTTTGGTCAAATAGTCCAGAATATAAATATCTCTATGGAGTAATGATGTGACTGTGCTTTATGTGAGCACAGATTGCTTGCTCCTAACCTTTTTAAACATGTTTCTGCCTAGCTTGTGTTACAAGCTTGTTTTTATGCCTTATGTGTTGTTGAAGCTAAAAAAAAATGAAAAGAAAAAGTAAATTAATTATTTGATAATTCTCTTTGAACAAAAAAAAGAAAGACGGATGACCTCTAGTAAAATAATTATCAGGCAAATGATAAAACCAAAAACATCCAAGGATTCAGCAGGGAAAAGGCAATTTAGTAGAAAATGGTTCACACGATGTCCATTAAATGCCACACTTTGGATGCAACCTTCAGTTCTGTTAGCCGTGGGCCACTGGCTCTTCAAAAGTGAGGAGGAATACTACCCTGTATTTTTGCTATATTTCTCATTCTTTTTGAAGAATTTACTATCATGCCAAAGATGAAGACAAAATGCTGGATTTTATGGCTCAAAACACAATAGCACATCTTACAGGGTCAGTTGTGGGAAGAATCTAGCAGAATTTGGGGAAAAACTTCATATAATTCAGAAAAGGAACTTTTTGCATTAAAAATAAAATTGAGGACTGCAATATCCCTTACTTCTGTGCAAGCGTTTGTGCTTTCTTTGGTGAATGTAATTGCTCTCAATGTCCATTAGGAAGATCTTTTCTCTATGTTCATCATACTCCATGGAATGATAGTATGAAAATTCATCAATTTTGAACGTACTGAACTTCCTAGCTTTAGAGGGTGGGGGAAGTTAAGATCCCCAAATCAGGTAACTGCATTACAACCTTGTATGCATAATGCAATAACTGAAAAAGGCAAAAAGCTGAGCACATGGAGTTACGATATTCAGAAAAAAGTTCACAGTCGAGCTGAGAATAGGTAAATTCTAGATTAATGAGAACTGTGAGGAGTACAATAAATTGTGGAGAATAAGAACTGTTGATGAAAACGTATTAGAAAAGAGAAGCATATTTTGGTTCCTACCGCGTACTGTATATAAATGCAGCATCGTGATACAGCAGAGCTCTGTACTGATATGACTCATACTTCAAAATAAGGAAAGAAATCCTCCAAGAAATTTGAAACTTGTGAAGAAAGAGGTGTGAAAAACACCTGGCAGTACACCTATAAAGAGGCTATAACTGCAGAACAATTAAGAAATAAATGTGAGTGGCTCTCCATGAACTCAATTGAACAGCAATAATAACAGTGCTGGCAGTATGATCTTACTAAAGGAAGAAAAAATAGAGGGTAAGATCATAATAATAAAGTAAATTATGGTAAAAAAATGGGATTACTTTAGGAAAAAAAAAGTATAAGAATTAGAAATAATTTTTTAGAGCATAACTTGTAAAAAATTATAAACAGTGTTATATCTACCACATCACTGCAAAGAAAATATAGATTAGCTGGAAGATGAAAAGAGGAAGAAGAAAAGTCCAGAATCCAGTGCTTCCCTCTTTATTGTTATACTAGGAAGAAGCCAAGTCCTAGCCAGTTTATCTTCTGGCATCAAATGAGATTGCTTCAGTTATCTTGATCAATACCAGATGAGAATGAGGTGTAAACCAAAGATTACTTTGCACTGAGACATCAAATATTCTTTTATGTTTCTCTGATAAAGTAGTAAATATTGAACTTGGCAGACTGAATCTGGCAAGTAGTTCAAATTTGAAGTAATGTTTTAGAAAAATGAATGGGTATTTCACTTTTCTCTCTTGAATAATATAGTAAAGTTTGCATTACATAATGTACTGCTATTCAAATAGATGCTGGAGGGTTACATTAAGCTTTGAAAAATTGTCTTTAACTGATATATGAAAGGCAGCTGTTTTAAAATAATAAGGCTAAGGACAGAAAGGCAATTTGGAAAGTGAGCACTTTCAAGTGACTAATTCATTCCATCAAGCAAAAATTTGTGTTAGCATTCACCATCTAGTAAATATCGTGAATGTTATATGACAGAACTTGCCTACTCTTAGTTGCTTACAATCACCAAAACTGGACTTGATCTGCCAGGCTGTAAATCAGATTCCTATAATGCAGATATGTACAGGCTGGATTTTCTACTCCTATATTTTTTAAGTAGGATTGGTTTAGTGGCACAGACTTCATTATCCAAGCTTAGCAGCTCAGCTTGCTGCAATCAATAGTGTGTAGACCAAGACAGATTTGCAAAATGAACAAAATTTTACCTTCATTAAAGACTTCATTGTGACTGATAGAGGTCAGGTCTGTATATTGAGTATGACAGTTATAATCCTTACAGTGCACTCAAGCCAATGTTTGCAACATAAAAGGATGCACCACACTAAAGATTGACATGATCACTGACCCCTTTTTAATTTTCTGGCAATGTTTGCTTCTCATTTGAACAAGTCTTAAAAACATTACTTACTATATGGAATTAGGAAAAATATTGAAACACATTCAGATTTCTCTTCAGAAACAGGTAGTACTCTTAATTCTCAGATAGGAGCCTCCTTCTGAGATTCTAACTACTCTGTTCTTCTATTCCAAACTTGGTAGGTTTATTTAGACCTCTTGAAAATGTGAAGAGAAGAGGGTACATTTGCATGCTTAAGAAGTGCTTAGTCTTGATTAGTAGTGCATAGGAAATCAAGTAGGGTCTTATTTTTATCACAATTTATTCATTCAATGCTATCTATAATGCTATTTATTTAATAGGTATAGTGCTAGTCATGCAACTGAGTATATTTGAACATTGAATTTTATTTTTGCTTCTACTTTTCCCTACAAGATTTCCATGATGCAAAAAGACTTCTCAGTTCTCTTATATGTCTCTGTAATGAAAATCGCTGTCTAATATCATCAGGGAATGCATCCTCTGGGTGTGCTGCTTCACTTCTTTTCTTTGCCCCCTCCAGCGAAGGCAAACCAAATGTTTAAACAAGATTAGCCTGTTTCAAACTTCTTACACAAATATGAACCAAGCTATAGTTTAGGAAAGAATATTTTCTTTTTGTGGTTATTTTTCTTTTTTTTGAAATGTCAATGTTTGAAATGGTTTAAAGTCATTCAAGAGTGACCAGAATACAGTATTGAATGTAGTTTGTTTCCACTTTCTTTCATATGCTGCCATGTGAGGGTGTGTAACAATGCTTGCCATTTTATTTTCTTCAGGACACAGCCTGTAATACCTTTTTTTTCCAAATTACTGTATATTAAAAAAAAGCGATTATTTTTAAAAAACCTCAGGAATCAATTAGAATTGAAAAATTCTACAGGATTTGTACAGAAGAGAGAGAGAATAAATAAAGACATTTTTAAAAGGTAGTCAGACAATTTTATGGTTAGTCTTTCAAGAATTATGCCAAACATTTGAGATTCAGACTACTTCCTACATTGTGTATTACATTCATTACTGGTACTGTAGTTAATATGTTCTTAGCATTCTGTTGCCTATTACAATAATGGGACATAATGAGATCTCTTTTTTAGTGCACCAGGTGTAAAGAGTGTATTATTCAGGATTTCTCAGGCAACCACTGGAATCTAGTCAGCACTGAGGTACGCTTGCTAGTAACCTGAGACAATCTGCACCCTGGTGTGTAAGAGCTATGGGTTAAGCCCAGCCAGTAGCCAAGCCCACACAGCTGCTTGCTCACTGTCCCCAGCTGGGATGGGGAAGAGAATGGGAAGGGTAGAAGTGAGAAAACTCATGGATTGAGATAAAGACAGTTTAATAGGAAAAGCAAAAGTTGTGCACACAAGCATAACAAAACAAGGAATTCATTTGCCACTTCCCGTGTACAGGCAGGTGTTCAGCCATCTCCAGGAGAGCAGGGCACCATCACGTGTAGCAGAGACTTGGGAAGACAAATGCTGTCACTTTGAACATCCTCTGCTTCCCTCTTCCCCCAGCATGAAATTCTGAGCATGATGCCATGTGGTATGGAGGGTCCCTTTGATCAACAGGGATCAGCTGTCCTGACTCTGTCCCCTGTCAGTTTCTTGTCCACCCCCCAGCCTCCTCACTGTTGGGGCAGAGTGAGAAGCCGTAAAGACCTTGATGCCACGGAAGCACTGCTCTGCAATAAATAAACATCCGCACGTTAACAATGCTGTTTTCAGCACAAATCCAAGGCATAATCCCGCACTAGCTACTCTGAAGAAAACTAACTCTACCCCAGATGAAACCATCAAAGTAATTTACCTACTTAGAAGGTCTGACAACAGTCCAGCTTCCAAAGTTTCTATGAGAAACCTTTTATCATGTGCCATGGAGAAAAAAGTAAAGCTAAGGTGAACTTAAAGAGAACATCCCACCTCATATATGTCTTGGCTTGAAGTTTTTAGCAGCAAATAGCCTGAGAAGAAGCATGGGAGCAGCTTTTGGAGGAAATTAGTATCTTTCCCTTTACTTTCATAAGGGCTTTGAATGTTTACATGACGACACTTGTATGTCCAGGAAAGGAAAAAATATTCTTGTTAGCTCTCTCTGTTAAAATATAGCTGAATGTGAATATTAGCTCTCCTTCTGCTGTGATTCATAGGCAAGATGACGAAGAGGTAGATCTAATTCAATACAGTGGAATATTGCTAATTGTGATTTGGACAAGAAAGATTGTCTCAATTAAAAAAACACAAAAAACCCTGTCAGATCCAAATTAATACAGGGTTGTTTAACTGTGCAGAACAGTAATCTATTCTTGATATACCACATTGATATGGCACCAACATTACCAATATCATTTCCAGTGTATGTCTAGTGACAAAACAACTTTGTAAAACAGAATCTCCATTTACAAACCATTTTCTCAGTAAAATCTTTGTCAAGAAACTTCTTCTTTTGCTCAAAGTTCATCCAACATTATTTATGACATAAGGTCTGTAAAATGTAACAATTTGGATCTATCAGCTTATTTTAAATACCTTTTGTCAGTCTTTTGGTTTAAGAACCATCCCTAATCATTTCTAAACATTATTTTAATTTTACTGACCAATATATTTTTACTTTTCCTTTGTGATGCTGCTGTAGCCCGAGATTAGTATGTAAAAAAAAAGGGAATAGTACTAAAAACAGTAGAGACCCCTAACAGTATCTTGGAGTATTGTTTCTCCAGAGACATTCTGAAAGAATAGATTAAAATAAAATCCACCATTGTACAACGTCTGTTTCTTTGTATGTATACAAAGTGCTTCATTAGTGATAATTTGTTTCTGAAATTGCTTTTTTACTACTTTTTTTTTTGTCTGGGTATCCAAGGTAAATACAACAAAAATAACTTGTACTGAAATATTACAATATCAGTAGAAATATTTTCTGATTTCATTCTAATTTTATTTTTACTTAGAACAGTTTGGGAAGTAACAGGGAAAATTCCCTTCCAAGAAATTTCTCCAATTTTGCTTTTTTAATTGTCAGCTCTTAATGAAAAGAAAGTCTAAATCAAGAAATATAAAAGAACTATAATACTTGAAATTTAAGATTCTCTAACATATTATAACTACTTACAGGATAGTGATATGAGAAGCAGAAAAAAGTAATAAATTGTCCAAATTTGTGCTTTATAGCATGTTTTCAAGAAGTTCAGGATAGGGGATATAATTTGATGCATTCTTTTGAAATATTTAGATAATATTAATCAATTGCATTTTTTATAAGAAAAAGAAATGACACCACTGTTTTATTTCAAACTGTTTTTCTGGATGGAATAACTGTTAACAGTGCTTTAGACTTCAGGGACTGACATGACTTATAGAATCTTTTACTGATGAATACATGGATGGAAAATATCCAGCTGGATTTCAGAGTTTAGACTAAGCTTTCATAGTTGGAAAAATCACAATTTTGTAATGTTAAAAAAAAAATTGAAGTATAAAGACAGTATCAGGACCAAGTTTTTGTAATTTCATTGTAACAAAATGTCTAGAAATAAAAAATTTAAAGAATTAAATATTTTGTTAAAATCCTTTTAAATAATGAAGAATGAATAAAATTGCTACCTATTTAAATTTTTTAAATGCTATATTTGTATGCATTTAGATTCTAGAAATGTGTGTTTCTATTCTCTAGATTGACTTTCATTTTGATTGGCCTACAGAATAGTATTAATTTAAATACCCACTTTTTTTCCTCTGTGCTTTTCCAAATCTTTTCCAAATTTTTCACTTCCTATAAAACCATGCTAATGAATGCTTCTTCATTGGGTAGCATAATCTTATTTAAGGATTTCCTTAATTTTTTTTTTTCCTAGTTAACATCCCTCAACCGTTTTTGCACTTAGAGTTTGAATTTTCCCCTCATTTGACCAAGACAAAGACAAATGAAAGCATTAGACATAGCCGTTTTTACTATCACTGTTCAAATTAAAATTCTGTGATGCTCAACCATTCTCTTATTTCTTACTCCTGCTCCCAAACAGATGAATTTTGGGTTTTTCTTCATTTATTTATTTTCATTTCTTCTTTTTCCCTTTTTCATCCTATACCAATCTTGTATCAAATAACCCCAACATTAAACCCAGGGCTGCATTTTATGGGTGTTGCAATCAGAAGCCTGGTTTTTATTTTAGAATTTTTTCAGGAAATTACCCTACATTATATGTGTTCATAAAATATTACCGGGTTACTCTGTTTACTTCAGATGACAACAGTTGTACGTTTCCCAGCTGTTTTAATAATTGCTTAACCAGAGACAAGGCTTAGTCTGGGATTAAAAATATATGAGTTCAACTCTCCAGTCCATGAGAAATACTAAGTTATTCTATATTCTATGTGAAAAAGTGGAATTTTATTTCTTGCCTCATAAAGATACTGAGAGCTTAATTCCCTCCAGATTACAGAGCATTTAAATGCTATCAGAAAATGAGGAATGGGCAGATAAATGTGTTGATAGACCCAAATAATGTGCCTGTCATCCTCAAAAGCATCTTAGGTGGTGAAATGCCCCATTATCACTGGAAGTCAAATAAAAACATACACATTTTTTATCCAAGAAAGATGTCTTGAACTTTGGTCTCATGCTTTATTGTAATATAATGATGAAATAGTATAATTGTCCAAGTTAAAAAAAAAAGAAAAAAAAAGCACACATGGAAAGTGATGTAAATGGCTGATGTGAAGAGGAGTATATTGAGAAGGCATTGTAGAAGGAGACAGACAAATGTATCTACCAGACAGTCCTCTTGTGTTTTTCTGTCCTGCTGCACATAAAACCTGAGGATAGCAACTCAAGATTTCTGCAATGTTTGATTTATTCCTGCCCCTAGCTGAGATACCAGAAAATTATCTTATCCTTCAGATTTCAGTGTGTTTACATAAATGAACATATTTCATTTCATTCATTTCATTCATGGGATTTGTGCCTTTATGTCATATGCTGGAAGGCTTGGGGTCTTCTACTGCTGCCTCAACCACAGCTTTCCAGTTATTTCACAAAGAATATGAAACTATTACATATGAGCAGCAGAGTAGTTGCAAGGGACATCCTGTGCATGGCGCTAGGTAGGAAATGCTGAGTGAAACTGTTCAACAGGCACTTCTCAAGTTTTTACAGGACTAATAAGCAGAATTCCAGGTTAAGCAGTTGCTGATGTTAGTATTTTTCCATGGATAATACCTTTGATTTCTTTACATGAGCTCAAAACAGTGAACAGGAAAAAAACAGGATTTTGGTCTTCATAGCATTTTTAGTCTATAACAAGTTTGTTAGTTTCATAAATTTATGAACGTATTTTGAAAAATATCTGAGTTTGCTAATATAAATCAAAATTCTTCAAGTTTTACATTGTGAAAATGGCGGAGTTTTAATTAAGGTAGCTATTAATATTCAATATCACTGGTCCTTCCTTGAGAAGCAGAATGTAATGAACTTTATCTTACAGAAGTGGTTTCTATTCAGGAATCTTGTGGTGAAGAAGTGCTTGATCTAGCCGTCTAATAGTTCTTGATTAAGTTGAATATATTTATTTGTATGAAATTATATAGACAAGGTGTTGTGAGCCCTGGTTTTTATCCAATAAGTCACCTCTTTGACAAATAGGCAACTTTTCAGTTTACCTCCAAATTTATTAAAAGTTCTGCTTAATCGCACATACCATACTCTTCTTATAAATTACTAACTTAATTAGAATTGACAGTGAAAGAAATCAATTCTTCTTTGTAATGTGAGATAATCTGTTCAAAAACTCTGCGTTATTATCTGAGTTTTACCAGCATAACCATACCAAATGAGTAATTTATAAATATATCAGCCCATTGTATCAGCATTGTCAAATTAGTAATTGGAAGAGAAATAATGATTCATATTTCAAAATCACCACACTTGTCTACTTTTTAATTCTGTGGAAAGCACACGTAGCCCCATTCTGGCCTAGGGGCTAAGTAATCATAGAGATTCTATTATAAAATGTTTCTGCTCTTTTTTTCTTAATATTACTGTTTTTCTTCTCATTTTTGCCCCATATCTCTCCTTGATGATCCTGGCACAGCTTACTAGAATGGAGACCCATCTGAAATTTGAGATCTCTGTAACTTTGAAATTTAATGCTTCTCTATATATTTGCAGTTTTCTACAAATGTGTGTGGTGTAGTACACTTATCATTAATCTAATAATTCATTATGCCATGGCTGATCCATTCTAAATGCATCGCCACAAATATTGCCTACTACACAAAACTGGAGACTAACACTCTCTGACAAGTTGCTCTACAGCTTCTGGAGAGACTAGAGCAGCAAATATGTAATGTGGGTCATGTTAATGTTCTTGAAATGATTGATAAGTTTTTAATTATAAATCAAATTTTAATTTAGTTACTCTGTTCAGCCAAGTATATCTTATGAAATTTAATGTATGTAATATTAATACATTATATAATTGAGTTTCCAGTGTTGGTAGACTTGGTTGCTTGAGAATGCAAGTAGATCTTTTCATAGTGACTAGTTTTATGATTGGGAACTTAGTCCCATCAAAAGGAATGCAGGAAAACACCCTTTTTTATGGTATTTCTTGTACTGGAATGATGGCATGAAGAAAAGTTACTGTTTGAGGTCTTGATAGACAATTTTTTTTTTCCATCTATGCCCTAGCCTTGTTAGCACTGAACTATAACGTTTTTCTGTAAGTATTGTGATTCTGTCTCTTCTCTTAGGCACTGTGAATCATACATAACTCTATGGAAGGATACGAGCAAAGGCAGCTAATAGCAGCCAGTCAAGGACACCTCCATATTACTTTAATTTCATTACTAAATATGGATAATAGGTCATATTTTCCCTGATACACTTTTCAGGCTCAAAACACTTGGCATGCATTCAGTTTGATTTCTGTAGTCAGTCCTCCCTGGGTTTAACATGTATGTGTTTTCATGGTTTTGGTAGATGGCATTTATTCCTGACTTTCTCTGGAAGAATGGAAATTATCAAGACTCTGTAATATATTGTTGCTTCTGTATAACTTTCTCTTCTTTTCTTAAATTTCTCTAGTATTCATTGCAAAAATTCCCAGAAAGCTCATTAGTCTGCTGGACTTCGTGTCTTCAGCAGTTTAGTCTATGATACATTTGTGTTTTTAATGACGTTTGTACCCTGCTGGTCAAAGTAACTGTAGGCAAGCCACTTCAGTAAATACAGTATGTTGAATAATGTTGAATATGATAAATGAAAAATTAAGTTCTCTTGGAACAACTCCTGCGTGTTACAAAAGATTGCAAAATACATATGATTTTCATAAATTGAATATGCTGCCTGGAGGTTTCAATGCTTAATTAGAAAATATGATTAAAGGAAACTGAGTAGATAAATGGTACCACGAATTTTCTTTGTGTTTGTTCTTTTACATTGAATTAAGGATCTCATTTTTTAAAAGACTTTTAACTGGAAAAAGGTAGGGCCAAACTTTGTTAACCATAAATAAACATTTGGTATACCATACTTTACTACAAGTCACAAATTCAGAGTTCAAGAAAGAATAAGAGTTTATTATCTTGGTAGTTAAACAGTGCTACCTTAGTAGTAAGACAGGCAGCAAAAGGAAACTTGTATTTCCTCACTTCGATTTTGAATAGTAAGGGAACTCTGCAGAATTGGCTATGTTTAGTTTGACTAAAAACTTACTTCAGATCTTCTATCTATTAGGGATAGTTTACCTTTTTTTTGCGGGTTTTTCTTATTGCAGCCTAATGTGTAGGGATGCCAATTTGATTTGATATTTGGATTTTTAAAGAGATTAGTTCAATGTGTTTTTCCTCATTGTATTAAGTAACTTCAAGAATGATTACTTTGGTTCTATATGTTCGTGACTTTTAAAAAATAATTTATGCATTTTAGATGAATATTAATGAATAACTCTTCATTTAGTTGGTGAACTTCTAGTTATTTCTTATTTGACTACTAAAAATACAGTAACTCTTCTTTGTTTTTCTGCTTCTGTTTGTTTGCCATCATTCAAGGTAATGATTACAGACTCAGACTTTCAGTCACCATTTCCAGTAATATTAGAAAAAATTCCACATACATATTATTCATAGGAAGCTGTATAGTTAAACAAAATATATACATGCGTTTGGGCTGGAGGAAAATTATGGCTCTTAATGTTGCTTTTTGGGATGCTGGTTCTCCAAGAACAGGAGATTAATAGTATGTCTTGCACCACTGACAATAAAATTAACTTTATATCAAATTAAATTAGCACCGTAGAATCCTAATAATACTAAATACTTCCTTGGACACTATTATTGGACAAAATGTATAACCCATAACAGTTAATGTACCAGTGATGATAAAGATGCAGCAGAAGCTGTAATTGGAAAAGCTATCCTTTTTCGCGCTCTCATCTTCTATGCTTTTATTCCCTAATATTTATACTGGTATTAGTAAAAATAAATGTTATCACCATGACCGTGTAAAGTTAATAAAAAACCTGTTGGAGTAAATATTCAGAGAACCAAGTCTCAGATTTCTAAAATGTTAAATACCTTTAGTATTCTTATTTTGGGACTCCAGGAAGATGTAAATTTTTAGGGAAAATATTAGAGAATAAAAATTCATATCTCAATTATTTTTAATAGATCTGTAAGGAGAAAATACACAGCTCTGCTTTTTAAAGTAAACAAATAAACAAGCCCATTTCTAATTCTTAATTGTTCCTACTTCTACTTAGTCTTTAAATCCTATTTCTCTTTACATTCTCATTTGCGCTCAATACTGAACTCTGAGAGGCATTTTGGGAAAGTGTGCAATAGAAAACATGTAGCATGAAATATTGTGACAAAGTAATTTTTTTAAGCTGCTTCCAGGCAGGGATAAATATTTCTTCTTTCCAGAAGATTCCTCCTAGTGTATATTTTCAATATAATTTGAGTCTTTTTTATATTTTATGGTAAACTAGAGAAAGCAAGAGAGAAAGAATGTTTTCTAGCAGGTAAAAAATTCTTCCTGGTAGAAGGCTTGAGTGTGTATGCATTTGTGTGTGGGAGGCTGTGTTTAACAGATTACTCCTTCTTTCAAACAAAACCACCAGTTTTTAAATTTTTTATTCATTAAGCATTACCCATAGATTTTAAAAGGAAAAAAAAAAAAGGAAAAAAAAAGGCAACAAACTAGTAGCACTCTTTCTTTCAACAAAGCAATGCCCACTGTGTCTCAGACACATCTTTTGAAAAACCCTCCTCTTTATGAGGTTCTCGTTGCAGTGCCTATCTCAGCCCTAACTGAGTCTCACGGGGGCAGGACTTTGCACAGGATTTCCAGAGTGCCATTTTTAGTGCCAGTTTGAAAGCAGGAGACTCTGGGCCATACTTTGAAATATCATTCAGTGCCTGTTTGATGGGACTGGAGTAATTACTGACTTTATCATTCCCTAAACACTAAATACATTTTGAATCTCTAATGCTGATTTTATTAGAACAGAGACTAGAAGCATGAACTTTTACAAGTACAGAGGTCAGATAATGACATTAAACTAAGAGGGTTTGTGAAAAGAATTTTCTCGTGCCTCTTTTGAGTTTTCAGAGTTCTCTTGTCCTGCAGGCTTGCTATCAGTCCAGGTCCTGAGATTTTGTTGATCCCTTGGAAGTGGCTAACTCCCATTTTGGAGGTGTATATGTTTGAAAATACCCTTTTCTTCCCCACTGTATGCTCTGTAAGCAACATCCATCTCCCTCCTGTGTGGAACCGGGCTTTTAAAGAAATGGGGTATGGTGGCTCATAGTGACTAAGATAAGCAGATTCCACTCTTGGCACCTTTTGAAATCAGAGGTTAGAGGTGCTCAGAAAGAGGTTTGCAAGAAAAAGTTTTGCTCAGTAGGTTTGTATTGTAACATGAATGAGTACGAAAGAATGATAAACATTATTCAATTTTAATTTGGTCATGTAGTGAAGTGACATAATTTATGTTGCTACCTCTGTCTTTCTAAAAGGAAAAGCTCTCTGCCTTTGTGCTTTCTAAATTGCATTTCATGATGGTTGGCCAGTAAATTATATTTGGTTGATGCTTTTCATGCCACAAGTATATGCAGTGCCTACAGAAATGTCTTAGGTAGAGAGCAGTACTGTCAAGAAGAGGGCTTGTAGCAATTAACTAACATTTGTGCTGCCATTTAAGATGTTTTCACTGGTCTCTGGGAGACAAGTCCGAACAAAGTTTTCTAGGGAAGACTTTCTAGAGTCTAACAAATTGTATGGATAGAAAGCAGCATTCACATAGTCTGTGCTTTTTCATCCTTCAGACTCCTTGTTTTGATCTTCTGGAGCCTTGCCATGATGTAGCCTTGGGCATTAATTCCAAATGCAAAGTGCTTGGTCTGACTTTCTTAACATGTTCCAGAATGACTACTAATTATATTGGATGGGGCCTGCCACTGCTGTCCTGCTTCTGTGTTCCAGTTTCTGTCTCTTGTGCTCTTATGTGCTCCCCGTCTTTGCCTGAAATGAAAGGACTCATTTAATTGAATGTATTTACCTGAAGAATTATGGTTTGGTCCCTTGGCTGTAAGGCTGGTTGGAGGCATTTGGCACGGAATCAGTTTCAGTGGATTGTGGCTGCCTGTTCTTATTGTATGAGGTTGCCAGTTGTAGTTTATAGTCTGCGTGGAGCAGCTAATCTCTCTCTGGTGTAAAGGACAGAGCTGGGTTGCTGTATACTATACATTACAACTACTGCCAGCTGGAAAGATTGCTAGGCACTCTAGAAGATTTTTTTTTCCTGAAGTAAGGACTTTTACTTAGTTTCTATATGTAGTTTTTTTCTTCTCTTGATTATCTCTTAGCAACAGGCTTGAACAGTGTTAAGAAGATTAAATGAATAAATGAAAAAGGAGACTGGTGGGAATTCTTTTGAACTCACTGCAGAATAGGACAGAACAAATGGAAACAGATGTAGCATTGATCTACATCTGACCATCATTGCATCCTACAACTAACCCATAAAGGTTGGAAAAATAGCAGATGTGTTTTATTGACATTTATCACAACTGTGTGGCTGTAGAATTGTTTAGAAATACATGACAGGCGGGAAGAAAAGCCCCACTGGGTCTCTTCCTTAGCTGATTATATATGAATTCAAAAGAAAAGTCAGATCTGTGCTAAGTAAAAGTTACAAAAGGAGGAAGATTTAATCTATATGTTATAGTAGATTTAATATGTTATAGATTTATTGTATTTGTTCTAGTTGAAGTTGAAAATGAGGCAGTTAATGCGAAGCTTTCTTGGTAGATTGAAATTAATCCATAATGAAAAAATAAGACTAGTTAACAAAATAGTGAAAGTTAGCCCTTTTCCATGTGTCATCTTCCCATGCAATGTTTGGAATCGGTGAAAAGTAGTGTGTTGCTACTTTAGGTTCATGCACACTTGCAATAAAATATAAGAATGGCAATATACTGAGTCAGATATCCACATAAGCTAATATTCTGTCTCAGATAGTGATCAAATGTGAAGGCCTAGAGAAGAGGCAATTCACAAAGTGATTGTCCCTTCTACTTGGCACTGGTGAGACCACAACTCAAATCCTGTGCCTGTTTCTGGGCCCCTCACTACAAGAAGGATGTTGAGATGGTGGGTCATGTCCAGAGAAGGGCAATGGAGATGGGGGAGGGTCTGGAGCACAAGTCTGATGAGGAGCAGCTGAGGGAACTGGGGGTGTTTCACCTGGAGAAAAGGAGGCTCAGGGGAGACCTTATCAATCGCTAAAATTGCCTGAAAGGAAGGTGCAGCCAGGTGAGGATCAGTCTCTTCTACCAAGTAACAAGCAATAGGACAAGACGAAATAGCCTCAAATTGCAATAAGGGAGGTTTAGATTGGCTATTAGGAAAAATATCCTCACCAAAAGGGTTCTCAAGCATTCTCATTCAAAAGGCATCTAGATGTGATGCTTAGAGACATGGTTTAGTGGTGGAATTGGCATTGTTAGCTTTACAGTTTGACTCAGTCATCTTAAAGGTCTTTTTTTAACCTCAGTGATTCTATGATTCTATTGTATTCTTCCATTGTGTGTTTTCAGCCTTCCTCTATTTTCAGGTCATGGGCTCTTGATATGAATGAACATCTTATCTGGGTATTTAGCAGCCTTCTGTGGATTGGCCTTCCATGACCTTTTCAAGTTTCCCCTAGGCCTCTTTTGAAACAAGCAATCAAATATGGTTTGGCAAGAAGTTCCACAATTCAATCATCTGTTTTGAGCCTGACTCCTGCTGGCTTAGCTTACTACCCCCTATCTTGTTTTGAAATACAGTTCACGTCTTTTCCTTTGTTATTTAATTTTATAAAATTTTACCACATCTCCCAGCTTTTTTTTTTTTCCCCAGGCTGCAGAGATCAAATTCACTCAGGCATTCAGTGTAGGTAAGACACTCCATCTCTTTGCCTTTCTCCAAGTTCTTGAGATGTAGAAGGAGGGAAGGGCCAGAACTGCATGCAATGCTGAAGAGGCAGATGTACCATGGATTGGTACAATCGCATGGTAATATCAAAGTCCGGTGTATTTTCAGGATTATCTATATATTTCAGAGCTCTCCCAATAGGTTTGTGAGTTAATGCAGGCACAATTTCTCCTCTAGTGATTCACCCATGGGAATTGCAAACTAGGAGATTATGCTGAATGTCTTGTTTTGTGGGACAGTCCAAAGAAACTTACTTTGGTTCACCAAAGACGAGCCCAAAAGTAAACAAGTGATTTTGCATGTGTATGTGTTTGTGATCCTTAGACTTAAGCCATGTCTATATATAAATGAAATAATACAAAATCAGTTATGCATAACCATCTGTGAGTCCAATTATTGCTCCCTCATTTTGAAGAATTCATTTTCAGTTAAGGAAAAAAAAGTCATCTGCCCCCATGACAGAGAAATTATTTGATAGCAAAAATATTACAGGTAAAACACAAACAAAGTTTTTAATTTTGTTTAGCAAATGCCATAACTTGATTGATTTTACTGGGATCTAAGGTCTTTTGCATTGTTTGAAGACCTGGGCCAATAAAGACAAGTTAATTTGAATTTTTAGCAGTAAAATTATCATTAAAATAGTAGTTATTAATGGTTCTGCATATACATTTTCTGACTGCACAGAACAGGAAGAGTTTGAGCCTAGAGTGTGTTTATTAGTTGTATGTGTAATTACAGCCAAAAGTAGAACAATGTAAAATTGTTGGAACAAATTCAATTAATTAGGAATTGCTCTGTCTGAAAGTGAGCTAATTGAACGGTTGACAATATCATGGTTAAAGAAGACAACAATAAATTGTTCTTTTTAAGGAAGCCTTTTTGATGCAGCAACTAAAAGGCTCAGTGTTCTTAACACTAGAAGAGAATCTTTCTCCTAAGTTAACAGGGAGATAAAACAAAAGCTGAACAAAGTCCTCTTGTTTCAGAATAAGATCTGAGAAAGGGTCAGTTCAACCTTTGAACAGGCATTGTCCTTTCCACTCTTTTACATCCAGTGCTATATGTATTTTTGTGTTCTCTTTGCTTTTTTATTTCACTTTCAGAATAAAACACTTCTTTAAAGTAGGTGGCAGCTACTTAGTACATTTAAGGGTCATTCTTTATTTCTATTTATTGCATTTGATCTTGACAGCATGTGTATGAACATGTCCACAAGTCACTGTCGCATGCATTAGGTCATGTTTCTGTTCCTTCTGATGTCATATCTTGTTTTAGTTTTTAAATTATACCATACTTTGGAGGAATATTGTTGTTCAGAGAACATCTTGTACACAAAAACCAACTCAAGTCGACAATTTACCTTTCAAATGAGTAAAAGCATCTAAATGAGGAGCAATGAAAAGAACAGTTGATCACAAGGAGCCATAGTAATTTCCATGTAATTTTTAACTTGACTTTTATGACTGTATTTTTTTTAAAGCCAAAGCCCATAATGCAGAAGTAAAATGAAGTTCATGGAAATGTTCTGTTTACTTATTAATAATGAAACAATTGCTTGATTTTGATTTTGGATATAAGAGGATTCTAAATTCAGTAGTATACTTAAGCTGATCTCAAGGACTGAGCACAGGCTTAAATGTTTTTCCTAATTGCTTGGAATAAAGAATAAAATAAAATGAGCATAGAGCAAGAAGTTTTATAATAGTAATTAACCAAAGGATCTGTCTTCACAAGTTAAATTCTATGCTGCTAATTTATGAAGAGATAAATTAGCAGCAGAGATTACTAAAACAGTACATTCAGCATAAAAATATGTTTCAAGTACATTTAAAAAAATACAGTCTGTTGAAATCCCTAAAGTCCTTTAAAGCAATTCACTTCCTAGACAGAGATTAATATGACCATAATGTTATTTGTATTGTTACACTTTTTAATTAAGCAGCACACAATGAGTTTACACAGGCACTAAAAATCCCTTCTTAAAAAGGTTTTATGAAATAATTTGTAAACATCCACAGCAAAGTAAAGCTCAGTGGATTCATCAGAACAATATTAGCTCTATTAGCATGTCACAAAAATACAGGTACTTGTTTAGTGGCACCTGATAACTTTTATAAAAGAACAGGAGGGATATAATTAGAAAAGAAAGGACAACCAGACTGTTGGGGATTTATCAGCGCCGCAAAGTTACCGTGACGGGTTGCTATGAGAAGCTTTAATTAACCATCAATCACACCAAACATTTAAATGATCACATAGGTATTGTGGTGTACAACATGCAGAACTGCTTGAAGCATCATGAGAAAACCTGTATAGAAACCAGCATCAAATGTCCCATTTGTTATAATAACTGCTCTTCAACTACATTAATTATTTAATGTAGGGATATGGAATTTATGAAGCCAACTGAGATTAAAATGTGAAGTACTTTGCAGGTTATGAAATGCTGGAATGAGTTTAAACCTTCAGCCTAAAATGATAAGTTTTAATACTGGAAAACAAATGAGAAAACCAATGAGAAATAAAACGGTAGTAACTCTTTTTCTATTATTATTAGTATTCGTTATATTACCCAAAATAATTTCACTACTATTTCTTCTCCTTTTCTAAGAGAAGGTGGGATATTTGCAAAAGACCGTAGCCAGGAAGGTACTAATCTGAAAGAAGGCATTGACTCATTAACCCTTAATATAAGGGTTGGCTCACTGGCTTGTAATGTCTTGAAATCATTGTAATTATGTTTCTCTGTTGGTTTAGCATTCCAGATGATCTATTATTATAATTAATTTCCACCACCAATTCAATATTTTAGCTGTTGAAGGAGTTGCGATTCTAATACAGATCAAAGGTTTAATATGTATGTATAGTGTCTTGATTTAAATATCTGGATAAGAATCCAGTTGGGTCTAGTTTAGTAGATTCCTAAAATTGATGGCTAAAGAAAGGGAAGTACTCTGAATTAATATCTCCAATAAATGCTGATGGTTTTACACCTCTCTAGCATCATTAGGAGATTAGCCTGGTAAATTAGCCAGCTAATTCAGTTGTTTGAAATGCAGTTAAATTAATAGTCCCTTAGCCTCCTCTTTGGGTTGCTGTGGTATATAACCTGGCTGTGACAAAATTGGTTTTTCATAATTTCTGATTTCTTACAATGTTTCAAGACCCCTACTTATTTTGACATTTATCCATCATCTTCTTTATCTTTGTTTGTGGGATTTCACTGTTTACTTTTTCCTCTTTTATTGTCTTTAAATGTATTTTATCTAGGAAAATATGTTTACTTCTGGTTCATTGAACATCTGATTTGTTGGACATAGGAAAAATTTAAAGAAAATAGCATTTTAATTGAGTATAACTTGCATGCCAGTACACTGAATTTGATATTCAGTAGCAAAAGATTATGATATTTACAGATCTTATAGCATATATTTTCTAAATTTGATAAGACTGGAACACTGATATTTTGAAAGGTGGTGAAGTTGTACAGGGGGAATGGGGAATGGTTTCCAAGGAAAAACAGGAAAGAGAGTCAGTATTTAATATGGACAGTGAGACTGATGAACTGGTGAACACTTTAAAAACTGCATGACCAGGTATGGCAAAACAGTGTTTGTTCTGCCTTAGAGAAAGCAAGGAAATAATAATTTGGGCATTTTTTTCATCTTCTGAATTGATTTGATTCAGAAGCCAAATGGTAATTGGCTGAATTTAATATTATCCAAGATTACAATAGACTCTCATTTCTCCTATTCCGACAAGTGCTTCTGGGCTACAGGTACAGAAAGGGTCAGAGGAACCAGAGATGATTTCTCTATCTTAAGGTTACTTCAGGAAATTTTCAGTACTTATCTTAGGGCATCCATAATTTTCTTATATGTTATAAATTTCTTTTTGAACATTTTCAGATGATTGGGATTATTAGGGTCCCATATTAAACAGACTGCAGCGGACCTGACATTCAGACTACGTAGCATTATTTGCTAATTTTGGCTAGGGTAGTTAATTTTCTTCAGTAGTGATGGCAAGTGTCTGTATTTTGAATTTGTGCTGAAAGCAAGGTTGCTAGTACTGATTTTTTTTTTTTTTTTTAAATTGCTGAGTAGTTCTTATGTACAGTCAGTGCCTTTTCTGCTTTTCTTCCTGCCCTGCCAGCGAGTAAGGATTTTTGAAGGGGACACAGCCTGGGCAGCTGATCCCTAGTGACCAAAGGGATATTCTAGACCTTATATCATCATGCTCAGTATATTAATCTGGGGGAAGAAGGAAAGTGGGCGATGTTAAGGTTGATGGTATTTGTATTCACAAGTAACTGCTATACATCAGGGAGCCTTACTTTTCCTGCAAATGGCCTGGCCATGGGAAGTAATGAATTAATTCTTTGTTTTGCTTTGCTTGTGGGTGTGGCTCTTGCTTTTCCTATGAAAGTGTCTTTATCTCAACCAACGAGTTCTCTGACTTTTACCTTTCCGATTCTCTTCCCCATCTCACCAGAGAGTGGTGATCAAGGGGCTGTGTGGTGCTTTGTTGCCAACTGGAGTTAAACCAACACACATTAAGACCCAGTTTAACACATTTAAAACAAAAAAAGATCACACTGACTACAAAACTGCCTTCTCTTCATTAGGATTTTCACTTGTTTAGTTGCAAAGCAAACAACACCTCTTTTCTCCTCACAGGGAAGACAAGGCTTCTAAGAATGAATGTTTCACATCTTTCCTCCTCTATGCTGGCTCTTTGTGGTAATTTCAGAATGGCCTTGCCTGTCCCACAGAGCACAGAGGTGTTACACGTCATACTCTGACTATAATTCTGTTTCTCTGTGGATAATAGGTGTGAGTCTGCATGGTACTTAACTTCTTGGTGTCTGGTTGTTTTTAGAATTGAGGATATTTTAAATTCTTTAAAGAAAGTAACAGATTTCCTGTAACTGTTCAACCCATATGATAAAATAATTATATCTAGTTATCAGGTGTTAAGATTTTTTTAATTTAGTCCCAGTTTTATGGACTAGAATATGTCTTTTCTACATTTTTTTTTTCCTATACAATTTTCCAAGCGAGTGGAGTGGGGAAATAAAACTGCCTTAATAGTCGTGTCCATGTTACTGACTTTGGCCATCTGCCTCCTAAAGAAACATGCTTTTCAATTGATGTGTGCAGTATGAAGTGTTACTCCTGCTGGAGGATGGGTTTGGAATAGAAAGGATGGAGGACAGTTATTGCTGAGGGAAAGAGGAGTGAAGCTTTTGACTATCATTAATGAGCTGTAGTGAGAGTTACTCCTCCCATCATCTAGGAGCAGAACACTGCCTCCTGCTCCAATTGTCCATCACAGACTTGCCTGTTTCTTTCCTCTTGAAAAGTTGGTTTCAGACCTCCCTTGCCTGTGTGCAATTGTAGACTTGCACAGGAGATTGTGTGGGAGGAGCGTTAGCCTCAGAACAACACTTCCAGTATCCCACGTGTGAGCAGACAGGTGGAGAGGAAGGAGGGCCTTCACTTTGGTCTCCAGAAAACGTGACTCGAACACTTTCATGGACAGACTGTATCTTCTCATTCTTGCTAATTAAAGCTTACAGCTGAGCAATAAATCTTTCCGTGCCTGGAGTGATGAATCTCCAGGACCCATAGAATGACACTTAAACCAGATCATAACACATCTATATCACCACTGTCTTTCTAATTCTTGTCCAAATGTCACATAACTGTCAGAGTCATACCTTGTGTTAGTTTTGCATGGGAGGAGGCCAGAGGACACAGACTATGAACATCTCTGTATTTTTCAGAGGATAACTTCCCAACTAATGCATCTTGAAATTAAAATTCTCAGTTGCAAGTCTTATTAAGCAGTTGTATTTGGGCATGACTTGCAACTTGTTTTTTATAAGACAAACATTTTTAAGACAAAGAATTACTTACAGAGTATTTGCTAATTAAATACTCCCATAAATCACAGCAAGAAAATTTTTACAGTACACAGGACAGGACAAATTGAAACTTGCAATGGAACATTGATCTGTAGCCAAATGAAAATCTTTTAAATGTAAAGCCTTCACTTAATTTAGGCAAAATCAAAAATAATGTCAATGGACCTGTTACAATTCTCCCAAGACCTTGTCCGGAAACATAATGCAATTTTCATGCTGTCCAGTGATGGATCCAGTTAATGGAATAACCTTATAAACTTTGGTGTCCTTATTCATATTCAGGGGTAATAGAAATATCATCTGTACTTCCCTAGGGATGTAGAACATTAGGCTAACCTATTTCTTCAAGGCTCAATGTGCTGCGGTTGCTCTATCTGTGTAATGCATTGATTATTTTAAAATAAATGGTGTTATTTTAGGCATAGAAGACTTCTTTAGTAGATCTGCAATCTGTTAGAGACTGAAAACTGAACTGCAACTTAATAAACTGAGCCTTTTCCAGAGATGTACCAGACCCAGCAAAAAAATATTAGTTGTTTATTCAAGGAATAATCCCAGAAATGCCAAGGCAAGTATACCCCGCTCAGGTTTAATAGAGATAAGCAGATCTGTCATTCCTTACACACAGCTGTCAGTCTGGCTTAAGTGTATTCCTACAGCTATGATCAAGCAGGAAGAGACAGGCATGGGAATTGGGCAGAGTGATAAGCTTGAGCCAAGCCAAGGGGAAAACTCTTCGCCATCGCACCATGTTTTGGAAGAAAAGCCATTAATTTTTTAAGTGGGAAAATATATTAATTTCAAAGGAGAATATTGAAATAAGAGGGCTGAACTCAAGGAAGAATTGCAGGGAGCAGTGAAATGTAGGATATGGAGAATGGAAAGCTTCAAAGGGAAGCCAGATACATAGTGTGCTTGTATGGCAATTAAGATAAAGCAAGTTTCCATCTTATAGTGAGGGTAAGTCTTCCTTGGAATATTCAATTTTATATGTGCATAAAAGGAAGTGCTGATGGCAGACAAAAAGCTGTCTTTTCTTCCCTTCACCCAGCCTTCTCATACCACCTGCATAGCTCAAACCAGAGGATTCTAAACATCCAAAAGAAATTGTTGCTGTTGAAAGGAGAGAAATGAGAGAAAAGAGAGAAAAGAGAAAGGGGACAATATGATGCTTGTTAATGAAGGGAGGGTTTTTTTGGATACAAGGATTGCTATGCAGTCACTTCCGTTATTAAGATATATGAAATTTATGGGGAACCTCCAGCTACTTGTAGATAAAATATTTATTTATATGTAAGTAAACTTATCCATGTATGAGGGTCAATGTACATTGATTGAGAAAGTTTTCCCATCTTATTCAAAGAAGCTGTCTAAGAAACATTATAAGAAAAGATTCATTTGCATGTTGATTCACTGGGATGATGCTTTGTTTCAGTTAACTTATAAACCCAGCAGATTTGAAGCCGTACTCCTCTGTGCTTCTTCTTGAACCAGTGAGTATTTAGCTGCCAAACAGACAGCGCTGCAGTAGTGAGTGCATTACTGGATATGTAATTTTCAAAACCTTTCAGGACCATCAGGTTTTAATAGCTGCTGGTGCATATAGTGTACAAGATAAAGTGTACGGCCATGGTTCTGCACTCGTCTCAAATATATGCCTGCTGCCCTCATGCACAGTAAAATAGAGAGGAGAAAGAGAAGGTAATGACCTGGTAAGCTTTCTTTTGGGTGGCTAACAGAGAGGGCACAGTCTAAAATCACAGGTTTGGAATTAGGTGCCAGAACAATTTGTGCCTCCATCCTCGGCTGACAGTCATCCTTACCCTGAAAGTGCTTGTTTTTGCATTCCCAGACCTGTAATATATCTGTAGTTGTGCTTAAGGTTCTAAACTGAAGTCAGTAGGATCACTCACAGGCTTGAAGGATTAGATTACTTATGAGATTTGCTGGATTGAAAACCAGGGTTCATTGATTTGCAAGACTTAACTATTCCTTTTTTTCAGACGTGCAATATAACATCAATTTGCTGTTGATATCAGCAAAAATAATCTTTCTGGCACTGGCCAATAACATATTAACTAGCCTGCTCCGGATTTAATGGTGTAAAGCTGAGATGGCTGGGCTTATTTACAGTCAGGATTGAATTCATCTCTCCATACCCCTCTAAAGAGAATTAAAGGGCTATGAGACATAATTAGCTGATGCCTGTCATATTCTTTGAAGATGAAAAATATTCTCCAAGTACTGCCGCAGTCATCACAACAGTCCTTTTACCTTTGAAAATGACTACTTGTAATCAAAATGTTAGAACCATGAAGAGCGCCATAGTAACTGAATTGTATTGGCAGAGAAAATGCAAGGTTGTATGATCATAAGGGTTGCTGACATGGGCTTTGCCATCTTTTCTCAATTCGGTATCAGTAGCAAAATGTATCAAGAACTGGAGTAGTTATCTTTCCCTCTGCATTCCTAGTAAAAATATAAGGCGACTGAGATGGAAAGAGAAGACTTGTACTCAGTGTTCTCTGAAATTTTTTTATATGGAGCACTTTGGGAGTGAGCTTTGGGGCCCTGAAAAATGACCACACTCTAGAAAGATTAATTATCCTGTTGCCAATTATCCTCCTTATTTCAACTTTTCCAGAGACAAACTGCATTTACCATGACATATTAACAGAGCTAGCATCTCGGGGACTGTGGATTTATTTATGAGGTTTTATTCTGATATCTTGGCTCTGTTAGTTCTCTCTTTGCGCAACTTCAGCTGTTCAGCTGTTGCTGAACCCCAAACACTGCAGTGTTTGCTGAAACTCAAACACTTCTGAGAAGTATTTATAGAAAACAAACTGAGGAAAAATGTGAGAGATCTTTACAGCAACAGTATTGTGGCAAATTGACCTTCACACCTGTCATAGTTTAATGCCCACCAGCAAACAAGCCCCATGCAATTGGTCACTGTCTCCTCCACCAGTGGGACTGGGAAGAGAATTGGAAGAGTAACAGGTAGAAAAATCGTGGATTGACATAAAGACAGTTTAATAGGGAAAGGAAAAGCTGTGCATGCAAGCAAAGTCAAATAAGAATTTAATTCCTGTTTCCCATGGGCAGGCAGGTGTTCAGCCATCTCCAGGAGATCAGGGCCCCATCACACATAACAGTGATGCGGGATGACAACTGCCATCACTTCAAATGTCCTCCCCTTCCTCCTTCTTCCTGCCACTTTGTATACTGAGCCTGATGTCATATGGTCTGGAATATCCCTTTGGTCACCTGTCCCAGCTGTGTCTCCTCCCAACTTCCCCCACCTTCCTTCTTTGCAAAGGCAAGGCAGAGGCCTCGGCTCTGTGTAAGCCCTGGTCAGCAATAACAAAAACATCTCTCGATTATCAACCCTGTGTTCAGCACAAGCACAAAACACAGCCCCATATGTGTCACTGTGAAGAAAATTAACTCCACTCCAGCCAGAACCAGCCTATCACCTCTTGATGAATCTTTAAAAATGTATTCATAGTACGGTATCAAGCAAAATTGTTCAAGGTGAGGGGACACAGTCTTGACATTCTCTTGCTGCCAATTTACAGGAGTAGTAGTAAGCAAAAATAAAAAAAAAACAACCTGTTGAATGCAAAATGCTAGGACACAATTTAAATGGTTATTGTCATATTCTGAGCAGGGCTGGAATTTGAATATGTATTTCATTTCCCACTCGTTCCTCATTCTAGATATCTGAGACTAAGTAGTGTGTGGAAAGATTTCACTTCTTTTCAAATAATAATTTAAAAATATTTTAAATGTAAAAAGGATTGTGGTTTTGTTTTCTTATAATACTGTGTAGCTATACGAGGCAATCCTACAGACAAGCTCTGCAGGACTGTTTGTAGTTGTAGACTAAGATGAACATTACCTAGGATTATAAAATTATAGAATGCTGATTCTTTGCTGTGGCAGCACTGCTCAAAACCATTTTTCCCATCCCTACTGTGAAAGAAAAGGGATGGGGCAGTCAGATGGCCCTTTCAATTAGGACTCTCCCTCTCCTCTGCAGCTTCACAGGTCCAAAGCTGACTCCATAGGATTCTTTTTGTGCTGAGTAGCTTTCGCTTTAATGTGACTCTGCTGCTTATTGGCTGGGTTTCTTTGTAGTTCATGATCTAAAAATCAGCTTTACTTAAACTGGTAAAAGATCTTGAACAAGGTCTGAAAGCACCTATATTTTTTCTCTTGCCTTAGTAACAAAAGAACAATGCAAAGCTGAACCTAATTAATGTCCTTGGTTTTATATACAAATAATAATAAAGTAATCCTATATTATAATTTAATCACAAAAGGATTAAGGTTTAGAAAAATCTGCCATTACAGTGTGTCTAGCTATAACACATAGTTGTTAGTTAAATGTTACCTTCCTGTCTACATTGACTCTGTGTTTCTCATGCTCTTTTGACTGGTAAGGGCTTGACTTTCAAAAGTCATGTGCAGCAGATGATGGATTATTAGAAAAGAAAGTTTTGGAAAAACATATTTTCTCTCTCAGTCTTCTAGCTTTTAAAATAAATTATGGATCTGGTTTATGCATTTATTAACCAGAGAATAAACAGCCAACCACACACACTCTCTTTCAGCAGACCATGTAGTCCCTTTTATAATTAATTTGACAGCACATTCATAAATTTTTTTTGTCTCTGTGTTTAATCAGTGCTGTTTTCAAGGCTCTAAAATGTAGAATCAATGAAAGAATGTTCTTAAGTAATCTACTGTTCTAATGTTTTATAGTTTCTGATAGTGTATGTACTATTTCTTTTCAATGGGTTTGCACAAAGACTAAAACAAATTTATCCAAAACTATATCTAAGAGCTATCATAGAATCATGGAGCAGCCTGGGTTGGAAAGTACCTTGAAAAGCCATGAAGTGCAACCTTTAATGGCAAAGGGCCTACATGAGATTATCAAGTATTCTTTCCAATCTCATAATGAAAAATTTCTGTGATGTGTCTACCATGTCTTTGGGGAGGTTCTTCCACCATTGTACGTGTGGGTTACTTGGGAAGACAAATGCCATCACTCCAAATACCCTCTGCCCTCCTCCTCCTTCTTCCCCACACTGAGTGTGATGTCATGTAGTCTGGAATATCTTTGGTCAGCTGGGCTCAGCTGTCCTGGCTGTCTCTTATCCCAACTTCTTGTGTAACGCAACCCCCTTTCCAATGTGGCAGTACGAGAAGCAAATCGGCTCTGATGCAAGAACTTCTCAGCAGTAACTAAAACTTCTCTGTATTATCAAAACTGTTTTCACCTCAAATCCAAAACTCAGCTCCGTAAGAGACACTGTGAAGAAAATCAACTCTACCTCAACCAAAAAGAGTACACATGTGAATAAAGTATTCTTTTGGAGCAGGTATTTACTGGTGGTAGCATGGTCTGTAAAAATGTGCTCTAAGTACTATACAAAATGTACTATACAAATTGCTTTTCAGTCTGACCTACTGTTTTAAATCCTTCAGTTTTATGGATAATTATTTTTCCAATATATAGATAAATGGAAATGGGGGACGTAATAAACATTGTAGCATTGAAAATATAGTACAAAAACTTTATTTCAAATCTCAAACTATATATCTATTTTATCCATTTGCCAGTTTGTGAAAGGTTAGCTCAGTTATCTTAATATACAGACTAAGAATCTGAATATCTAAATATATCTAACTCTCTGTATACCATCTTAAATTACCCAAAATGAAAGTATATAATACATGATTTTTAGAATTTTCCTCTTTATTCTGTAAATCAAGTTCATCATCTTGGTAGTACAGGAGAAACATTTTTCATTTTGCTTGTTTTTTTAAAACAATATTTACATTATTAAAGGTTTTCCCCAGCCTAGCAAGCAAGCAGACTGCACAAGACTTTATACATTTTGCAATTCTTATAAGAAATGAAAGCTGAAAATGCTACACATTAATTAAAGATTGCTAATCATAAGCAATAGCCATATTATCTGTTGTCTTATATGCAGGTAAATCTGTTTCTAAGGATGCATCCAGAATCCAAATCTGCGGTCAAATTTCACCTTTGCATTATCTCAAGTTAAGATGTATGTAGATGAGACAATACAGAGGTAATATTATTAGGTGCTTGCTGAATTATGGTTTATTTTGGTTGTTCATTTTGTTTCATTTTATCTTTTGAGCAGATAAGCAAATTAAAGATGTAAAATCTAGCAAAGCCTGCCAAGGTTGGTATTTTGGTTGACTACAGGTGGAATGTCACAGGGACACATTGATAAAGGACATGAGCCAAAGATATTCTGTCTGGGAATCTTACTTAAATATGACCAGTGAAACCTGGACAAATAACTGAACTTTTGATTCCTATAGTTTTCTCAACCCTGGAAAAATACGATGAAACATAAGTAGTATAGAGCAGTCAAAATTTTTCAATAAATGAAATGTCAAATACCTATATATCAAATAAAATGTTTTGTTTTGCTTTGTTTTGTTTTTACTCAAAGACAAACATTTGAAATATAGATTTCATCTGTTATTTTTAAAACTTTTTTTTTTAATTAAAAAAAGACAATTTGTAATGCAGATCTGTTTCACCTCTTGGAAATACTGCAATGCTACTCTTAACTTTGAACTGATTAAATTAGTTGGCAAGCTATCTCCAGTTTAATTTCCTTTCCCTGTTTTATGATGTCCAGATGGTTACAGAACATGTCCTGAATACTGTCTGTATTTGGACTTGTCAAGGAACTGCATGGCGATCAGTGTCTGCTTCACTGTACTTGTTTGAGACTCTGCAGTCAGGGTGATAAAATGGTTATATAGGTGAATGCACTAAACATGTTATTTAAATGCAATCTTTTTCCAACAGCTCAACACAATGCTTCTGTATCAGTATTCTCTGGTATCTCTCCTGAGATGGATTTTGACAATCTTGAGCAAATTTCTGAGTTGTTGGGTCACAGGACAGAATTGGTCTGGAAATAGTAATCCCTCTTAAATTATGCAGTATTGTATTAATGCAGGATTTATAAGTCCAGAACTTGTTATTTTCTATCAAATGCTTCAGGCATGAAGGAGAGAGCCTGTGTATGCTTTGTGTAGGCATATTCTATGTCACTTCGCTATCTGTTTCAGGTGATTAGTGTGCTATTGTTTTAACTATGCTTGATTTTATTAAATCTTATTGTGACCAAAATAAGTTTAGATAGCCAATATTTTGTTTTTCTCCTTCTGGGCAGTGTTAGAGTTCCTTCTTGGATTTGTGTCCTCTGTGCTCAAAACCACAAAGCGGCTTGAAAACTATAATAGTATTTTTTGTTTTCAAATTATTAGCCCCTTTCAGTTCTGCCCCAGGAAATATTTCTGGTCACATTATTATATGAGTGTACAATTTTCTTGCATTAAGAAACTCATGATAAATGTTTGCTTAGCCATGTATCCACAGCTGAGAAGTTTTCATTCTCAAGATTTGGGGACTAAGACATTTACATGCTTCCATTTCCCCAAACTGCTAACTTTGTTTTACTGGAATTTGAATGAGGGTTGATGAATAGTTCCACTATGCTGGCTCTTCTCTAGGTCTTCACTGATTTCACTAAAATCTGCACACTTCCCACCATGAAACATAAGAAAGAGTGGGGATCAAACCAGCCATTTTCATTGGGGTGTTTTGGTTTGGTTGGTTTTTTTGTTTGTTTGTTTTTGTTTTTTGTTGTTGTTGTTGTTGTTTTGGGGTTTTTTTGTTTGGGTTGGGTTTGGGGTTTTTTGGGGGGTTTTTTTTGTTTTTTGTTGTTGTTGTTGTTGTTTGGTTTTTGGTTGCTTGTTTGTTTTTTAAATAGAGAAACTGTATCTTGTCAGTGATGGACAGAAATTTTCAAGAACTGTATTCTTCTGCAAGAGGAAAAGAGAAAATTTTTTTGAAAGGAAAGCGATTCTCATTTTCAAAGACTTCACATGTCACTTATTCCCAGGAAGTTGCAGAGTTCCAGAGCGCTTCTAAGTGTAGCATGACTCAGTGAAAACTGGACATGAAGCAATCGTGATTCAGTGTGTTAGTGTATATCAGCAGTTTCAAACCTTGGGTAGTCAGGCAAACAAACAAGGAATGAAATCTGGTAAGAATATTCTCAACATATTTTTTCATCTCAAATTTCTTGTATAACTCTACAGGTAATCATTTCTATTTGGCTAATCAAACATAACTTTCCATGATATAATCTCATTAGTGCATCACTTTTTATTTTCAAGAGCCATTTCTGTTCCTTCCTGATGTCAGTCCTTAATCTAGATATAAAGTGATGAGAGATTTTTATCTTTACAACTTCTTTTAATTGCGCACTTCTCTGGTTAGTCTGTCCCAATGCCTGACAACCCTTTTGATGAAGATATTTTTTCTAATATCCAATCTAGACTTCCTCTGGTGCAACTTGAAGCCATTTCCTCTGCTCTTGTCACTCGTTACCAGGGAGAAGAGGCTGATCCCCACCTTGCTGCAACCTCCTTCAGGTAGTTATAGAAAGTGATAAGGTCTCCCCTGAACATCCTTTTCTCCAGGCTAAACATGCTCAGCTCCCTCAGCTGCTCCTCGTAAGATTTCTGCTTCAGACCCTTCAGTAGCTCTCTTATCCTTCTCTGGACACGCTCCAGTTCTTCCATGTCTGTCTTTCAGTAAACGACTGAGAACGGAGCACAGGACTCGAGATGTGCCCTCACCACTGTCAAGTACTGGGGAGCAATCTGCCCTTGTCCTCCCGGCCACACTACTGCTGACGCAAGCCAGAATGCCATTGGCCTTCTTGGCTGCCTGGGCACATGGCTGTTAATCAGCACCGCCAGGTCCCTTTCTGTTGGGCCACTTTCCAGCCACTCTGCCCCCAGCCTGTAGCACTGCAGGGAGTTACTGCGACCCAAGTGAAGGCTCCTGCACTTGGCCCTGTTGAACCTCATACAATTGGCCTTGGCCCACGGATCCAGCCTGCCCAGATCCCTCTGCAGAGCCTTCCTACCCTCCAGCAGATCCTCACTGCTGCCCGACTTGATGTCACCTGCAAACTTACTGAGGGTGCACTTGATCCCCTTGCCCAGGTCATCAGTGAAGATGTTAAACAGGACTGGCCCCAATACTGAACCCTCAGGAAGACCACTTGTGAACGGCCACCAGCTGGAGGTAACCCCATTCACCAGCACTCTTCAGGCTCAGCCATCCAACTAATTTTCTACCCAGAAAATAGTGGACTTTTCAAGTCCTGAGCAACCAGTTTCTTGAGGAGAATGCTGTGGGAGACAGAGTCAAAGGATTTACTAACATCCAGGTAGAAAACATCCATAGCCTTTTTCTCATCCACTAAGTGTGTCACCTTGTCATAGAAGGAGATCAGGTTGGTCAAGCAGAACCTGCCTTTCTAAACCCTTGTTGCCTGGGCCGAGCATCTGGTTGTCCTGCACGTTCCAGCTCTTGTAGATGGGTGTCACATGTGGTAACCTCAAGTCAACTGGGACCTCCCCAGTTAACCAGGACTCCTGGTAGATGGTGGAAAGTGGTTTGGCAAGCTCTTCTACCAGCTCCATCAGGACTCTTGGATGGATCCCATCTGTCCCCATAGACTTGTGCATGTCTAAGCAGGTTACTGACTATTTCCCCTTAGATTATGGGGATTTCCTTCTCCTTCCCACCTCTGTCTTCTAGCTCAGGTGGATGAGAACAACTGTTCTTGCTATTAAAGACTGAGGAAAAGAAAGCATTAGTACCTCCGCCTTTTCCTTAATCTTTGTTAGTGTTTTCCCCTGTATTCAGTAAACGATGGAAATTCTCCTTAACCCTCCTTTTGTTGCTGATGTATTTGTAAAAACATTTTTTACTATTCTTTACAGATTAAGTTGTATTTGGGCTTTGGCCCTTCTGATTTTCTCCCTGCACAACCTCATGACATTCCTGGAGTCCTCCTGACTAGTAAAAAGCTTTAATAATGCATGCATTTGCATAATGCTGTGGGATATGTATTGACCTCTATTGGTTGCTGACATACATTTGAACATGGGAGGATTAATAATACAACTCCCTCTGCTCCACTGATATGTCTGCTCTGAACCTCAGAGGAGGCTGCTTTTTCTGTAATAAGGATTATTCATAACCCAGTTATAGTGAACAGCCATATATTCTCAACCTGAAGTACAGCTTATTAATCAACCATACAGTCCAGGAATTTCAACTAAAATATTAATATAGTGTGTTATTCACTCAGGACAATTCATGTCACCACAACTGAACAGGTTCAATTGCCGCATCATAAATTCTGATTTTTAATAAAGTTGAACACCACATCAAGCTCACTGTTGTCATGCAGGATGTTGTCACCTTATCAACGTTTTTTTTTTTCCCCTCTGATTAATAGGCTCCAAGTTTCAAGGCATGATATTTTAGATTGCCTTTCTTTCACACCTTTACGTCCTATAGTGTGAAATCTGACATTTCAAAGGAACTTGAGTCTCCTGAAGTCATTACCATCTATTCCTAACTGAAAACATTCTAAGTCTGAACAGAATATGATATGTAGTTTTTATGTAATATATATATGAAATGCAATAGAATGTCATATTTTTATTTAATCATACACCTGTTCAAATAATATTAATTTAATGAGTAGCATCACTGAGCAATAGTCTATGGAGCGTGAAAAGACAAGTTTCTTTAATGACTCTTGTTGTCATATTGAAGTGTGTTGCAGGAATCTAGAGCAGAAGTACAGACCACAAAGACAGAAGATGTCAGAGATCAAGTAAACAGTTCACATCAGCCTATGCTCAATTTCTCCTACAGAAAAGCCCAAGAAAAATACTGAAATAATTTTGTCCCTTGGGCTATAAACTTATTTTATTCATGTTTTCCCAGTCACAAACTGAGCAGCTACACTGTGTGACCCAGGTATTCTTGCCTATGTAATATTATAAATATGGATAATTCTTTCAGGCTTTGAAACCTAAAGATGAACTAAGGAGGGAAAGTGTCAGTATAGATATCCCAGTCCATCAGATGATTTTATTTTGACACACTGCTTATTCTGCAGAATGATTATCCTGTATTCTCCAGAGCTGATTTCTCCTTAGTTATTATACTGTCTGTGATCTGCATAGTAATACCCTGCAGCCTTACTGAGATTTTTAGCTCTAATCTAAGATGTAAAATTAGGCCTTTGAGCACTTGTAGTTGCTAAAGACTTTTTGACTTCTTAAAGAAAGGAAAGTTGTCAGCAGCTGAAAATTGCCTTGCTCTGCTAGCCACAGCCTAGTCTGGGTAATTCACAGCATTGTTCTTAAAAAGAAAACAGAATGACCAGACTGTCTGTCCTGTTAATGTCATAAAATTAGTGGTCAACTGTGTAACAAACACCATGTTTCCTTCAAATATAGCTAATTGCCAGTTAGGACAGGCAAGCTATATGTCCTTACACACAGTTAAAATCTCTTATGCTGTAGTGACAGTGTAACTTATGTTATACAATAATACCTTTACTTTGACTGATAGAAAGAGATGGAGGGGAACTGTTTTGGAATATCTTGTAACTCTGATTTGGGAATCTGGACTAAAAATTGGCATTATTTGGAAGGCAAAGTTAAGTATTGTTATAGGATTTTATATACTGGAGGTGGAGGTAGAGAGGAGGGCTAATATTCACTTAGCTCCATTAAAACATACTGAAAATATTTCTGAGTTGGAGTTTATTCAAAGATAATGATAACTTGTAAAAAATACATGTTTTATTTTGGGTTTTTTGTTAAAACTTTTATTTATTAACACAATGAAAAGAGTACTTGAGCCTCCACCTTATCCACATAAGAGGCAACTGTGAGGAAATACGAATTTCTTCAGCACATTTTAGTTTTAATAGATTGAAGAACTTTTAATTATGTGCTGGGAACAGAAGTGTCTTCATCAGATCAGCATGCTGACTTTTGAGTATTTTGTTTTTCATGGTACCTAAATTTGGCTTCAAGATCAAGAACAAATCAGTGAAGGCATCAGTGTGGTTTGGACCATGTTAAAGCAATCAAGACATTTCCTCCCAAAGAGGAATTGTGTTATGAACTCCTGCATTTATGACTACTTTTATAGGATTGATCGGTTTCTTTGTGCATCCCTTGGGCTCTGCCAGTTCATGGGAAGAGCAGGTTCCTCTCTAGAAACTTTGCGTCTGATGCTCTTTTCTGTTGTGTATTTTAGAATTTTCTTTTTGGGTAACGATCTCTAAATCTAGAAGCTTTCCCTGAGTTCCCTTAGGGTAGATGTTGTTTGTATGCTGGTTTTTTCCTGCCTTTTTCCTTGCTAAGGGACCTAAGGGCTCTTAGAAGAGAGAAGGAGCTAGGAAATTGTACAGTTAGATCATCAATTTACCAATTTTTTTAAAATCAATTTACTTTCTGTAATTCCCGAGGGATATGATGAAACACCAGTTACTATCCTGCAAGCTGCAAAATCTTTAGTTTGCAGGCACATGGTACTTTTTATGTTTGCTTAAAAGGTAATAATTTAAAAAGAAGGAACCTCTTCATGTCATTAATCCTAGCCTGTGCAGACCGACTAGTCCTGGGGAATATACTGCCAGTAGACAAGTCTACTGCTTAGGCATAATTCCCAGCAGTAAAGCTGGCATTTGGCCTGCAGGAGTAGATTACTATGGATTGTTTCTATGAATTATGTCCTTTGGTGTCTGAACCATTTCTTTGGGAATACCCTCTTCATGACTTTTAAAATTCAGTCTCTATCTTCACCATGGACTTAACTTTCAGCAGAGTGCTTGTAATTCACCCCAAATCATTCCATGTCAGACCCACTCGCTATAGTTGCAAACTTATGCAAAACGGTCAGTCCGTGAAGGAACAGTTGGGACCTGTGATTGAGTATTTTGGCCCTGGAGTGTAGGAAGCAAGAGTGGTATTTAACACTTTAAGGATTCTTACGTATTGTTCCCATCATTCATCTGAAATGAGTCTCTGCCTGCACTTTATTATAGTATCAATTACACATCTGTGTTTAGAATTTGTGATTAAAGTATTTTAAATTTTTTTTAAATTTTATTTTTAAATTTTTCCTCTGTGTTAAGACCTGTGTTACAAGTTTGTGAAATACTTGTAGGGAAATGTTTTCAGGTGTGTGAACATTCTGTCAGACTTTTTCTGCAATTAACAGAAGCATTTCAGCTGTCCTGTCAATCAGCCAAAACTCTAAGCATATGCTTAAATTTCATTCATTTAAGAATGTATTAAGGTTAAGGATTTTTTCGAGTGCTATGGTGAATTAATATTTTATCTTTTAAAATACAAGTTTGGTTTCTGGTAGGGATCTTTGGTTATTTATAGTGATAATAATAATAATGGTATAATATTTTGAGAAACTAAAGCAGTGGTGGTTTGATTGGGCTGATTGCTTCTAGACAAAAGAAAAGAGTTTCTGCTCCACTCTGGCATCTCTAATAGATAGGAAAAATAAGCAGGAGCAAAAATAGTATCATCTGTACTATATTTTCTGTGAAACTGACATTCAAATAATTTTATTAATCTGCACAAATGACCAAGAAAGCATATAGAGCAATAGAAATTACTTCTTACCTTCACAATCTTCAGCCCTGAACTGAAGTGTTCATTTTCCCTCACTGTTGTCACATTGCTAAGAGACAGAATGTTCCTTTTCCATTAGTTAATTGATAGCTGGAAAACACAAGTCGCTTTTAAAAATAAAGACTTTTACAAATAATAGAACTTGTCTTTGACATACTTTGTCAAATTTCCTGCAATTGTAAAATCTGGAATGACTGCTTATGGGTGCTAAATGTTAAAATCCATATTCAGTTTTTAGCCTAATAAAAAGCAACTTCTCTTCAACAATCTCAAACAACATTGTCAAAATTCTCTCCCCAAGTGTCTGGATAGATGGAAGTTACAGCTGGTGTCCATCCTGCTCTTCACATTGATGTTTGCATTTGTCCATCCGACTGAATGCCACCTGCTGCAAGGGCAAGAGGGTGGGATCACCCATGTCTGAACAATTCCTTTCTGCCAACAGAAGGTTATTCAATTAGGCAATCACTTCTGCTTAATGCTGGGTGGGATGATGTCAGCCACCTGCACTCTCTCTCCCTTGCTTCCCACTTCCTGGGGACAGCAGTCTTTTCTGTCCCTGGGGAGGAGGCAAAGGTTCTCAATCTGTTCCCCTTTTGCATTGGCTCCTGACTGTAATTATTAGAATCTGACATTTGTTTTTCTTCCTGACTGAGTCTATATTCAGTGCAGACACTTTGTAGAAATAATAATAAGTATTTGATAATAAATTTGTATTTTAGCACTCCTCCCTGCTCTAGTTTTCTCAATTTTTCGCTTGCTTACCTTGACATGATGCTAACAAATCTCACGCTTTAAGTCATTACTCTAGGATCACTAAGGAAAGAGTCAGAATTCTTAAGTATAATGGCACTACAAGGCTTCCCCTGCAATTTTGTTTGTGTTTATGTCTTTTTATTTTCGCTAGAACTCTGTACTGTTGATTTTACTGCAGTTACCCCAGTTTGTAGAAAGAGAACCAGTGTTTATTGCTGTGGTTACTCTGGCTTACAAGTAGATAATTTTGTGCTCTCTTTGTTCATTAATTAAATAGATGTGTGGCTTTTTGAATTTTCTGGGTGTTCCCTGCACTTTCTCTAATGGATCTCATTCTGTGGAAAAAAAAAAGAAAAAAAAAAGAAGGAAGGGGAAAAAACAAACAAACAAACAAAAAAAAAAAAAAACCCAAAGGGATGCAGAACATCATCTGTGTCTTAGAGACAAACAGACATGCTCCTTTATACCCTTTCTAAAATCTTTGTAAATTCATCAATACTATGTCAAATAAGCATCTACTCCGAAGTTTATTTTAATAAATGGCAACTCTTATATCCATATCAGATTACATAATAATTTCCTGAAATGTACAATATTTATGGCATCCTGAAATATTTTCATGAATCTAGAAAATTGTCCTCTAAGCACGGTTATCAGAACAAAATTGAGTTTCATTTAACCCTCATGTGTCTGAGACCCTATTGAAACCAAGTGCCCTACTGCAGAATTTGAAGTGATTCCATTTGGTTTTAAGTGCACTGAAGATAAGATTGAGTCTGTCAGATCTTATTTTAGGTGAAGAGCATAACTCAAATGATTTTTCTGCTCTGGTAGTCCTTAAATTTTTATTTTATTTTTTATTTTGATGTACTCTTCTATTCTCTCAAATATTTTATTTTTATAGCCCCTGTGTGTCATTCTGTTAAGTAAACTTGATTAATGTTTTGCTGGTTTTCAAACCTAGTTTTTTCAGATTTTTTTTTTTTTTTTTTTTTCATTCAGGAAATTATTTTATCTCCTAATAACTGTTTAAGCAGTTTTGATAACAACACACACTTTTCTGAAATAACAGAAAATTGTGGAATGTATGTAGTTCCATCAAGAAGGAGGAAATTTAATTATTTTCCCTCCACTTTCACTGGAGGGACACTACAAGATTTCAGTTTCCTAATTATCTTTAAAATTTCTAATGAATGTTTCCTTCTATATTTAATTGAAGATTAATTGTAAAATTCATTAATTTTTCAGGCCTCTCAATAGTCATTAAATGTTCTAAACTCAGTCTGTATCTTCTGCCTAGAACACAACAAAAACAGAAATCATAATGGGGTCGCTATTTGCGAATATAGAGTGACAAACTTCCAGGGCTGTATCCCTTTGATTTCCATTTGATTGAGAACTGTACTGTAGCTGGGTGTTTTGGGATGAAACAGCCTGTTGAACAATTGCTGCAGCATTTGGGATTCCTGTATTTCAAAGGATGTACCTACCACCTTAGAAGTCTGGGCAAAGCTGAATTCCTGATGACTTACCAGTTTTGATGCTCTTAAAAAGGCATCTAAACTGTAGTTTCCCAGTGGTAATTAGATAAATAGTCTGTCTGCTTGTTTACCATGAAAGTAATAATGCTGCTTTCAGCCTTATTACATCCAATGTACTTAATAAACCTGGTCAACACATTTTTCATGTAAATAAAATGAGGCAGAAGATACTCAGACAGGTTATTTAATTAGCCAGTTACAAACTGTAGGAATAGAATTAATATCTCTACACTAGAGAAGAAGGACCAGAACATTAGAAAGTTTTCTCTACTGTATTTCAATATTTCTCTTTCTCTCTGAGCAATAGCTAAGTTAAATATTTTTGTTATTATTGCATACAATCTTAAGAAATGCCACGTAAAAATATACAGAAAGTGAAGCAAAACCATTTCTCCAAGTGAAAAATGGTGATCTAAACAGTCTTGGACAAATGAAAAGAGAGAAGATGAGCTGATGACTGAGACTAATATAAAGACTCAAAAGCTGAAAGTCTTTGAAGACCCATGAGTACAAACACATTCACACATCTCATAGTACAAGACCACCATACACAAAACTTTCCAAACTGACGGAGGCCAAGATAGGTGATGATTCAGCCACCTAATCAGCCAGTTCAGTTTTTTGAATTGCAATGAGGCAAAATATGTTATATCTAATAGATTAGGTCTGCTGATCTTTCTCTAACTCAGTGAGATTAGTTTCCAAGCAAGTTTTAAAAGGGAATTGAAATAAAGATATTTAAAAATAGCAATAGGGGAATGAAATAAATCTTCCCTCAACCAAATAAAGCTTCTCTAAAACATATGATCTTGTAAACATTATGTCTAAAAATTATGAATGCACAAAGATGTTTGAGGGAAAAGGAATTGCAGAATCCTACAAATAGGGAAGATGAAGGAGAAAATTCCATAGGGATAAACTGAAGGTAGATTGGAAATGAAAATAACTATATGGAACTGTCAAATTGAAACAGGTATGGAAAAACAGAGCAGTTCAATCACTGCAGAATTAACACTATAGCACTAATTTTGCTTTCAAGACAGAGCATGACTTGAAAAATGTGTTTCCAGACCACATTACTTTGTAGATGTTGCACTTTCAGCTAGACCGGTGCATTTCATGTCTGATGAATTTGCACTATAATTCCATCTGTGAGGCAATACAGAGCTGATATTTACTTCTTCAGTTGTATTGTACAAGAAGGTCACACTGCTTTAAGGCACTTAAGTTACCATTTAATTCTCAGTCTGAGAACCAAAATTTGTCCAAAGGCATGCAGTTACTGGCAAACCATTCTATGCAAATTTTCTCTGGAAGGAAAGTTGACCCCTTGAAGGACTCTTGACAAATTTTCCTACAATACTAGAAATTAATAATATGGGTCAACTATGTATTCAAGACAAGTATTTTCTCAGTTGAAATAAAGATGAAAAGCCTTGCTGTCTGTCAGTTACGACTGCTGAATTAGGTCAAGGATATTATTAAACCCATTGCAGTAGTACAAGGGCTCATCTTCCTAGCACTTACGGAATATTGGTATCCATCAGTTTAGAAAATGAGAAAATTATACTTGGAACAAGCATTTATTTGACATCTACATTTATACAACAATGGTGTGCGCTGACAGATGTACATTAGACTGATTAAAAATATCTGCTTTTACTTTTCTAAAGCAGGAGTTCTCATGGAGATCCTAATGGGCCTATTGTCCACACAAAGCCTACAAGTACAGTCTGAAGGATGAACACATTTATACTTTTCTGAGTGTACAAAACCCAACAAGCCCAGAGATTTTCAGCCAGGTAGCATGCTGACAGTCAAGGGCAGACTGGCCACAGCTGTGTGATTGGAACAAAAGCGGTAGAGCATTTTGTTCTAAAGCTTCCTTTAGAAAATTGCACCTTCACAGCAGGACAGACATAAAATATGGGTCAGGTCTTTAATTATACAAGCAGTGTTCTATAATGGAATTAGCCTTTAAATTGAGATGTCAGCTGTAGGGATCACAAGGCTGTCTATTACGCATGTAAATATATGTGTCTATGTATATGCATATATACACGTATAGATGTATGTATAGATGTATATATTTATATGTCAAATTGGTAATATGCAATTTAGATTAAAGGTTAAGTTTGTTCTAAATGAAAAACCACAAAAATCTTGTTGCTGGCACAGATGAGTACATGGCCAACAATGTTTAGCTTTAAACAGGTAAATCTTTGTTTTGATTTACACTTGCAGCCCTCAAAATGGCAGAATCAATTTGCTTGAAAATTGGTAAAACAAATTTGTTGTGGGCTATGACCTTGTATGCTGAACTTCATCCCAGAATGATTTTTTTTTTTCTTTATGTTTGAATTATAAATCTTGGAAATGCAGTTTTTTATTGCAGAAATATTGACAAAGCTTTAACTATAATGGTGTGGCTATATTTCCTTAACCAGTAGGAATGTGTTTAGCCAGAAGTCAAATAATATTTTTCAAATAGTAGTAGATGTTGAACAGAGAAGCCAAATTAAAAACGCAGTGGCAAAAGCCAGTAAGTAATTGATGTGAAGAATTAATAGAAGGGAAAAAAATACTACTATAGGAATGACTGAGGATGGAACTTTGACAGCTGAAATTGCTAAGAGTATGTATGGAGATAATCAGACATGGACCTTTATGGGATATACATTGCATTTACTCTGTGTTTCAAGACTCAGCTTTGTTAAGAGAATACCAGAGCAAGGTATCTAAAATTATAGAAGGAAATAAAAGCAATTATTGTGGCTAACTGCCACATGGCTTAAAATAACATCTGAATATAATATTATTATATACTACATTGTATCTGTGCTTGAAAAAAGCCTATTGAGCTTTTTTTCTTTTTTTTTTTTTTTTAGGAAACATAGGCATTGTTGGTTATCTCATGTAGCACACAGATACAAAGATGTCAGATCCTGAATTATTTGCTTAGGGCAAATACTTGTTTTCACCTGTGGTGCACATTTTTAAGATTCAGAGATTTTATTGGATGCCATTTAGTTCTGATTTAAACACACTGGGACCAGTTGAGATCTGTGTTTCATTTATGTCTTCCTTCAATAACTCTTGTTCATTTTAAACTTAGGCTAAATTTACTAGCAAGGGCAGATAATTACTGAATGAAGTACCTCTGTAATGATCAGATAAATTCTCCACATTTTTTTTTATGAGCTGATGTCATGATTGATTCAAAACAAACACAGTTAAATTCTATCTTATTTCAATGCCCCTACATTTTAAATGAAATATGAAAGGGTGAGATTCTTTAAAAACCTAGGAAAGAAACAAGCAGCATCTGCATTGAGGTTGTTCCCTTTGGTAATGTCAAATCTGTAAGTTGGTAAGCACTCCAAGGTCATGATTTTATTGAGTGATATTTGCTACCTGAAAATAGAAAGATGACATGTTAGAGAAAAAGTGTCTTTCACTGGAAATCTAAGACCAAATAAATTAAAAGATTTTGTGGTTTTTCATCTCTTCAAAAGTACTGGAATATTATGAAGGGTAAGGAACAAGCCGCTGACATGACTGTGGTGACAGCTTTCTGTGTTAGCCACACCCTTCGTTTAATGTGTAATCACAGGCTTGTCCTGAGTATAGGCTCCACATATTTTCGACAAATACAGTAGTTAAGATGAAAATTTGATAAAACTGGTTTGTGTTTCAAGCTGCGTCCACTTCTGTTTTGTTTTGTTTTGGCTTTTTTTCTAAACCATTTTTATCCAAAGTGGGCTAATTTTAAAATCTAAATCTAAAAGTTTGATATCTCACTATATTTGAAGTATCTGGACTTCTCAGGGAGTATATAATCAGGAATCATACTGGATGAACTGTTCTGTGAATAGCCACAACTAGCTAACATTTGTGAAACACCCTCTCAGTTGCTGTTTTTCTGCTCTTTCCCTGGATCTGCACTTTCTTGATTCTAGTTAGGAGTGAAATTGCAAGGTCTGCCATGATGAAAACCTCCCTGTATTTATATTTCTGTACATGTTTTAGCAGATTCTGACCTGTTTACCCTTTAGACCACATCAAATTCTATTCTAACATCTTACCCTTCTTTTTGTGGTGTCTCATAGCAGCTCAGCAAAACCAGATTTTTAGCCTTCCTGACACCTTCTCATCCTCATGACTTCTTTCTCGTGAATAATTTCTTTTATTTTTTGTTTTCATGGTCTTCTGGCCTTGCTATTGACCTTGTACAGCAGAGCACAAAGAGAATTCTTGAGCTTTTCCTGCCCTTAGTGACCATTAAATGTTGAAAAGAGAACTCTCACGTCCTGTGTTGATAACACAGCGAGGTAACAAATCTTTTAAATCACAGCTCTAAGACTCCATTGGTCTGGGAAGTGAGTGTCCTACAACATCTAAGTACAGTCTTATGGCATCATCAGCTCCGCTGAATTTTGTTCTTGAGGCAGTTTAATATGTTCTGTCAGCTCAGCAGCATATTGTTTGACTTGCTCTTCAGTGCAGATCTAGTGGGGATTAATGGCAGCAAACTTGAGAGTACCCAGGGCCTTTTTCACCCTGCTTTGACACCAAACAGCTCCCTGGAATGCTGAGGAAAGTGCTCCAGTTCAGGTTTGTCATAATGTCTCAGTCGATTCAATGAGAAGTGCCTGCTTTAGGGAACCAGTATTGCAGGATGAAAAATGGCCTTGCTAAATGTGAAGACACTTTGTATGTTTTTCTAGTGCCTAGAGAAATTCTGTCAAAATTTTGTCCCTGTCATCCAAATGTATAATAATTTATTCTATTTATTCTATAATAATTCATTCTATTTAGGAGACTGCCCTTCTTCTCTGCAGGTCCATCAGGTCCACATGGATAATCAGTTAGAAATCTTGGGTGTTTTATTTCTTATGATTTTCACAGAAGTATAGTGTTAAGAAAGAGATCTTAATAAAAATTGGTTTGATGGAATATTTCCCTGGGAAAAAATTGATTAAATTATTTTTTTTTTCCATTTTAAAATGAGAAGCTTATTCTTCCAGCCCAGAATGCATTTTGACTTTAATAGGAACTCTTACTAGGAAAGAAATTTCAGACTTGTTACTTTTAGGTCAATGTCCAAAGCGTTTGGACAGCAAGCACTGCATCCCGAAACACAGTGTTCTTTTCCTCCTTCCCCCTCTTCCAGTGTAGATTATACAACGTTAATTTACAAGGCTGGAATTCAGTTTTAACTCCCAAGTTCAGTTGTTAGTGTTTTTGTTGATGTTCTGCACTAATTGTGTTAGTGCAGAAGAATATCCCCAAAGTAATTCAGATCACACATGAACGAGTAAGAAAAACACCCTCTCGTGTATCCAAGTCTGATAACTGAATGTTTCAAGGTCCAAACGTTTAGGCAAAATAGACCTAACTTTCCTTAAAAGTCAATTCTTGTCTCCTACAAACTGTTCACTGGTAGAATGAAATTGATTGCAATCAGTTCTTTCATTGCAAAACAATGCTCCTAATTAAAAATATGTATGATTGTGCTACTTCTCAGAAGATTTTAGTTAATGCATGTTCTTTGCCACTCTGATGTTTCAGAAATCATCCCAAAAGATTCACCACGTATCATAATGTGTTAAATTCTCTTAGAAGCTTGTAGAAAGGGAAGTTTTTTTCACTCTAGATGGCAAGTCTGTGCTTTTTACCTACTTTAATGCTTTCTTAAGTGGACTTTATTATGACATTTGTAGTATTTATTTTTCCTTCATCTTTGGTAAATTATTTTAAAAGTGGCTGCTCTGGAAATCATGAGGAAGGAGATGGATAGACACACATTAGTTCAGAGTGAATGCTTTTCAGACGTGTTACATTGAAATACTACCCCTATGCTTATACATCACATTCAATTGTGTAATCTTGAAGCATAGCCAATATTTAAGAGAGTACCAAACAGTGTAGCTCTGTTTCTGAAGCATGAGTTCCCTTTTATGCACTAAAACATCTAACATGAATGAGTCATTGGATCAGTTAAACAGCTGGTCTCTCCATGTCTCTCTTTTTAGTTTGGGTTTTTTTTCTTTTTTTTTTTGGTTTTGTTTTGTTTTGTTTTATTTTGTTTTGTGTTGTTTTGTTAACAAATATACATCTGTGAGTTTTGGATGCTTTTTCTTCTTGGAAAATATGTTTTTCATCAAAGCACAATCTTTTTCATGCCAGCATACCTATTTTGGGAATTTTTCTGAAATGCAGGTAGTAGTGCTTTGATCAAAAAGAGGAAAGCTTCACTGCCCTTCTCTGTGGGAGATGCAAAATCAGGTTCTCTGTTTAATTTTTATTAGACATAATGATTCAATATCAGATTCTCTTATCAATTGTTATTAAATATGATATGTTTTTAAAAAGAGACTTTTTATATGATGCATCCAATTTTAAGGGACTCAAAAATGGTTTGCTATATGAATAAAATTATCTAAACAGCATCACTGTGGGCAACTGGTAGATTCTGGCACCAAAGTATTCCAAAGTGGCTTTGAGGGACCTCTCATTTACCATGTGAAAGACCAGTAGATTGAGGGATCTGGAGCTGATATTTGCCACATACCAGGTGAGTATCCTCATCTTGCTTATAATGAAGATCCCTCTGGCTCTCTGTGTCATTCTTTTATCTCTCTCTTTTTTTACTTTTTTTTTTTCCAGTAATCATATAAAAGGCTTTTGCTTTCATTTGAGCAAATATTTCATGCTCTTGATAACTCAGGAATAGTTGTGTTACAAAGATTTCAGGCTTTAAAATGAAACACCTTCCTTCAATGTAATTTAAAACATTAATGTTAGCAGATATTAAATTTTGCAGAATGCATTTGGAAATTAGATACATCTTTCATTTCTCGTCTGTTCAATCTCCAAAATTATATGTAAATAGACTAACTGAATTCTGGTAAAACTTCATTTTGCAAGAGAAGCTGCCACTAAGCCAAATAAGGACAAAGACTAAAATTTATTTTGTCATAAGAAACTGAACAATTTTCCAAACGATGTTTTAGCTCTTCAGTCAATGGGTGGCAATCAATAGCAATCCAGATCATCCTTATGTAACAGACCAGGATCATCTTCATTTTGTTTCTGTGCTATATGACACAGGTTGGTCAGGTCATCATCTCATGAGCCCCCAGTCACCAGTTTGGTTGCTCACAGATAAACTATGCTCAGAGATATACTAGATGAAACTAATAGCCTATGAAGTATATGAATCTGGTTTCTAATTTCAGCCTGTGTGATCTGAGAGAAGACTGGGGATGGTGAGAATTGTTCTGAGCGCTTTCATATCTCGCTATTGATGTTTTTCCTTGCCAAGTTCCATTGTACTGAACTGCATGACATGATTTACTGATTTTGTTTAAGCTTAAGAAACCAAGGAGATGGGTCTGCATACCTGCAATGAAAAGGAGATGTAAGAATAATATTTTCTACAGCATCTGCTTAGACTATCTGATCAGTTTTTCTAGTTTGGGGGAGCTATTTTATTGCCAAGACAGGTTGAGACTTGGAAGGACTTTTCGGAGTAAGGTTTTATGAACATGGGTTGATCTATGGAAAAAGATTCGAAACAGTTCTGTCTTTTTACTGATTTCTGAAATTCTTAGGAACAGCTTAGGAAAAGTCTCTGATAATTTGGTGATATGTGTATCTGGACTTAATAACTATCTAACTGGTAAATGGATTTTGCTTGAATTACTGTGGTGTGGAAGCTTTTGTTAAATATCTTAGGAATAATCACCAATGAAAATTATGTGGAAGAGATAGGATTCTGTGAAAACCAGGAGGATTCGAAGTTCTGCCAAGAATATATTTTGTTTGTGTGTGTGAATGCATGGATTATTTCTTACTGTTTGGCTTTGCTGCTCAGAAATACAGAACCTATTAGGATACAGTTCTCAGAGAACAGAGAAAGCAAAAGTCACACCTACATGTAAGAAGTATGAAATTAACATTGATATAGATTCCAGTAGTTAATGCAATGGAAAATAATTAAAATTATTTTGAAATAAATAACAGTTTTATTTGAAAGAAAACTGTGAATCAAATATGATATTGTGTTTGGAAAAAAGTTTAAAAGTGTCAGAAAAAAAATTAAGCTGATTTATGTACATAATTCAAAGCTTATTTGCTACCAGATTTCTAAGAAAGCTAATTTTAGCATCATTTTTATGTTTCAGTTTAAGTGAAGCACTTTCTGTCAGTTGCCAAAGTAGATGATAGGATGTTTACGTATTATTACAAAAGAATTCATGGTTCATATGTATTTCAAATTGTATATTTCTGGTTGAAGAAACCTGAGTGACTATAGAATGAGTTACATTTTATATTCATCTGCTTGGTGTATGGAGCTGGAATGAAACATGAAGAATTAAAAAACGAACAATTAAACTAGGCTTTTTAAATGTAGTAGTAAAGAGATAAATCTTGTTTGAAGTGTACAAATAATGTAATTTATCTTGCAAGACTGACATCTCAATAATTGCAGCTCCCCATTTCCCTAGTGAAATAAATTCCACATACACATCATACTGTTGTGCTCTGCAAATCAGATCTTTTCCACACTTTCACCATCTAGGACTAACCAGAACACATCAATGTGCAGAGAAAAAATTTCCCTTCAGAGGAAGTCATCCACACAAACAGCCTTATTTGAAAGACTTAGAGGACAATTAGCTCCTTAGGCTATATTCATATTTTAAAAGGTACAGAGAAGAATATATGATAGTCAGCAGCATGCATGAAAATTAAAAATAGTGAATTTGATTTAATCTCAACACATGTTAGGCACTCTGTAAAAAGTATATTAAGTACATTAATTTATAAACATTCATTTACACTTTGAATTGATATAATTAAAAAAAGTATTCTTCCATTTAAGTCAGAAGCCATGTGCCAGAAACCTCCCAAAGATGCATTTTCTTCTTAGTATTATATTTTTTATTGATTAACCAAAAGCAAAAAGGGAAAATAAAAAAAACCTTAAAACTCTCTTTGAACCCTAAGGAGCAGTTATGGTCAGAAAATTGATTGACTGTAAAAGAGTTGTTTTTATGATAGCTTTGAATAGACTCTGATTACCTTGTTAGCTGAACAGACTTGTATTCTTTGCACATATTCACATGGTACTCAGCACAAAGGATGTTTTGCATCGTGCTGTGTTTTTTCTTGTTATCTTAGATCGTTTAATGAAGATGGAGAGAGGCCATGTAAATAATAAAGTCATCAGAACTGAAATAGCAGTACCAGGCTGTGGGATAGCAACCACTTACCCAGGATCAGCAGTGTCTGGGGCAGCCAACCTGGTCATGCTATGTGCCAATTACTGAGGTCACGTAAAGCACTACAGAGTCCAGAAACCAATGGCTTTTGATTTCATTTAACTTTCTAACTAATTTTTCAGGGATTATTTCCTTATAGGGTTTGTTTGTGGTCACACTGTGCTTTATTCAACCTACAGTACTTCACAGTAATGTTTTCGGTAAAAAATGAGCTGAAGTAATGACATTGCATGTCCTCATGTTCATTGACTCTGTAACAGAGAGATTTGAATTTCTAATTTGAAATGAGAGTCACATTTTTTTATGAAATCTGTATGCTAACTTGTAGCATTTCAACATGCCCTCTTGCCCAAGTCTAGGAAAAAAGCTAACTTGGTTAAAAAATTATTCAAAAATAGAAAGCATTCAGAACAACGAAATAATTTGCTATACAAATTATAGCCTTTCTCATTTAAACTGGCTTATTTGCCAAAAAAAATTTAGTACTTCTTTAAAGTGCTTTGATAAGTGTTAAGTTACTTTTGAAAAACAAGGTTCCCATACAAAAGTAGATTTTCAACTCAGCTTCATTAATCTCTAAAAGGGGTTTTGTGGGAAATTATAGTTCTGTGATATCTCTGAGGTATTATATTAACTGAGAGAATTTGGACTGTTCTTAAATAGCATATTAAAATATTCGTAGTTCATTAATCAAACCTGAGGTATCTAACAGCAACAAATGCCTAGGATGTGAATACATGTGGATTGGCCTGTTGTTGAACTAAAACTAGATTTTGATGTCCGTGTTCTACTTCTGCAATAGCTTATTTCTTGATCTTTTTGCGAGGTAGCATTCCAGGTGGCAAAAAGAGTCAGAAATTCAGAGCAAAAACCCACTAATAATTTTAATATTTCATTCACAATTAAAGTGAAAATTATTCTAGTTTTGTACTTTTTTATATGGAAAAAGACGAACATAATTATGTTGTTTGCATATTGTCAAAACAAATTGAAATAGATATATTCTTTGAAATTTCATATGTGCTGCTAGTTCTCAGAATGAGAACTTTTAAAACATCTTTTTAAAACCAAAGTTAGCTTCTTAAAAGTTCATTGACAGAAATTAACATTCAGAAGAAACAAATTATTAAAAACTGAACAAGAGATGGATTTCGGTAATAGTCTACAAGTTTTCTAAGAGTTAGAGGGAAATTCTTCTAACCTCAAAAAAGCAAATGACCGGGTCCAGAGCAACATTTCATATCAGGCACAGAGATCTCTTTGTTACATTATCTTAAGCTTCTTATGTAGGACCCTGTTCTTATTTTAGTCCCTTTGTCCTCTTCCTTGAAGTAGATTAAAAAAAAAAAAAATACACATGATTGGTAGAACCTTAAGGTTCGTCTTTCTCTGTGTTGACCTGATAGTTAATCAGTCTGTGTTGATCTTTACTGTCAATGTACTCTGATGATCAGGCAGAGTTTATGAGGAAAGCTTCCACGTATTTTCTGCAGTGGTAAGTTTCTAGACATGATATATTGTTTCCACAGTGCTGAGAAGGAAATGAAAGCTTTAGACTTCTGTTGGTCCAGGGGAAAAAAAAATTAAAAACAAAAGCAAACCAAAAAAGACCCCATCTCTCCCCATCTTCTCTAAAATGAAAAGTTAGGAAAATAAGAACTGTCAGACATGGGCCACCTTTCACATGATGGGACTATGTCTCTACAGGATTTCGATACGCAAAATGCTGCAATGGTTTGTTTTCATTAAAAAACATTCTGAAATGGAGAATGATGGAACTCTAACACAGTACAGCAATTATAAATTCCACTGAATTTCATAACACATTACCAAATTTTCATTGTCTTAATATCTCCCAAGAAGGACAATGTTGTTACAGTAAGAAAAATGTGCTTGCTGACATTTAGCAAAGATTTTTATTTATTTGTACACTTTGTACACTAATGCTACAACTACTGCCATTGTTCTCTCTCATTCTTCTCTCTGCACCTCAGTGCCAGCTCACCAAGACAGAGGGACTCTGATGATGAAAAAATGGGATTTAGCCATTGGCAGCAGAAACCTCATGGGGCCTGGCACTGGCATGGGCGGTGCTGGCTCCTATCTGTGGCTGAGTGACTCTCACTCCCTGGGAGAGCCTATATAGGGCCATCAGTGGTGTGGGATGTACTGAGGGAATGTATGGGAATCAACTGAAGCAGACCCAAGTCTGGGGAGAGAGAAATCCCCTTCATGAACATGCAATTTGCCATAAGGCCCCTGCCACCCACCCTCCCTTCTGTGCGTGCACATGCTGAGAATCCGGGGTGCCCAGGAGCCATGGAAAGACAGAGAATAGGTTGGACTAGGAAGGGAGTGAGTTTTACAGCAATTTCTACAGGATCATTGTTAAGGGGGTTTTGCATTTGAGAATGTGGACTGTAAAAACCGTGAGCACATCATCTGCACCAGCAGTGCTTTGCTAGTACAGAAGGCACAACATCCCTTTTGCCTATGACAGCCTTTTGAGGGTAACCAGTGGTGAAAAAGGTGGCCAAACCCCTCAGCGATCCCATGCACAGTTATATGGTGACCTACCTTCTACAAAAGTGTCTCTGCAGGTGACATCAGGGTGATAGAAGAAGACTAGAAAGGCAGAGTTTGTGTCAAATATGTCAGCTGATTGTGAGATTTTACATTATTTTGTTTCGTTTCATTTCATTTCATTTCATTTCATTTTATAAGCAGTTCAGATGGTGGAGACTCCCCAAAAACATGAGGAAAAGGGAAGAGAAAAATTTTTTGTCTTGGTTTCACTGTCAGGCTACAAATTCAGCTGGAAAAAAACTTTGGTTTGGAGAGGAGGCAGCAGAGGTTCTGGTATCTCATATTGTTAGCCCAAAACCTGAGAAGGAGAAAGAAAAGAGGCAGCGTCTGAAGAAGCCTGAGAAGATGTGCGATCCAGGTCAAAATCTCAGGATTGCTTCAATGTGGTTTCAGTCTCTGGTCATAGTCTGAGGAGATCAGAGGTCTCTGTTTTCTGTTATTTTTTGTGAACTGGCTGAATCCAGGTGTTTGGCCATCTTGGCAGGTCTTCCTGTGAACTGATGGAAAGGGCAGAAGGCCAGGCACACTTATAGGGAAGACAAGGAAGAGGAAAAGAGCAAATTCCCCCACTCTCTACACCCCACGCTAGATGCCTGCTCTGCTGCTACTTGAGTTCTCAAGGCTGAGCTGAGTAAAAGGGGACCAAAGCCCTGGGCTGGGCTTCTGGCACAGGGGGTCTTGCAGAGTAACTCTCCAGAGCTTCCTCTGGAAAACTGACATCCAAAGAGGAGAGAGAAGTAAAAAGACCACTGTGGGGGAAAAAAAAAAAAAAAGGAAAAAAAAAAAAAAAGCATAGTAAAAAGGCAGGGAGAAATGTAAGGAGGTAAAAAGCTTTAAAACATGGAATCATTGTCTAAGTGCTCTCTTAACTTAAGTATCTGTCAGTGAAGTGAGGCAGAGCTAACTGCATAGGCCAGAATATAAACCTGTAAGGGATGATTGCAATTGATGCATTCAAAAAGACATTTATTTTGAAAGGAAAGAAGAAAAAGAGAGAGGTAAAAGTTTAAGTACAAGTGCTTGATTTTTTTTAAAAGTTAAAATATCAAGTTTTATGTGTTTGTTCTAAAAAAGAGATGAAACCCAGGGGTAAGAAGTAAGGCTGTTTGATCACTGAACAGTTCCTTAAGCACACAAAGTAAAATGTTCTTACCTAGTAGTAAAATCATTCATAAAAGATACTGCAAAACGTATTGTCAAAGCAGCAGTGGTGCTAATTAGCTGCAATATCACCAGAAAGTCCTCTGAAAGGAGATGCTTTAGTAGGAACTGACAAAGACAGTTATTCATAGCAGTTTGGGTTGTAAGTTTTTTGTGGGATTTGTTTGTTTATTTGTTTGTTTGTTTATACAGTCTCTTATCCCTATAGGTAGAAAAGAAGGATAAATAACCAATTTCAGTCCTGTGGGTATTGTTAGCTGTGTAATGCACAGCTTTGATCTGCTTAGATTTTGGGTTGATTTGGGTTTTTATTACCATACCTCAATATGGGGAAAACAAAAGTTAGGATACTTTTCTCTTGAAGTCAGTTGCCATGGCTGAAGTTAAAAACATATGAAAATAGGCACCTGGGTAAAAAGAGAATGTAGGTACAGCTTAAAATGGGGGTTTTTTCTGTATTAATTTGAATTAGAAGTGTCAATGTAATTAGACTAATACGTGTTTGTTAGCATCCCTATTTGTAGACCGTTTTTTTCCAATATTGTTACTCTGAAGGTATCAGCCCTGAGATAGGTGTGTGGAGCTCCATCCTCTCTGCCTGTGAGACAGTTCTATCTAGATTGTAATAACACTGCTAGTGCTGGACATCCCAAACCAGTCTGAAAACAAAGTAGATTGTGCTTTCACTCTGCCTCAATTCAGCTGAAAATCAGATCCACGTCTAAGTTATATGGAGAAACACAGTGGATCACCTTGTGGGCTACTTAGTACTCATGAATGGATTTGCTCGAGAGCTAAATTAGCTTCCCATGGCTTATTTTTACTGCAAGGGTGGGCATTTATCTTATATTGTATGATCAGTGTGAGCTTTGGCTTTACAGTATTCCCTTAGCTGAGGCTCTGCTAAAAGTTATTGATGCATTCCATGAGTTGGGGGAAAGCTAAGAGTGCAACATATGTGAATTTTAAATCTATTTGAACTTCTACAAATCTCTGAACTTTGCTGTGTTTTTATGGGTAGATCCATCTCTTCATTGTCCTGCACTGAATGAAGTTGTGTTCTCCTTCTATACAGACACACAATATAACATATTGTATTCCATAAACTTCATGTACACTATTGTAAATTTTGTTCACTTTCTTTTAGATAGCCACGGTCCATATTCCATATCTATAGTTTTGATCATCTTCCATAAGTAAGCTCTCACATGGGGAGGTAGGAGGATTTGTAAAAGATCAAAAGAGGTTATAAACCTGTGATCATGTTGAAAGACCAGGGAGGGAAACAAATACTTGCGCAGGTTATATAGACTCATTTCTTCTGTTGTCAGAGGTGAATCTCAAAAAAACATTCCACACTATACTATCTGCATGTCATGATTTGTCCTTCTCCCACTTTGTTATTCCATCTTGGTCTGTTTGTAAATATATTATTTTTTTCTTTTGGGGGGTTTTGAAGTAGTCTTCATTTGATTATTGCTCACAGCAAATATCCGGGGCTGCACACCTTTAACATAGTATTTAAAGGTGAGATTACTAAAGGGCTGGCAGCCTAACTGCTCATTCTTCAGACTTGCGCATTTCCTTCAAATTCTCATCAGTGTTTGAATACAGTGACCGTGTACTTCATCCTCTAGACTTTGCAAATGCTTTTAGAATAAAAGCCTATAAGAACAAAAGGAACTCCTGTATTTATTTAAGGGTTTGCTTTTATCCTCTGCTTTTCCATAGCTCTGTCAGCCTAATATGTCTTCTTATTGAACCCTTTTAAGAAGCTCTGAAATATCAAAGGTAATCCTACATCTTGTATTTTGTCAAATCCAATTGATCATAGTGCTAATACTTTCATCTCTCCATACGAACATCCTTGTAATGCATTCGTTGTTCTGTTGTAGGTTTGTTTCAGAGGCATGATGGGTAAGATTTTAAATGGTTACTTTGAAAGAGACTGTACTTCATTGAGGAGGTTAACATGATCCCACAATTTTCATAATATGAATAGTAAGACTGACTGACATTGCAGATAAAATAAAATAATACATTTCTTTTTATTGGATAAGTTTTGGTTTTGGTGTGACACTCAGACTTTTAGTTGCATCCCAAAGGGGAAGTTTTAAATGCATGAAAAATTTTAAGGCTTCACTGTTTATGGTTTAGGGGTTTGTTTTACATTTTCTCATTTTGGATGCTTTTAGGGGCACTAAATTCCAGAACACAATTTTGCCCTTTGAGGGAAATTTTGATCACTATAAGCACTCTGGTTAGTGGTCTAAAAATCATTACTTACTACTGGTTTATGATGCTTTTAGGTCTACTTTATTTGAGAGATTACTTTCAAGCTATTAAAATAACTGGAGATTTATTAAGATTTCTGGAGACAAATATTTTATTTTGATTGAAAAATATATCATTCACAAATGCCTTTGGCTCATTGCATCCAGGACAAAAATGATGCGAGCATGTAGTTCAGTCCTTTTCTGAATCATAGGTCTGCTAAATCTCTGAGATAGAATAGAAATGTCTTTCTTCTATCTATAGTACTGCATATGCAAATCATGAGTAAAATTCAGTCTTCACATTTATTTCAATAGAGAGTTTTGCCAAGAGCAGAAGGATAAGATATAACCATGAGAAGAAATTTATGCTGTATGATCCTTGTTTAGTTTCTAAATTTGATTTTTACCTTTCAGAGCAGAAAGGGTCTGAGCAGGTTCCTGTACAGGAAGCATTAGGATTACCAGACTCTACATCAGCTCTAGACTCTCCATGTCTGGCTTTTAGGCAGGCACAGTACGAATGAATTTTAAATGCATCAGGGGCAGACTTTGGTTAGGAATCTTTCTCTGAATAGGACATGTGTCTGTGTAGATTGGAAAGATTCTCTTTAATTTAACCTTTTCTTCCATGTCTGCTCAATTTAAGATATTTTAATTAAAGAAATACATAAGTAATTTTGTATTTATATATATTTTTCCAGTTGTATTATTTTGTGTTGTGCATAACAGTGATTCTGTGGAACTGTACAATTGGAAATGGTGTTCCAGGAAAATTTGTGACATTAACCATTGAGATTTAACTAGGATCAATTAAAATGAAGCTGTAATTGTGTAACAGAGGGCAGCATATTCTTAAAGTTCACATTTTCTGTAATAATCCTATTATTTCTTTTACACTATAAATGTTTCTATTTGTTTGTTTTTTTCCCTCTGTGTCTTGATAAATATTTTAAACTAAGTTATCAGTAGGGAGGGGAAGATCATCAAAGAAAAAGATCTCAGAAAGCTTAGTGAACTAATTTGCCTGATATTATGTGGATGTTGTGGTTTGGAAATAAAGCTGTTGCTGTGAAACTGCTACTCTATACATATATCCCTAGCGGCACACAAAGGGGAGGGTTTTTTCTATAAACTGTTAGTGTGATGCTCTCATGAATTTCCTGAAAATAATCAACAGGCTGTTGATAGTGTTTCCCATAGAAGATTGGCTATTTTGGTAGTCAGTGAACCTGAACAGGGTGTCAGCTGTTCAAAGTGCAGCCTGACTCCAAAGCTGCAGTTAGAGATGCTACTTTTAGGCTGGCAGGGAGGATAATGCTTTGAGTATGCAATAAAAAGGGTGATAGCAGTCACTCATACTAGGGTTTTTTTTGTTTGGTTGTTTTTTGGGGGTTTTTTGTTTGTTTGTTTGTTTCTTCAGGAGTCTTTTTCTGTAAGTTGGAAGAGTCTTGTCAAGAGTTAAATAAATCTTAAAGTAACTGTATTTTTTAATATTCTCCTGAAAAGTGGTTTATTGTTGATAAGATGTAAAAATCAATGAAAACCATCATACAAGACTATTTTTATATATTAAAGAAACCTAACCATATAAAGTTTTAATACATTTATTTTAATTTTTAAATTATATGTAATTCTTTTACAAAATATTCATTATGATAAAAACCATGAGTTAGATATAGAAAAATAGCTCACCCAAATTATCTAAGAAGCCAATAGGAGGTCCAGGAATAGGATATGACTTTTAAGCATCTCATTCTGGAAGTCTAGTTCTGAAAAATAAATCATGCAATGTCACAGTTAGGAATTTTGTTTTAAAAAATCACTTTTTGTAGAAAAACAATTTCTATTGGAATGAATTTGTCACTGAAGATTTTGAATGTGCATACTCCTTTCATTTAGAAAAATCTAAATTAAATGTTGCATTCTGGGCAGTAAATTTAAATGAGATTATTTAATTCTGTTCTCTCTCTTTATGTGAGATGCATGTGCGTATGTATGCTTCTGATTGCTTGATTTTGGTTACAGTTAAAAAGGTAAGGAAATTAAAATTTTTGTTAAATTTAAGGTGGAAAAAATATAGTACCAAGATACACCTAAATCAGAGTGAAGTTTTTCATATTAAGAAACTTCAGAAAATTGTAGTTTGTTGCATGCTGATATTTTGTTTCATGTTTCACAAAATGGAACTTTCTCTCTCTTGGTAGAAAAGATAAATGTTGATTGGTAGTATTTCCTATGCCACAGAAATACTGAGGTTTGCATAACTGTAATTCTAGTATGTCTGTTACTATAGAAGGTAAAAAGGTTTTTGTGAAATGAAACAATATTTATACCACCGGGAAGGCCCAAGAAATTTCTCAAGGGAGGTGAAAGTGTGTACTAAAAAACATGTTCATCATGAAATATGAGTTCCTTGAATTGCTTTGCATTAAAATGTTTTCAACATAGATTATGCAAAGTATTAGTTTTACCAGCAATTTTCCAGCATTAATGTAGTACTTAGTTAAGTACTTACTGATGTCAAGGACATGGTTGCAATCAACAAACTCTAAGCAATGTTTTTTTACAGGAAGTGATGTTCCCAAATAACTAAGATGAGCAAGTAGCATTGGAACAGTTTTTGGTGCAAACCCAGAAGTTAATCAAAAGTTCTGTGATAGCTACTGTTTCAGTGATGCATCTGGTTATTTCCTATCTTGGAGTAGTTAGCAAATAGTGAATACATCTTGGCAGTTGACACTTCATTGTGTTCTTAACTTGCTTTGGATCACATCCAAAATCAATTGCTATCAGTGGCAGTTTTCTGACCTATGTTAAGGAGAGTTGGATCTGGCTCTTAATGATCTAAAAAAGTTTTATCATTTTCCATAACAGTCTCTGCCACACTGAAACACTGAACAGTTTCAGGGTTTTCTGCTTTTCTCTATTTCATTGTCAGACATGGCATCTATATTGACTAATGTGATGGAAATCAGTTATAATAACAGTTTACAAGTAAGTAACATTCTTTGAAGATGTCAAAATCAACAACAACAAAAAACACAGAGAGGAAATTGATCTTTTGAATAATTTCCCCCTAAATGACTAACAGACACATGATTTGCCATCTATAAAATAGATTTTTGGTGAAGTGGGAGGGAAAAAAAAACCAACCAAAAACCCCTCATCACATTCCACTGTGGAAATTAACTATTCTAGGAACTGAAGTCTTAGTGGTACCTCTGCCTTTGTCTATATGGAAGACAGCAGCAGGATTTGGCAGCCCTGAGCCATTGTATTTTGAGGATATCTATTTCCAGAAAATCGGTCAAAATTGGACATCATTAACGTAAAAAGTGCCTGAGAGGTGTAAAGAGCTCTTCAGCAGCTCAAGAATACATTCATGACATATGATGTGAATGATACAAACCACTTGTTTTTCCTTTGTAATTTAAATGTCAGTCTTCTATTGTCGGGGAGATTTCTCATATTAAACACTCTGCAAATTGCTACTTACTACGAGGATTAGATTTTCAATCATGAAGGCTTGCATCTTTGTCTACTGGTGGTGGCTTATATGTTTAGGATTGTTAGGAGTTAAAATCTTTTGAATTTGTCTCTCTGTCTTCATGAGTAACACTAAGGCTTTAGATATGTGTCTGACAGTGCTGAAAGGCAGAGGGTTTTTTGCATTTTATTCTCAGTTTATGTAACATGTGTAATGCATTCTTCCTGATAGCTTCCTTTTGCCTAACTTGAAATCCTCATGGGATATCAATAGGAGAAATCTTCCTTCTGGATCTTGGTCACTTTGGCTGTGTCTGTATCAACAAGTGAAACACACCAGGGTCATTATGACATGGGTGGTGAAACACTGGCCCAGGTTTTGCAGAGAGGTGGTAGGTGCTCCATCCCTGGAAACACTCCAGGTCAGTAGCACGGGGCTGTGAACATCCTGATCTAGTTGAAGATGTCCCTGCTCATTGCAGGGAAGTTGGACTGGATGACTTTTAAAGGTCCCTTCCAACTCAAACCATTCCATTATTCTAGGATTCTCTGTCACTGAGGCTAAAAAGCAGAGAACAGCAATGTAAGTAAACTCTCTTAACTTCCAAGATAAGATAGTTTTATATAAACACCCTGTAGTTCCTTGCTACCTCCTAACACATTCCCACAGGAATAACTTGCAAGAAAACACTGAAGCTGCAAGTGCACTGGACACTATTCTAATAATTTTGCAGTATGAATGACTGAGCCCAGTGCCCAAGTACATTCATAGAGACTGCTTAATTTAATAGCGTAAGCATATCTTTTGTGGCTGCTGAAAGGTTTGAAGTTAATTTCAAGTGCTTACTGTATTTTTAAATTATAGCATTCCATTTAATGTACAGGTTGGAAAACAGTGTCAAGACACTTCCCTGTCTAGATCATCAGTGGACTCCATCAAGAGGTGTAGCATGACAGAGTGCTCCTCTGTCTCCTCATTTAGAAGTAAAGATGTTAAATTGAAACTGAGATCAATTATAATACTAGGAGTAGCATCAAGGCAGTTGTTACCACCAAAGATGAAGCATAGGACAATTTAAACTGTGCCTAATAAAGTAAAGTTAGTTCTTGCTCCTGAGGCCACTTAGGTGGGATATAGAAAATTATGCATGTCTTCATATGGAAAGCTGAGTCATAGTCCCTTTCTAGCTCAGGGATGCAAATGCATCTCTTGACAAATGAGAGAAATCTATCTCTGAGCTCACTGTGTGAGGTGCTGAAAGTGATGTAACCGCGGAACTACAGAGTTCAGTTTAGCCAGCTCCCCTCTTTGGCTGTCCTGTGAATTTCTACGTCAAAAAGCAAAGGAAAGGCTTGATGCTGAGTGTTTTATAGATTATTGAGTGTTGTAGCAAATACAGACTGTATAAAATCAAATATCTTTGTATTATACATGGAGAGAGTTTGTAGGATGCACACATATTTTCGGTTTTGATTTCTGCACAATTTTTTAAAAGATAAAATAACAAAACAACACAATAAAACAGCAAGAGACTTGGCACAGACATCCTATTTTCTGTAAAAAATAATGCTTTTGGAGTGTACTGAATATGTGTTCAAGCATCTTGTCCTTGTTTTTACTTTTTGCTGCCTCAAGACCTAAACTAGTCCTCTGTTTGAATGCTTCATGCTTGCCACTTTCACAGTGTTATTAAAGAAATGTCATATTGTCATCTCTTGCTGCTGCAGAAAGTCACAAATCTGATTGATGTAATTCAGATATTGTTCCTGAGCCACAACTGGGAGAATCTTCATATTTAATCTTCTTCATCCAGTTCCTTATATTCTAACCCTGCTGTATTTTAACCCTGCAAAAAAATGCCTGCTGTAAGATATCTCAGCTCTATGGATATATAAACAACAAACTCTTTGGTTATATAGTACTAAAGATAGCAGTATTTTTAAATGTAGATTTTCTGTGTGCTTCTTTGCATTGAACCTTGCAACTTGGTAATTGCTGTATCCTTTTGTTGGAACTGACTGTATTGGTATAAAATGCTCCTGTCAAATCTCAGCCTTTATAGAACCAAAACCTGAGATCCTTGATTTTGTCAGAATCAACACTAAATGAAGAAAATTAAAATAATGTTTTGTGCATGTGTGTCACTGATATTCCAGTTCCTTGATCATCAGTGTGGCCCTTCACTGATTCTCTCCAATAGCTCCATGTTCTACCTGTGCTGGGAAACCCAGAACTGGACACAGCACTCCAGGTGTGGTCTTACCAGTGTTGAGTAGAGGGGAGGGATCAAGTCCTTCTACCTGCGAGCAATACTGAATGCAAAACATGCCAGGATCCTATTATTCATCGCGGCAGCAAAGAGCATATTGATAGCTCATGTTTCCTTTGGCATCCACCAGGATCCCCAGGCTCTTTTCTGCAAAGCTGCTTTCCCCAGCTATCCTTTCTGCAAGGCTTGTTGCTACAAGCGTATACAAGGTGCCTGGGTTGTTCCTCTTGTACTTCCCTTGACTGAACTTCGCAGTGTTCCTGCCTGCTCATTTCTCCAGCCGGCCCAGGTCCCTCTGGATGGCAGCCTGACCCTCTGGTGTATCAACCACTCCTTCCAGTTCTGTGTCGTCTGCAAACTTACTGACAGTAACAGTTCAGTACAGAACATGGATGAAGGTGTTGATCAGGTTTGGAACCCAAATTGGATTCTGGGTACACTGCTAGTTACTGGTCTTCAACCAGGCTTTGTGCCACTGGCCATCACCCTTTGGGCTGGCTTTTCATCAAATTTCTGTTCCCCCTCACCATTTGTTCATCCAGCCCTCAGTTCAACAGCTTCTCTGTGATGATCTTGTGGAATCTTTTCTGAAGTCAAGGTAGACAATATCTGCTGTTCTCCTCTCATCTGTCAAGCCAGTCATTTCAACAGAGATGTCTATCAAGTTGATCAAGCATGACCTCCCCTTTTTAAATCCCTGCTGGCTGTACCTGATGACCTACTTGTCCTTCATGTGCCTGGAAATGGAACATCGGGAATTGGAAACCAAGTTATCAGTATTAAAGGGTTTAAATAAAGGGGAGATATTATATATCTGTTGCTTCACACATTGCACAGTGATAGATGGGGAGATTAGAGGTAGTTTTTAGTGGGAGGTTTTCTCTCTATTTTTAATTTACACATAGTATGTGAATTTATTTATTACAGTAAGAAGAAAAATAAATTGCAACTGGAAATGGACATATGATTAAATTCCTTAAATTGAATTGGGGTAGTTGTCTTAGTACAATGTGCCGTTAACATTACAATCACTGTTATGAGAACGAATTCATGTTGTTCCGTACTCTGCTCTCATTATATCCTTTTTATTTCCACATAACCACACTGAATTGTTGGGGTAAACAATAGCAAACCCTGTTAATGCCAATTCCATCTCTCTTTATTTCCCCTGACTTCATTTGTCCAATGCCTCGTGCTTGCAGTGAAGGGCATAGAAATATAAAATAGCTTAAGTATGAGGTGAAAGTCTGACCTTATTTAAGTGAAGGGGAATTTTGCCATGGGTGTCTTTATAGTTGAAATTGTTTTTGTTATTTCATGGTAATGCAGATATGAAGGGAAAAATCCTAAATGAAATCAAGTTGAAAACCATTTTGATTTTACATTATACTTACTTAGGAATTAATAAATCAGACAAATATTGTCATTATTTTTAAAGTAAACTCTAAAAGAACCCCAAACTGTCTTTATTTTGATTTGAATTTCTTAAATTGTTTATCATATGCGGTAAAGAACAAAGCTCAAATAGATATAAATAATTAATAAAATTAAGATGGGAATATTTAAGATTCAGGTACATGTTTAACTTGTAAACTAAAATCTCTAGATTACAACATTTACTTTATAAAATAACATAAAAATTAAATTATGTTGGTTTCAGAAAAGGTAAGAGCTGACATAATGACAAACCAGCCAGTTATTTTTTGGGGCTGCTTTTTCAAATAGCTGGCATGGATACTTTGCTCAGAAAATAAGCTATTGACAAGATATTTTTTTTAAACAGCTCTTCCACTGTCTTTGCTAGCAGACCTTGTCCATCTTTCTCCACCCTTGAGTAATGAAGAAATATGCCATGTTCCTCAGTTTTTCACACCGACGCTCTGCATTATTTCTTTGCTGAGTGTTTCTTTAAATATTCAGGAGGAGTTACTTGCCTTTAAATAAAAAACAACATAAAAAACCCTATCAAAACTCTGATATTTTTCCCTACTTATATATCATATATTTGCAATAGTAAAAAATGAAGTTATAGATCAGATTTCTTCCTTCTAACTGTATGAGGTTAAGGTCCATAGTCTATACCTAGAAGTGTCTGCAGTTCAAATTATCATTCTATGTTTTAAATCAATTTATAGATGCTCATAAACTCTGTGTAACAATTTTCATTTACGTAGCTACTCAATTTTTATCTCACAATCTAAAGGTTAAATGTATAAAATGACCATTTACGGGAGTTGCACTGTATACTGAGTTGAGGAAAAGGTGTTTACAGCATGTTTTAAAGAACGAACACGGCATGCCCATATTGTTTACCGGACCAGCTATCATACGTCTACATCTGATTGATATGAATTTTTATCTGTGAAATTGTGATAGCTGTATTTCCAGCTCTTCTCTCATTTATGAAATGAACAGATTTATCCTATAATGGTATTGCAGGATAAGCCTCTTTTTGTGAAGTAACACATCAACTCACTCAGGCTTGTGTCTGCTCTCTTCCAGTGATGAGTCCTACCTTTCAGTTGACATCACCCAGAGCAAGACTTCGTGGCTGTTTAGAGGCAGAAATTGTAGGGACTGAATGGGCAATTCCTTAACATTGAAAATATACCCTGGGAATATATAAGAAAACATTTAATTGATGAGTATGTGGCCTGGCTTTGACCCAGATCAGTGGGAGGGGTGTGGCCCAGGCGTTATGTCATTGAATACCACCTTGTGTAATTATCAGAGGTAGGTAAAAAGGGACTCTCTCTTTTGAGAAGAAGGGTGTGCTTTTCCAATGGAATCAGTGTGGCAGACAGAGTGGTGTGGTAATTCTAGCCCTGACTGGAGGGAGCAGTTTGGATGTCATGGCTGCAGTCGGACTGGGCTCTGCATTCTCCCTTTTGTACACTTTTGTTATTAATATTGTTGTTGTTACTGTTCCTTTTCTTGTCTCATTGATTTTCCAAGCAAATTGTTCTTATCTTGGCCCGTGATGTTTCTCTTTTGTGTCTGCAATTCTCCTACCCAGCCACCTGTGGGTGGAAGAGGGGGAAGGGGAAGCGAGTGAGCTGCATGTGGTTTTGGAGTCTTGGCAGGAGGGCAGAGCTTAACAGAGTAGGATTCCTAAACTATGACAATAAGGTAACATATCTCAGGGAAAGCAAATTTGTGCAATTTTATTCCTCATCATTTACTCTTTCCCCCAGCCTGAATCACAGATGAAAAATGTTTACAAAATATTTACACAATTATAAAATCTGGATAAGATTTTGATAAAAACAAAGACATGTTGTAAAAGCTTGACAGGGAAAGACAAAGCTCTTACCAACATAAGTCTTTTCAAAAAAATCGGGGTTTTTTCTCATCCATGTCTACTAAAGTAAGCTTGTGGCAAAGAATGGTGGGATACTACTCAGATAATATTAATTGGCTAAAATGTTGGTATCTGATGTTACAAATAGTCTATGATGCTTTTGTAATTGAGGGGGTAAGAGTTAGATGTTAAACAATGAATGATAAATCTCATTTTGAAAAAGATATCTGTGTTTGGATGAAAGAAAACTTACTGGCATTCTATTCTAATAATGGACTATCAGGAAACCTAAACTAGAGTGTAAACTCAATTAAATAAACCACTCATGAGAGCCTTGAGTTGCAATGATATTGCAAGGCATACAAGTATGTTGCAGTAGTCTTTAAAATGTGACTTTCAGTTGTGAAAATGTTGAAATTCTGAAAATTTTAGTTTTAGTTAGGATGTTGTATGCCACCCTTTCTTCTTATGAGTAATTCAATCTTGGTATACACATGTGTCGTGATTTAGCCCCAGCCAGCTCACTTCCCTACCACATGGATCAGGGAGGAAATTGGAAAGGTAAAAGGCGGAAAACTTGTGGGGTGACATAAAGACAGTTTAACTGGGAAAACAAAAGCTGTGCACACAAGCAAAGCAAAACAAGGAGTTAATTCACTGCTTCTCATGGTTGGGCAGGAGTTCAGCCATCTCCAGGAGAGCAGGGCCCCATCCCACATAACAGTGACTTGGGAAGACAAACACCATCATTCCAAATGTCCCCCCCCTTTTGTCCTTCTTCCCCCCACTTTATACACTGAGCATGATGTCATATAACATGGAATATCCCTTTGGTCAGTTTGGGTCACCTGTCCAGGCTGTGTCTCCTCCCAACTTCCCATGGACCCCCAACCTCCTCACCACCATGGCAGTGTGAAAAGGAATAAAAGCTTTAGCTCTGTGTAAGCCCTGCTCAGCAATAACAAAACACCACTGTATTGTCAACCCTGTGTTCAGCACAAATCCAAAACACAGCCCCATACCAGGCACCATGAAGAAAACTAACTCCACTCCAGCTGAAACCAGAACAATGTGTATATCACATATTTTAGCAATGCATTATGGTTTCTCAAATTAATTATGTGTGTGTGTGTATATATATATTAGCAATACCTTTTTTGCTTGTTGCTTACTTGCACAAGTAAGTGCAGTCCCTTGCAGATATGTATGCAAGGTCTGGCCCACAATCAACTGCGTTACAAATTTCATGTGAATAATCTCACTTGGTTCGCTGGAACCACTTTCTGTGAGAACGCAGTGACAAAAGTTGAAGCATGGGGTGGGTTTTTAAAATGAAATACGAGTGATATGTCCTGTGTTGTTCCTTTAGTCTCTCAAACTGACTGTTTGCTGGGCATGATACTGTAAAGAACATATTTGGTCAGCTTGCCTTCAGTTTCTCACTGTGCCCTGCTATGCTGCTACTGGTATTTGAGCTAATTAGGACTAGCTCAGATATGTCTGTGTGAGCTTCAGCCATTCCCAGTCTGCTTGCTGTTGAGGATAAAATCACTCATAAGTTCTGGAACATGAATATTTGTGTCTGATGTTTTACAAAATGTGATACTCCTGAGCTTTGTGCTTTGGGACTTGCATGAAAAGATTGTTAATGTATATAATACCAAGTGGAAGTGAAGTGACTGGAAATATGCCTATTAGTATTGAGAATGAGGCATAGAAAGAGACAGCATTGTGCTACAAATTAAAGGGTACAGACGTCATCTCCGTTGCCATAGCTTTCCTGCATGCTTCAAAAAACAGTTTAGAAAAAAGATGCATACAAAAAGGAAGATAATTTGCTATGTGAGCCAGTGTAAAAGATGAAAAGTTGAGGTGAAAGTAGACATAAACCCAATGGAAAGCCCCAATCACTTGAAAAGCAGGCAACTATTTAGAAAGGCCACTTCCACAAGTATTTTAATTATTGTGAGAGTGACCAAAATACTGGGGAAAAAAAAGTTGGAATAACAATGTAAACTCACTTTTAGAAATTCTCAGTTGCAGTCAATGTTGCCTATGAATTTCTGTTGTGATAAATCCATACTTATACACAGGATTTTTCCTGGCCCATCCTACCATTATTTCATTATTCCTTTGTTCCATGCTTTAGAAAAATGATTCAGGGTTTTGGAGAAGTGGTATGAGTGGATTTATCATTAATCTCACACATATGTTTACCTGAATTAGGAAATAAATGATTCAAAGCACAGACACTTTCTTTTATTTTATTTTCAGCTGTTGGTCATGAATTCTAGACTTTTCATATCTTTTGTTTATATACATCTTTCTTTTTGAAAAAGCAGCATTTTCAGAGTTAATGGTCAATGATACAGTACAATAAATTACTCCAGCATTGAAACACAATTCTTGTGCAAATTTTTACTTAGAGGTTATTCCAAGATATGTATTTTACCACTGTTTATAAGACAGTGGAGTCCTTTTCTGTGAGAGCATGCCTGTATTTAATTATTTTCTAAACCAAATTAAAACAGCTTCATTCTGGTATCATGTTCATGGAGATCAGGATTATTTATTATTAATACAGTGTTTTCTTCAACAAATTAATATTTTATTCTTAATATCATCGTAAATAAATAATTTGAGCCTTTTTATCATTAATAACATAGGACAAATATGCTTTCGGTTGATTGCAAATGTGCTGCTGTGCAAATGTCAATGAGATAGAGAGAGTTTATTTTATGCCATTTTCTATAGTTTTAATTAAGCAATAAAAGAAGACATCCAAAATAATTACATGCAGTTTCCTGGTTGAAGAATATAAAACTAAAGCCTTTGCAAACAAAAAGAGAGCTAGAGAAAGAAAACTGACACTTTCCTGCTTAGCCTAGTATAACCTTAGGTACTTTAAAATATTTGCATCAGCAACATTCAGAATGTATTAACAAATTTTAATTAAAGACGAGCTGATATGTAAAGCTAGTTTACTTGTAGCTCCCAACATCTAAGAACAAGTATTTGCCTTACCTTCATAACCATTCATTTAACTTACAGCATTGAACTACACAGCAGTGCCTAGTTTTTGACACAGATTTAGGTTAGATAAATAAATAATAATCATTGTTTAAAAGAACTCCATTCCTAAAACAATAATTAGGTTTCTGTCATCAGCACTTTTGACCTCCATCCTTGCTGATCAGTATCCAAACAAAATTATGGAGACATGTAAATAAATCCACATCTTTTAGAGCTGAAATATGTTGAACAAAGGGAAGAAAAACGAAGTTGCAACAAATTATGTGTAAGCCAGCAGCACCTGGGCAGAAACTCAGGACTTTCTTCTCACCTGGGAAGAAACTCAGAGTTTCTGATCTGAATCCTTGACATCTTTATGTCTGTTGCATAAACAAAACTTGTCTTGTCCATGTTGGGTAACATCACAGCTAAGGCAGGCACATTGGTTTTTTTGCTCCTTTTCCTATCTGCTAAAAGTCCTTTCTGCACAGTGCTCTGAATTTTGGTGAGAGTGAGCTGCGGCCTTACTCTAAGAGGCTGACCTAAGAAAAGCAAACCTAACTAAACTTCACAGATAAAATGCAGCATTTGTTTCCGTCATGATACATGTCATCACTGAGCATCCTTCTCAAGAGTCCTATACCTATGCATGTGATCTGTTATGAAAGTTTTGTGATTGTTACTTTTTTATAATACTATAAACCTCATTCTATCATAGGAGCTAACCAAAAATTTGATCACTGGATGAAACCACAAATTTAATAATTTCATCCTGATTACATTGTGCTGTAGGAGCTCTTCCCAGTCAGTTTTTTTCTTATTGCTACAGAATTTTGAGGTCACAAGTGGTAAGTTGCTTGCTCTTGTCAGTGATTGGATTGGTAATCATGTGTATTGTCTGCAAAGCTTGCAAATGATGAAACCATAAAATTGTATTATTAATACCAAAATAGTGTCAATAAAGGGTTTTTTCCACCTTGTCATTTTCAGGAAATCTTCTCCTGAACATGCACCTTAAATAAAGTTTAAAGGGAGAATTAATTTTAAGAGGATGTAGAACTCAGAGAGACAGAAAGCAATTAACTTTACTTTCAAATTCTTGCAGAAGCAAAATATGCTTTTTATTATTGTGCTTTGAAACAACAGTTTTGAGTCAAGTTCTTAGAGCTTGGGAAGCAGATTATTTTCCAAGACACAGAACAGCTGTATCAGTTCTGTATCTTGGAAAACTATCTGCTTCCCAAGCTCTACAGAATAGCTACACCTGAAAAGGTGTAGCTATTCTGTAGGTAACTAAATTTCATTTTAAGAGCATCTCCAGACAAGGGGTTAACTAGAGAGAGAAATGCATAGAGTAGAGGAGTGAGAGTTCCCCTCTTAGTTCTGAACATTACAGAAGTGTTTGAAATTGTCAGGGACCTTTTTACATCCCTCCTCTTTCCTCTTCATTTTCATTGGGGCTTTCTGTACTCTTGGATTGTTCACCCACTGGTCAGTGAGCTACAGTATTGTATACAAAATATCAATGTCTGCAAGAAGTGCAAGTTTACATTTAACATATTGATGGAGCAGAAAGCAGAACTTCTCGAAGAGGGGCAGAAGTAATCTCAATTTGACCCGACAGTATATCTGCTAGATTTTGTACGGCTTTCAGTGTTTTTTTGTACTTTGTTCCCAGTCTGCATGGAGCATAAAGTTCTTTGAATATCTGGAGCTTTTGATTTGGATAAGTATGTGTACAGTACTTGCTAAATTCTAACACAATTCAAAACCAATATCCAGGTTTGTGTCAGCTGTGACACTGAGAATAGTTTTTGCTCTCAGATAATTCACTTCCTGGATTTAGCTTGGATACCTCATATCCCCTGTCGCTGTCCTAAATTCTCGGCAATGTTGTATCTCTTACAGCCTTAAGGAAAAAGTCTCCCTGACATCAGTATCATACAATAGTATTATCCAATGTTTTCCTGTAGTCTTAATGTAGAAATATCTGTTTTTCTGGAATCATTTATGATTGTAAACAAAGCAAAACCAAACTAAAACAAAGCAGGGAAAAAAATGTGATTAAACAGAGCTTATTCAGAGAGCAGAAACCCAAGGCTTAATAGGGAAGTTTGTCTATTTTTTACATACAGTTAGAACTAAATGGGTGATCTATATCTGGTCTGATATACAGTATGTTTTCTATCAGACTCTGTAGATGCAAAATGAACCAGGCATAGAAATCCTAATGTCACTAGCATTGGGTAGTCTTTGCATTTAATTGATCCATTTTTGAGTACGTGTAGCCCTACATCAAATGAGATACCAAATTATCTAATTTCCTGACCCTAGTTTTGTGTTTATGATTATTTTTAAGACTTTTGCCAGTATCTAAAAACAGACTGTATTTGGTTTTTGCAAAATTATGAAAGTGCAATAACTTTTTGCAATAATTATTTTTCAGGATTTTTGTTGTTGTTTTTTGGGGGGGTTTTTTGTTTGTTTTTTTTTTTTTTCTTTAATTCATGGATCCTTTGGCATACTGAGTGGCTGTATAATACACAGTAGGACTAGCACTGCCTGCCCTCCGGTGGTATGTTAAATTCTTCACTGGAAACTCATGATTATTTGCTGAACAATCAGCATAATTGTCCCATCTGCCTCCATTTTGTTCTAGTTATAAGCATCTTTTCCTTTAGTCCTCTCCGTTTTCTCTGCTCTCCATGGCCTCAGGCAGGGCTTTTGCCCTCTCTGCTAATGCTTCTCCATCTGTAAAATGGGAGTAATGTGAGTTGTTGGAAAGATTAATTAGTGAATTAATATTTGTAAAGCACTTGAAAGATGAGAAGCACTAGATAAAGGCTAAGTAGTGTAATTATTATTCTCAGAAGTGCCTTCATGAATGGGGGAAAAGAAAAGATGCAGGGTTTCGGCAAACTGATTAATATCAGTATAGGTGCTTCTGGAGATAGATGAACACAGGCTAGTTGGCTTTGCTAGTAAAGAGACAAATTAACATGAATGAATATGTAGTGTTTGTAGTTTTTACCCACCATTTTTAGCAGACAATATTAATATTGCACATTTTCACGTCAATAACAAATTACAGCTTGCAAGCATGAGAGAAAATGCAACTGTGTATTTAGGAAGTGATGCTCTGCACCTTCCAGCTTCCACAGTCTTCTGCTCCCATTCCATATACGCGAGTGTCTTTTAAACATGCTACTTATTACAGATGCAAATGGAACTGAGAGAGTAACGGAGAATAAATATTTTACGGTAATATCATTCGGTCTCAACTTTGTATTGTGATTATAAGACAATCTTCTCTAACTCCCACCAAAAGGCAAGTAATTTCCTAGTGCTGTAATTAAGCCATCTTTCATTCCTCCATATTCAGAAAAAGGGAAAAGAGAGCCTAATGGCTCAAAATTAGTATGATCACATAATGATACTTCCTGTCCAGAAAAGATATAATTATTAACCTGAACAATTTTTTTTTTAATGTGTCGTATGATTAATCTGTCACATGTGGCTAGAGAATTCTCTTCTATTTAATCAGTGGAGGCCAAATTTTGTTACTTAGCCACTGTCTCAAATTATGCCATCTTTAAAAGAGGTAACAGGTGGCTCTGCTTGGTGGAAGCAAGTTCTCTTCCAACACATTTCCAGAGCAAGATTGTATTAATGTAACTGTTCCAGCACGCTCTGTACTGGCTTTTGGCAGCAAGCTGCAGAGACATAGAGTTTAAGATGCCACTGCTTAATTCCCTCTGCAGGATACAATGCCCAAGTTTATGACAGAGCATGGCCTCTGCTTGCCTGAGTGAAGAGGCAGCAGCTGAGACATGGCTTTTGCTTGGGCTGCCTGAGCTGAGGAGTCTGTTTTCTTGCTCCAATCTCCTCCTGCCACCTTCAGTTTCCTGCTGGCTAGAACTGAGTATCACATTTCGTATTGTGATATGATTTTCTGCCTTTTGAGCTTTTAAAATAATGGCATTAATGTATCTAGTTGGAAATAATGACTACAGGCTGGAAAAATTAAGAAGACATCTTTGTATATTTTTGCGTTTTCATTCTTTTTTCAGCTGATCATCTAAGGTAAACTTTAGGAAATCTGATAATCACAGAGGCTTATGAGACTTCTGAAGTGCAGAATACAATCAAAAGCAGGCAAATGAGAAATAACATCTAGGTCTGCAAAAGAAAACAATATTTTTTTTTTTTTCTGAATTTTGGCTATAGATAAGCAAGCTAATGGGGGAGTAATATGTAGCACTTAATATGTAGCATATGCCTGTAATAGGAGGGTGTTAGAAGGGGCAATGATGTGAGTAGTACAAACAAGAAGAAAACTCAACACATGTAGGCCCTGCTAATCAGTGCCAATGCCTTTGTACTAGATTGAAATCTTCATGTTCCTTGGTATCTAAAAATAAGATCTATATACAGTGCACACTTTAGCTTCTTTATGTCATGGAAGCCACTTAACTTATTAGGCAATTGGATGCAGTGTGATGCTTCCGGGAGTAATAATCTTGCCATTAGGCACATGGAAGGCACTAAATAACTTCTATTCCTGATAGCCTCTGAAGAAGCTGGGATGAGGGACTGCCTTACCCTCCTGTTCACTGTCACCTTAATGTGGTGTAGCTTGAGTATTCCCACGGCAAATCTAACCAAGTGCTAACCAGCATGGTCACACATAAAGGGACAGTGCTGACCCCAAATAAGGGTTTGGCTTCCTGGTGGCTCTTCCCATCAGCCCAGTCTTTCAGGACTTGGCACAATAATGCTGCAGGTACTCTATTTTGTAGTCCAGCCTTCTTCCCTGTTACAAGGAAGTTATCCTTCACGGTCAATGGGCTGGTGTCTGTTATCTGAGGGTAAACTTGCTTCAGATTATGGAGAATGAAACTGTATGAGGAATTAAAATGTTTCCAGTCGTTCTCTTTTACAGCATTTCCAGATCCTTCTGAATAGTAGTTGAGGAAATGCAACGACAAAAACAATTTTGTTAGCACTTGATTCCTTTTCCTACATAAGTTTTGGGTTTTTTGGGTTTTTTTGGTGTATCTGGAAAAATGTAGCTATTATTCTCCCCATTTTTTTTCCTCTGTACCTATCCATTCTAACACTGGCAAGAAAAGGCAGAACACTTCTCTTTCTAAGACTGGCAAAATAGAGGGCAAGAACACAAGGAAGGAGGAATATTAAAAGAGTTTGAAAATTTAAAAAAAAAACAGATTAAAAGATGACTCTGAAATGGACAAACTGAAAAAGAGGAGAGCAATATCATATAAGAAAAAAAGTCAAGGGTGAAATAAAATACAAACCAGAACAATAAAAAAAAGAAACAAACCCAAATTTCCCATAGTTAGAAGACTAAAATCTAGTCAGACAGATGCAAGTTAGGATTGCTGGAAAGCTCATTTTAATCAGTGCTTATTTTTGTTATTATATTTTTCTGAGCTTTTCCAGAAACTAATAACATCTGAAAAATCTCAGGCAGAGATGTTGTCACATCCTAAGATCTGATTTTCTCTATTATTATAAAAGCCCTGTGGTTACCCTGAAAAATGGACAGATATGATGGTTTATGACACTGAAAATGTGGCCCTTAAAGTGTGTTAGATTTATAGTATTAGTCTGAGTAAGTAGCAGACGGACTTCAGCTATAAAAATGCCAGGGAGAATCCCAAGACTAAATTGCAGCTCAGTTTTATCCCCTTCAAGGGGACAAGCAACCCCTTCTTATTCAAAGAGACAGGAACAGGGAGGCTAATGGATTGGTGTTAGCTATTTATGTGGTTACAAGCAGTACATTGCATCCCTGCACATGACTTTCTGCACTATCCTCTCTCCGCTGCCCCTGAATGCTAAAGCAAGTTGATGGCAAAAGGGAGTGAGCAGAGAGATTTTACTGGGAAGTTGTAAATTGCTGCGGAGACAGATCATGTCACAAATCACACTGTTCCCTTCACCTGAACAAGAAGGATGTGAGGGAGGAATTGTACTTTAGAAAGGATGTCCCTGAGTCATTCTGTTTCCCACACTGCTTCTATGGTGCAAATTGCGAGGTGCTCCTATTTTCGCTGCTATGCCTAAAGGAGGTTTATAGCCCACAGCAAAAAGGAGACCCAGAGCAGAAACTGCAAACTTTGCTACAAAACCATGCTCTCGGTTACAGCTGTTAAATTTCTTTTCCAGCTGAGCTGTATAAGTGTATTGCTGACAGAAATTTTCAGTAGAGATTCATTCACTTTGAATATAAAGTTTCCTTCATCCTGTAGAGTACATTCTAGTAGTCCCAAGAGTCTCAATTCGTACAGGAAGACACACCAGACTGAACAGAACTTTGATTCCACTATTTAACAAAAGTGCCTTCATAATATGTATATGTAAATAAAATAGTGTTGCAAACACATACCACATTCAAATAACTGTCCATTCTGTTTCCTTCTTTATGTTTATGGACAACAATAATTTACTTGGTACTTGAAAATGAATGGTGTTCCTCTGTGATACAAAGTATATTTCTCTCAGATGGTAGTAAAACTGAAGGTGCGTAATTGAAAGAGTGGGAGCCTGTTTCCATTTCACATCTTCTTTCTACATTTATATTAATTTTCTCTTTATTAGACCTGAATATATCCTTAAAAATATGATCCCTCTATGTTTGCTTCCAGTCACAGGGCTGTGTACCCTCTCTACCCATAAGCTCCTTACTCTTGCAAAGCATAGTGTTCATAAATTTTTCCCAGAACTGAATAGCAGAGTATTTAGTCACCACCTGCTTTTCCACTGTCATTATGATTTTGGGACCATTCCACTGTGGTATTAGGATGCTCCAAAACTTTCATTTTTAAGCATTCTGTAGACCTTTACTTAAATCCAGGGTTACCTGGGCCTCTTGAATCTCTTAAACATTGTGAGAGTGCCTCCAAGGAAACAGAGATCACTAACATTGAAATGTCTCTGCCTACAAGGCTGGCTTAATAAAAGTGTACAACAAAATTCAAACTGCACTTAGCATTATCAGAAGTGTCTTAAAGCAATAGGCTGTACTACTTTCCTTATATTTGGAGGTTTGGCCTAAGTGAAAAGAATGGTACTGACTGTTGTTGTTAAACTGGGAGTGAGAAGAGTGATCAGATGAGATAGAGCACTTTGGATGTGTCTGAGCCCCTTGCGGGACCAGAAGGGGAAGCCTGATGAAGTCAGCAGTTTTCCACTGAGCATGACGAGCATTCAGCTGTCTCCTTCCATTCACGTCACATCTTTACCTTAACATCTAGAACCTGTTGAATAAGGTGCTGAACTAAAGCACTGAATGCTCAAGACTAAACTCCGCTGCAAAGAAATTTCCGGTGTTGCCTGTCCTCACTGTGGCCAAAATGTTTGGAAATAAATGAACTGTACCAAAAATAAAATATTGGATGATGCTGCAGGAAGGCTGATCTTTGAAACCTACTGGAGTATTCATTGATGACCAATTATATTGCTTTGATATGAGATCTCACTAATTTATCAATCTACTGTATAATTCCACTTAAATCAATGCAGCTATGCTGATATAGGCCAGATGAGAGTTTGGAGTTGCATTTGCTCAGCTGGTACTTTTGAAATTAATGAGGATGAGAGTAAAATTTCAGAGCTACAGTGCACGGCAGTTAAGTATTATTAAGAGTTAGCTAGTCTCATGGTCTATGGAGGCTGCGGGGATAAAATGGTTTCCAAAATATGGAAAATATTATGGTTGTGAAAGCTTGAGTGGCTCAAATGTTTTTCTGCAAAGCGTTTTTAATGTCGTAGTTTATTATTTCTGTTTTTCTCTGCAGAGATGAAGGATAAATATAGTTTTATTTAATCTCTTTTATCTATTCTCCTGGGTTTGCTGCTATCCTAGAGTACTCACACACCTTATTTCTAGTTTCTGTGTTTCCAGCCAAAATGAAGTGGACAATACCTCTTTTTTGTTATTTATTTATTAGAAAAGAAGAAATTACCCAGAAAATTGACACTCTTAATATGTCCTGTATAGTATTTTTTTTTCTTTAAAAAGTCTCTTGTTAAGTGTAGGAAAAGAGTAATTCTGTGTGTTGAAGTTATGGACATAGACACAATTTGCTTCTAGCTCTTTCTAGTCCTGAGCACCAACAGAGCTGACACAGCTGACTCTATATGTGATTTGGGCCAGCAGAAAAGTTGTGGCTGTATTAGCAATTTTCTTACTGTTCCTCTGTCACCTTTTATTCTGCATTGAATTTACACTGATGCCTGGTAAAGTAGTTTGTGTCTCTGAACTAAAGGCCTTTATGAGAATATTAAGAAACTTACACTAGTATTGCTTTCCATATTAATTTTGGCATTCAGTCTATTCAAATGACCAACGCTGGAAATACAGCTGTTTTAAAAATGCTATTCATCTTAAAAAAAAATCTTTTAGTAAAGCACGAATATCCAATGGCCTTTGACAGAAAAAATACCAGGGATTATTCAATGATACTCTAAAGGTCTTCTAAATTTTCCTATTAAATCGTATTAGTTGGTCAGGGATTTTTTTCCCCCATGGTTAATATCTTATCTTGCCCATGAAGAAATATTTTTGCTTCTCATTGAGGAAAAATACTGAACAAAGAAATTTTTCCTATGTAATCATTTTAAATTCTGTTATGATTTTAAAATACTCTCATGTGTACATATTAATTCTTTTCTATAACCATGGCTTGGGGCAGTGAATTCAAAAGGTTAATTAGAGATTGCATAGAACTTTTTCTTTTTTTTTTCTATTTTTCTTTTATTGCTTTAATATACTGCCCCCTTTATGTAAGAATGATGTGCTGGGAAGCGTGCTTAATTTTTTTAATTTATATATATTATCTCCTATTGAAATCATTACTTTTCTGATCTCCTTGTTCAGAAAAACCTCTGTCCCTTTATTGAGATGACTCATAGGAACTGAATTCAAAATTTTAAGTTATATTTAGGATTGGGAATAGGACCCAAGGTGCCAGACTTTGCTTCTGTTATTTAGACTGTAGCAAGATTCATGAGTGATTCAAATTATTGTTTTCTTTTGTTAACACTGAATTTAAAATGTCAGTGTCTTACCTAATAGTCCAAGACTACAGTACGTCCCAGTTGTTTCTGCACAAACTGAAATCATGTTGTCACTTCAGTTTTTTTTCCTTCATGCTTCAGTCCCTTTTCTGGATCTGCTGTTATTTTTTTCCCAGACCTTTACTTGCGGTGAGAAACAATTAAAATAATTCAGTTTTGTGCCGTGAATTTACGATGTTGTTCTTTAAACCTTAAAAAGACAATCAGAAATTTGAATGTGAAGGATTTAAATTATTAGAGCATATTTTTTAATATAAAACTACTGAAAGATATTTGAAAAGAGGGTAATAAAAGGGAAAGAATTCCTGTTATGGAGATCTCATAGGCTAAAACAGCAGTTTAAAAGAAGTGTTGAAATTTCTAGGGCTGGTGAGAGCTAAGATTCGACTAATCAAAGCAGCATGAAACCTGAAATTGGAAGCTTACAGGTGTGGCAAATAAATTGTCTTAATAAGACCTTTTTCATATTTTTTTAAAATTTTACTTCAAATCATAAATAATAATACAATGTGTGTCTGTGGATTACATGTTTCATGAGGGATGCCATGTCAGAACAGATAAGACTGTAAGCATTGGGATGACTTCCACCCATTCACTGGTAAAAATGTATAGGTAAAGAAAGCAGCCTCTTTTTCAGTGGGGGTTGTAACAGGAAACCACCTTAGTCTTGACACAGGAAACCCTTTACTGTAGAATGTGTTTATGTCTCATATCAATGTGTGTAAAAGCCTTCTTATTTGATTAATTAGTTGATTAATTATTACTTTCCCATTAATCCCAGGGCAAGCATTCAGTAAATTGTAAAAAAAGTAACATACATTCTAAAAACCTTGCTGTCTGAATATGAAATATTGCCAATCTTATTATCCACATTTTGCACATGGAGGAGCTTTTGCTCAGTGGGAGAAGAGTGGCTCTTGCAGAGGAGAAGCCTGAAAATTATATGGCTAACACTGCTAGGGTAGAAAAGTTGATCTCTTCCTACCAATTGTCTGGTGGAAATATGGGGCACTTAGATTTATTTCCTGTGTCTCAGGCATTAAAGTCAGGGTGAAAAATCATTGGTTTCTGTCTTGCTAAATAAATCAGAGATTCAAACTTTCATTGTTACTTCTAAGTGATCTAAAACACATGATACTCTTTTCTCTGTAATAATGAACTTTCTGATATGAACGCCTTCAGAAAATAAACATATAATCCATTTTCTCTGCCACTTGCTTAACAACTTAACTTAAAAACTTAAAAGTTGTTTTTTCTACTGAAACATAATTACACAAATTTACCTGAAAAATGCATAAAAGCAGACCCAAAGTAAATAAATATGGTCAAGAATTTCAGTATATGTTTATGATTTACTTTGTTTCAGCATTCATACAGTAATTTATAACTACATATGAACTAGCATCGCTGCTATAGGTTCCAAATCTTCTTCACTAGTTGCTATCAAAATATCCTTTTCCCATTTTATATTTGTGCTTCAGATCACCAACACTAAATATATTATTCTGTGAACAAAATTATTCTTAGTGACAAGCTGGTATTTTCATAGATAAATCTGAACGGAAAATATGAACCGTGTCAACTGGCTAGTGCCATAATTGTCATCCAGGAACAGGAAAATAGCAGATAAGAACAGTCATAAAAGTTGACACACTTTGGCTTGACTCATTTGACCATGTAAGCCTTGAATACTTGGTACACTGAAGTCTAGTTTCCATAATAGCTTTCAACCAAAAACAAGTAACAAATACACCTCATTCTTCTTTCACTCTTCTTTTTTTTTTTTTTTTTTGTTGTCTAAATTTAAACTGTCATCTTTAATAGATTTATTTGTATTAGTATAAGTGAAAGGCAAATTAGTTCCGTTAAATGCATTCCTTGTTGGTTTTTTCCCTCTGCTGTAAGAGAGGGAAGAACTTGCATTGTTGTATTGTTGTGCTTTTCTGCTGATTTATCTCCATGTTGAAACGTCCTTTCTGTACTAATTTGAAATTCTTTCTCCACATTTTATTTAAATTGCTGTGTACACTTGTTAAATAATTCTGGTCTGTTTGGGTTTTGTTTTTCTTATTCTTTCCATGGTGACTGATTGCCATCTGGGGGCTAACATGAGCCCACCATACTAATTTCACTTATTCTACCCATTAGCTGCTGTTGTCTCCAGGGTCAGAGACAAATGTATGAATCCACTTTATCTCTCAGCTTACAGAACATCTCATACAGTGAGCCTTGTATTACGAAATGGCTACATCAGCCTCCAATTACTCAGCTCTACCCTGCGTTGAATGCTGGTGTACCTTGAGAAACAGCAGGCAAAAGCACATTTGTTTAAGTCCTCAGATGGTTAACATTGTGCATAACCTCCTTGCAAATTACAGCCTCAGCTGCAGCACATCCATTAGTCTGGAAGAATGAAGATTCCCAAGCGGCCCTGGTGCCTTTCCCAATTCCCTCGCGACCCACCAATCCTCTCAGCGCTTTCCCTGCATGCAGGGAGTGTTCGGAGCTAATCAGGTCAATGATCATCTCACGGCTCAGGGGACATGACAGGAGCCTATCACAGCACTCACAGCATCCTCCCGACCTGAGCGCGCTCGCTGAGAATCTCGTGCTAAGAAACATTGCTTTGGTGCCTCTCCTCTCACTCCCCACGAGCCTCTGAGGATTTCAGCTGATCTCTCTCTCTCTCTCCTCTAGACAGTGAGGAGTTCAACGCAAAAAAGGCAGAGCAGCATGCGGCTACCCGGAGGGTGTTGATTGAAACTTAGATTCTCCCCGACCCCGATCAGTTGATTGGACTGATGCTCCGGCGTTGCCAGTGAAAAGATTTCAATTAAGGTAAGTGCTGCTTTATCTGGCTGCCTGCATCGCGCCGAATTTCTGCATGGAAAGTTGGAGCGGAGCGAAGTGGCAGCCTGCACTGCAGCAAGGGAGCCCGCGCCGCGCCGCGGGAGCGGGCTGGGGCAGGAGCGTGTCCCAGCCCGGAACACCTCCATCTCTCTCTCTCTCTCTCTCTCTCTC
>VZRL01006194.1:278123-316636 GCA_013397895.1 Origma solitaria | reverse complement strand
AAAAAAAAATTCTTAGAAGCATGCAGGGGTATGAGAAGGGAGGAGTAAAGGCAAGTGCACTTTTCCCCCCCTGTGTACATGTATTTGAGGAAGCACATCAGCTGGAAAGCAAAAGTACATTGTGGTAAAACATAATCCTGAATAAGGAGCGTCATTCCTTCACCGGCAGGAACTCGTAGATGCCGAGCTTCAAAGTCCCATGGCATTTAAATGAGACAGTAAGGGATTCTTGAAATGGGAGTCAAGAATATGCATGCAGCTTTCCAGGCTACCACCAGACTGAGGACTGTGACTGGCTTATGGAAGGAACACTGTACTCGGAGGCTGGTGGGATTTGGATAGTTGCTTTTGTAGAATTAGCATTTCTCCTGTGGGGGGGGGGAAAGGGTGAGTAGGGCTGCTGTTTCAATACAAGTGGCCAGAAAATTAAATTGGTTGCTAGGGGGTCAGAATAGTGTTTGAATGAAGAGAGAGAGGATATATTTTTTCATGGGCTGATAGAAAGTGAGGTATATCAAAAGAAATAGACTGATGCTTGAAGATCTTTATCGGTAAGGGAAAAAGAGATTAGATAAGGGAGGCTGTCTGGAAAGATTAAATGAATAATAAGGAAATGTCAGAGATTTTTACACAGCCCGGAGTTAGCTAGCCTTGTACCTGTGGTGTATCCACCCTGAAATGTCTAAAATAAACTGACTTGGATGGTCTCAGTCATGTCCACACTTGATAGCTGTGCTATCAGGGGATGTAATTAAGGAGCCAAATTAAAGAGGCCAAACTTTTTAATGCTGTTAGGGATGAAATGAAGGTCTGTTGTATCAAACATGTCAATGTTCTCACTGCACTCTTCTTAAGTTAATACATTGTGTTTAAAACTCCATCATAATAGGAAGAAAATATTAATGGAAAGTTAAATAATTTCAGATCTTCATAGCTTAGACAGATGTACAACTTGTAGACAGTTTACAAAAGTGTGAATTAATTGCACTGCCTATTTTTCAGCTAATGCTGTTTGTTGTCATTAAATATCTGTATTGTTAGTTATCATTTATGGTTGGAAGTACAATTCATAGCACTATATCCTGCATTAAAAACTCAGCTAATCAATATGGAGATAGACCTCTCAAGCCTCTGCCCTGCTCCACCCCTCCTCTCCACCTCACCACCTGCCCCCCACTTGCTCCCAAAAGAAAAGAAGAAAAAAAAAGGAAAAGAATGATTCAGACAAATATTGGTTACCTGCAGGTTACTTATTCCATTAGCCTTTTCAGTGAAAAATACCAAGTTTTCTTTCTTGAAAAAAAGTTAGCACTGGGGAAAATGACCTGAGGTTTTAGGCATATGTTCAAAGAATACTGACAGTTTTAACTGTCCATCTGTATATTCTCCTTCTTGAAAATTATTTTTGAAAGTAATATTTTTTATGATGGTGACTCAATATGTCCACTGTTTTCTAGGAAAGGAAGCTGGTTTTGGGAGTAGTTACATGCCCTGATCCTCATTTGGTGTAGCATATGGCTCACATCTTTTTTCATGTTATATTTAGATGACATTTACTAAATTTTGTGCTTCTTCCACCCAGAGATGCAAGTCTTGACCAGGGTAGAAATATTTCAATGCACATATGAGAATCCATTACATACATCTTCACTTTTCTTCTTATGCAACTAATCAGTGATTTTTTGGTATAGTATTCATTCATATTCATCTTCATCAGGGTATTCATTATACAAAAAGTTAAAATGCAGTAACTTAATGCACTGCAAAGAAAAGAAAAATTCAAGTGTAAAACAATTGCAGTTGGAGACATCCACGTTACATACAAATATCAGGAAGTTCCTTTCCAGTCTTTCACGAGGTCTGACTACAAACATTGTTTGACATGATGGCTTTGTTCTCCTTTTGTTTCACAAAGCTGTTGCTGTAAGTAAAAAATAAATAAATCACACTTTCATGGCAGTGTGTCTGTGGCTTTCTAAACAAGTCTTACAAATACACTTGCATCTCTGTTATTATTTTACAAGATCACATGTTCTATCTGCTTGTAAGTGGAGAGCTCTTACTTTCCAGTGTGCCAGCCTCAGAGGTTTTCTGACATGACTGCTTACCTAACACAGGGAAATGCTGGCTTTTCTCATGTTTTGATGAAAACAGACAATAATGCTATAATTATTTCCTGATCTTTTCCATTGGTGGGTTGTGGGCTTCTTCATACAAAGTTACAGTCCTAAAAGTGACCTCAGCAATATGGGAAATAACATGCCTCATTAAACAAATAAATTGGGGCACCAGACTTACTGAAGCTTTTCAGACTTGTTAAACATAGGCAGACAGATTACACAGGAAGGCAGTGTAGCCGAGTTCCCTCTCTTGAAGTTTTTTTCTTTAAGGCTGTATCAAATACTATTAAATATATAGGTGTATGGAAAATTCAACTTTATTTCAGATATTTCAAGTTCTTTGAATGAGGTTGCTGTTAATTTTTTTTTGCCTCAAGCTATGTCTCCTTATTACTGACAGACAAGTACAATTACTATCTGGCCCAACTCCATTGAAAATTAGTGTTTGATACTAATGCTTTAATGTTTTAGGAGCTTTTAAGGGAAATTCATTAAAATGAGGTTTGGAAAAGGGAGCTCTATGAAAACTGACTTAAAGCCAACCATAGACCAGTGAGGAACAGTCCCGCTGAAACAGGGGTAGTGACATGTGAAAGAGAAAACAACTGTTAATGACTATAGTTCGTAATCCAGATAATGTAAAATAAAGTGATATATTATACTAAATTGTATATAATTTCAAGAGTATGGGGTGACAGTGAGATAGAACAAGCTTCAGGGGTTAATGATGTTCCATAGTTTTCTTTTTTGAAGATATATGGGGAAATTGACTTCAAATTTACTTTAAAAGGAGGCTTTTTATCTTCTTGCACTTCTGGGTAGCACCTTCCTCTTCATATAGGCTCATTTTCTTCTTAATGTTTCTCTTCATTCTTTTCCTCTTAGCACTCATTCTTTTCTTTCCTTTTCTTCATCTATCATGATTCTCTTCCTTCCTTTGATGCTGCAGGGACATCTCTTTTCACACTTGGTCCGTCTGTGTAAATTTTTCATTTTTAATTGAAACAGAAAAACCCCACTGAAGACACTCCAGTGCTCACAAGAATGGGACATGTGTCCTCCAACACTCTACCATCTCTTTATCCCATTTTTATCTATTTTTTAAATTGGTTTTGATTTTACAATCTTTGTGTCAGGGGCTGTATCTCACTGGTCAGTAAGTCGCTAGCACAGTAAGAGGTGGTTCTGCTTCAGCCTTGGAGTCTGTGTGTGTGTCCAGACTGCGGAAATCACGTGCTCTTAACTGGCTCACGGAAACAGACTGCAAGATTTAAGTCATTTGCCTCAGGATGACATTGTTCTTGCAAAAGCATACATTACAGTTAAAAAGCTGAGATTGCGATGTATATAATTTTAAATGAGAAAGATTTTAGGGTTTTCAGGTGTTGCTATTTCCAAGCCACTGTGGAAGTTGCATCTCCTGAATGACTTCTCAGACTTTAAAAAGTTGATATAGAGGCTAATATAGTCTTTGCTAGTGCTTTTTCCTGGTTTCTCTTTTTATTGTGAGGTGTCATAGACGCATCATGTTACAGAAGGACTTTCAAACCTTATCTTCTTTTGTATTAACAGAGCCTTTCACAAAGGTCCAGTTGTTTTCAGAGGTGTAACTCATTGGAGGCACTGTGTTTGGCGTGTTGCATGAATATTTGTTGAGGTAATTATTCTGCAGGAAAGCTTTGACGGTGCAGTGCTCTTTTGGAACAGACAAAGCTTCAGCCTGCTATCTTGTTGAACCTTTGAGCCTGATGGTTTGAGGGGGGGAGAAAGATTTCCAGGTAGAAAAATTCTATGTCAAAATTAAATACAAACCTACCATGCCGTGTCCATTATTGGAATTTGTATTTAGCAGCAGTCAAAAACACACTGGTCTTACAATGCTAATATTGCAATGGATCTTTTCAAGAGTCTCTTCTTCTCACCACCTGATGGCAACTAAGAGAGTTCACATCATGAGACTTTGTCAGTTTACTTTAGGAGCAGCTTTGGATCAGTTTCTGTCAACTGTATCACTTCAGGCTTGAGGGTGAAGAGCCTTCCTGTAAAGATCAGACTCATTGATGTACACCAGGCCGTTCTGGGCTGGAGGACCATGTTTCTGCTTCAGATGTCTCTGGTGTCAATACTTTTTAAGGCAATGACTGCATAGGTTGGGATATGTACAATGTGATCGTTGTTTACAGCCCTGTGTTGCAGCACAGTGTGATTTGGGGTCTATGGATGCTGAAGTCCATCTCTGTGCTGTTTTACTGAATGGCCCTGACCTGGAACCACAGCTCAGATGCAAACCTTTATGAAGATATTCATAAGAAACGCAGTGGTCTGAGATTAAAAATAAGAAAGTATCTAAGCACCTAACTAACAGTAAAATGCTGTGTACCATGTAAGTTTAAAAATTGTATATTTAGGTACCAGAACGATGGTGTCTGTCAACTTCCATAGTACAGTATATTTCGAACAGTCATCCAAACTCATGATAAATACTCAGTTAAATGACTTGGATGAGTAGTTTTCGTTTCCAAATTTGGGTCAGATTTATTATTCTTTTCATGCATGCATTTACATGCTAACTGCATTAATGCTTTGTCCAGCGCACCAAGTACACTTACAAAATACCATAGTGACTGACTTGGTTAGTAAAACGCTTGATTTTTTTTTTTTTTTCCACTAAAGGCAAATAGGTATGCAAACCCATCCCTTTTCCAGAGAACAGACAAGACTTTTGACCTTCCTTGATCAACAATGTACTCATGCACTGATCCCATAATCCAGTTTTTTGAACTAGGTCATTTGATCTAGAGTCTATAAGCATTAGGTAGGTTCCTGGCTGCTATTCTCTGAAGGCTGCCAGCAAGTGCTAGGTGTAATTGTAAATGCAGACACACATTTACTAAACACTTGTCTGTGGTCATTTATTCATTACACAAGAATTTTTGTTTGTTTATGCAGTTTGACCACTACCCACAGGGCTTGGTTTGGACTGGAGGCTTAGATTCTGACTTCCTTTACCTTTCCCTTATGTTTGCTCTTCAGTCCCCTTGTACCATTTATATGTGTGTGTGTGTCTGTGTGTATACATATATATGCATTTATTTATTTATTTATATGTTTGTTTATTTATTTGTTTATACTGCAGTATTTCTGTATATGGAGTTGAAATGGTAGTTTAAGTAACTCTCTTAAAAGCCAGCATGAAGACCACAAATTACATATATTAATAAGAACTCTTTTTGGCATTCTGTCCTCAGGCATACTGACTATGTGTGCTTGTTATGCACTTTCATGTATCTGTTTTATACTTTGTTTAATGCATAACCTAAAAGAAAAAAAAAATACTCCATTCCATGGTTCATTTTTCCTATTAAAGAAAATGCTGCAAATAAAAACAATATTGGTAAATGGAAAATTTAATTACAGATTTCTAAGAATACTTGTAACATGAAGAAAAGCTAGAAACTAGTATTTCTTTACTAGATTTTCATTGTCTTGAACAGTCTGAGAAGAATTTTACTCAATACTTCTGCTAGGGATTTGATGATGAAGCCATTCTGGCAAATCTGCATTCATTCAAATTTATTGCAACAAACTTCCTTTGAAAACTCTTCTAGTTCAAGTAATATTTCATTCATTAAGCTGGAGTAATAATTATTTAACAAAATGAAAAGCCATTGCCTTTCCATTTAGGACACTTGCACGTCTGTTTGTTAAGTGTCCTTTCAATTCTAAGATATTAATAGTACTCATGGTACTTGGCTGCCATAATTTTAAATATATAACTACATCTCTTTAAAAAGGTTTTGTTTCCTGTCACAAGGACTGCTTTTTATTCCTTTACTACATAAATAGTAATAATTTGGAGTGAAAGTAAACATACCCAGTGTAGATCTATCTCACTGTAACTCTGAACAGATGTTACAAAAGTCCTGATTTACACTATTATAAGTAAAGAAGGAAAAAAGAAGTCCTATGCCTTTCAATAAGGGTCCTGACTGATGAGTAGACCTCTCAATAGGGCTGTGTTTCATATTTTCATAATGTAATAGCCTGTTGTTTTTTGGTTTTTTGGTTTGTTGGTTTTTTCTTTTTAAAATCTGACCTCCTAGATAGTGACACTCCGGTTTTCTATAAACCACAGCTTTTGGTAATTTGGCCCTTCCACCTCTGAACTGATACTTGACAGAGAATGTGTCAAAAAAATAGAGTGAAAATATGATACACCTGACTGCTACTTGAAAGAGTGCATATGTCACATTAAATACAGAGTGTGAGAGGTGGTGTTGAAAAGGCAAGTTCAGTTGAGGAAAACACTCAAATTAATTTGGTAATTAAAATGCTTTTTAAAGAGCATCACTTGCCTCTGTTGCTTTTGTGATTCAGCGTAAAGATTATCCCAATTTTTGGTCCTCAATGCATATAAATCTAATAAATTTTTAAACACCATCACTTTCTTCTCCCTTTGTCCTCATGTCTCCTCATCTCATTCCTATCCTCCTCTTTTTCATTATTATTTGGAAACGTCCTTTGTTAATGCACAGAATGCATAAGCAACTATTTCAGGTGTATCAATGGACTTCAATCCCACTCTGCATTACCCATCAGATGCAGCACATAGCAATTACCTGTCACTCTTTCTCACCCTGAGAGCCAAAATTTATCTGTCAAGGACATTTTTGAGTTCCAGCAGCCAAGAATGTGAGTAATCCTAGGCTAGATGTAGAGGAGATACTATGTATGGCATGATGGAGCAGAGTCATCAGGGCAAGCAACTGGATGATTTTAATAGTTAAAGAGAAAAAAAAAAATCAAAACAAACCCACAAAAAAACCTCACCCCACCCCACCCCAGGAAATATTAAAAAGTAGCCTGGATTTTTTTTTTTTTTTAATTTGTTTTGGTTTGGGTTTTTTCTGCCTGGTAGAAGTATTTTTCTCCAAGCTTGTTATTTAAACTGGGTGGGTTTGTTTGGTTGGTTGGTTGGTTTGTTTTTGTTTTTGTTTTTGTTTTTTCACTCTGCCTGGAACTCTTTGAAGCATTATCTCCCAACAAACAATGGGCATTTTTTGGAAATGTTTTCTAAAGGTCACTCTTTTTTAATCAACTCACTTTCTCTGTAATAATTGTATGACATTTTTTTGCCCTATTTGTGATCAAAGAGCATGAATATTTTAAATAGAAAACTCACACACTTAACTGTCTTTCTAAATGTTGCTTTTACAGTTCTTTGCAGGGGTTGGAAGGGGGATGTTGGCCAACCAGAATTACCATTCACTTCTCATTACCTAGTGGTTATACAGTCCATTTGGTGATACATGCCTAGGGATGCTAATTCAGGTAAAAATAGCAAGATGCTGTGTTTAAATTTTCTCTTGAGTGTAAGGTCTCACAACTATTTCTAAATATGTGCATGTCTTCTGTCCAGTCAAGGTATGAACACAGTTCATGTTGTTCACATACCTAGTGACAGATGATGATTTTAACTAAGAGCTGAGATTTAATAAATCTAACTTGATATAATCTCACTTATTTGATAAAGAACTGCTGGAGCTGGTCACCATGCACCCTCCTTCAGTTGTTTCTATCAGTGCAGGTTGTAGCAGCCAAAACACAAGCAGATCTACCTAAAAACTTTTGAATGCAGTGTATAGGGGCATCAGACATTTTTTTCTACCAGCTGTTCTCTAGGTTTTCTTTGGACAAATATCATGGTAGAGACATAGCTTATTGTAATTTCAAAGCGTACTTTGGGATGTATCATTCTTTGACTCTCTGCTTCTGACTTGGTGCCTGTATGTCCTGTGCAAAAATGATTACGGAAGTAGAGGTCTTGTGCCATCTAAACTTTTAAAATATACAAGTGCTGGAGGTTATATCTGTGTGTCTTGTGTGGCTTACCTGCCCACTTTGTTTTCATATTTAAATTTTGAGGAAAAATGATCTGATATTACTGATGTCCATAGTTAAACTAGCCATTTTACGGGTCTTTCTGCCAAAGGTTCTGGTAGGATATTTCCCCCTCCCCAGTAAAAGTAAACAACAATATTTGTTTTGGAAAATGTCTCCTTCATACCTCTTTAGTGCTAATCTCCTCAGATAGAAATTTCCTTTCTTGCAAAGAAACAAAACTTGGGTCAAATAGATTTAGTTTTCATGGGATATGCAGATGTATTTATTACAGTGCACTTCATAAGGCATAAATCTGATGTTTTAAATAGCTTGTCAGAAAATAGAAGTGATTTTTAATGCAGATCTATGAAATAGATGCTCTTTAGTAGCATCAAAACCCCTGAAGGCAAACATTTGAAAAGGCAGAGAGCACCATAACACCAAGATAAATGTTATGAGTAGGATAGAAGGCAAAATGTAATGCAAGTAAATAGAGAAACATTTCCTGTCAAAAAACCAAAGTATTAGTAATCAAAAGTATTGTCCTATTTTGTAAATATCTAACGAGGCATTGGGGTTATTTTAATATTAAGGGGTTTTTTTGTCTTTAATGACTTGTGAAGCATTTTTAAATTTTTGGTTTTTATTCTGAAAATAATTAGGAATACAAATGAAATGCATAATACTTATTTTCTTTATTATGCAAAACTCTATAGCTCTGTTACTGAAGCAAAACACAGCTACAGGAATGAAAACGAATTCTAAGTAATCATTTGAAGTATCACTTTTTAATTCCATATGAGAATATGATCCCATGGATGTTGGAATTTGATATTCTAAAATTGTAAAAATTCTCAAGCTCTCTGTGAAACCTAATGTTATTTGATAATCATTGGCAAGTGGTTTGTTATTGGATAATCTTATTCATCCCTCTTTGAGGCATTAAACAATGTTTTATGGAAGGTATTGTGAAAGCAGCGCTGCTGTGCTAAAGCTAGAACCTAGCTTTAATTTCATTAGAAGGATATCGTGTTCACCAGCCACACAGTGGAAAGTCTGCTCAGTACATTGTCTCATAATTAAAAAACCTACAGCAACAGAAGTATCTGGCAAACTGTTCTGCAGAGGAGGCAAAAATTATTCAGAAGAGTCAAACCTGGATGGAGAATGAATTTAGCTTCCTATTACTTCATCAGGAGCTGGATCAAGCTATGACTGTGAAGTACACTGGATATGATTGATAGAATTAGAAGATCTGACTTAGTGAGTAGGTTTGATAAGCGCTCATGAGAGCTTTGAAGTTTCATGGAATGTCTAAACTAGACAGAGTCTTAGAACTATTAAGTCTTGATTTCTACTGTCCTCTTATATCTGGGGTTGACGTGTCATTCAGTGGCTAGGATGTTGAGTAATAGACAAGTTCCTGCTTCAGTCACTAAACAAAAGAAGTGCCAAGTGTGGAGCAGTGCAGCACCTCTGACTGTTTGAGATTAGGTGCGAATGTGATTGCTTTTGTGATGCCATCAACAGTTTTGGAGCTTTTTCTCTTGGACAAATTGAAGTTTGTACGTACGTGGGATGGGTTGATCTTGGCTGGGTGCCAAGTACCCGCCAAGCCACTTTATTACTCCCCAGATGGACAGTGAAGAGAAAATAAGATTTGAAACAGCTCTTAGGTTGAGATAAGACAGTTTGCTAAAGGAAAAGTGAAAGTTTGCATGTGCACAAGCAAAGAGAAAGAAAAAGTTTATTGTCTACTTCCTGTCAGCAATTGAGGTTCAGGCCACTTTCAGCCCATGGAGCAGCTGCTCTGGAAAGTAAACATTGCAAATAACAAATGCCCGTGCTTCGTCCTTTTCTTAGCTTTTATATCTGCGCTGACATCATATGGTATGGAATATCCCTTTGGTTATTTTGGTTCAGCTGCCCTGGTTGTGTCTCCTCCCAGGATCTTGCCCACCCCCAGCCTCTTGTTGGGGGGGAATATTGGAGAGACAGCACTCTCCAATGCTGTGCCAGTGTTGCTTGGCAGTGCCCAGAGCACTGGGCTATTATCAAGACCTTTATAAGTACCAACGCAGAACACAGCGCTCTGGGCTGATGTGGGAAAATGAACTCCAGCTCAGACAGACTCAATACAGTACTGAAATTGTTGCTGTTCTCTGCCAAAATACCTTTGTCTTTAATTAAAGAAAAAAGGAAAGACAAACTTGTTTTGTCTCCTTTTCCCCACTCAAGTTGCTCAGAAAAATGTTTCTGTTTCCAGCTTTTGGAAAGTACTCCATCTCCCCAACGTAAAAGTCAAGAGACTGTTTCCTTTTCTCATTTCATCCCTATGCAGCAAACCAAGGTTAGTATAACTGCTTTCTGGGAATCATGTTTCCCTCCACAGGTCCTTAGCATCATGTTGCCTTTTCTGTTCCTAAGGAAATAATGAGTCACTGTCTCAAGACCTAACTCAACCTTTTACCAGACATTGGCTTGTGATCACAAATTGCCATAATGTCAGATACTAACCCCAGGGATTATCATAGCCGTAAATAGAAGCATTTGTAGTTTGGATTAAGGAATTGGTGGGGAGAAGAGGGATTGAGGCTATATATCTTCTTGAATATGGAGGCAGTATATTTATTTTCAATAACAGTGGCAGATAGTAATTACAGCCTTTGCTCATTCCTCTGCCTCAGGGGGATTGAACTGCTGCTCGCTCAGGGGAGGCTGAGCTGCTACTGGCTGCTGCCATTTAACACTTAGGGTCCTTTGAACCGATTTGTGAAGTGCTTTTCCTTTCTTTTTCTTGTTTCTTTGATTTCTCTGATAAATATGTTCCTGAAATGCCCTTTAAAGAAAGTTCGGATATCTGTGCAAATAATACGTTTTAAACACCTGGAGGAGACTAGCAAACATAAATCTTTAGTTCAAGAGAGTCTATCTTCAACTAAATCCCTCTCCTCCCCATGACTGGATACAATTTATTAAACAGAAGTTAATACACACTTATAAATTATGATTCTTATTAATATTCCTGTGCAGCTATAATATTTCTTCTCTATTGTTCTCAGTCTTCCTAATGCCAAAGAATGAAAATTTAACTAGTGTTGATTTTTACTGGCAGATAAGAGAGTTCCTATTGTGTGTATATGTTAGCAAATATATCAGAGGAAAAAAAAAAGTGGCATTTCTGTGAGCATGCACATGCACGAACATCTTAATTTTGTATTTTACTGTCTGACTAAGCATTGTTTAGTGTAATACCCAAAGCATGTGGTGTTGACATATTCATCCACTGTTTACATGCTTCGTATGCCCCTCAAGTGCTGAATAGATATTACCTAATGATTTTCAATTTTTAATTGTTCATTAACTATTATTTATTCTCTCAAAAATCAGACTTTCTGCTATTCTTGCCAAGTACTACTGTTGCCATTTCCCCATGGCAGGCTTCCTACTTAAAAGACTCTTCCTTTCCCCTCAGTTATATTCCTTTGCTTAACAGTTACTCCTCAGCACCCACTTTAGAGCAGACACCAAGTCAAAGGAATAAAAGAGGACATGTCAGATCAGCTCATCTTAAAGATCTTTTATATTACACTCTATGCATGTAAGTTCAGATACTGTTCTTAAAAATCTTTATTCATTCTTGCATATAGTTTTTCTTCCTGTGTAGCTGTTATAAAGGGATCCATATAGTGGGCAAATAGAATGAAAGCAGAAAACAGTCTAATTGCACACTATAACTCTTTTAAATCAGGGTGAAACAAGCCCTTTAAACTGTCATTAATGTTATCTACAAAATACGTTTTTATTCCACTGTTTAGAATGCTGATGGATTTTCAAGACCCAAAGAAATAAGACCTTTTCAGATTTGTCCAAAAGAGAATGTAATGGTACAATATAAGGATTAATTGTGGAAGTAATCATGTTAGTTTTGTAATTATTCAAATCTTAATTACAACTGTGTTGGCCCAATTAGTTCAAAACACAAGGCTAATGTTAGGGTTGGGTGGATACTCAGCATCTGTGCGTAAGTAAGAGGCATCTGCTGCCAAGTGGTGGAGCGATAGAAAGTGTCAACTCACCAGCTGTGAAGTCAACAAAGCTCTTAAAAACCAAATTTGAGCCAACACAATGATTTAGCACCCTTGGGAGAGTGTAAAGCTTATCACACATGTACACTTTAGCTAGTTGTTGTCACCTAGTGGGACTGAAATCTAGAGCAACTGTGCATATTTAAGTCTTTGCCTACTTTTTGAGCAATGCCCTCCCTGACCGGAATCTACAATTGGGAATCTGACAGTGACATTTCTGCCCATCAGTGCTGCAGCGGTGTTTGTTTGTTTGTTTTTTTTCTTGAACGAACTGGAGAACAAAATATTGCTAAGCTGTACAGAATATGCAGAGCCTTAAGATTTTACAGCATTTTACAGGTATTTTATACAGACAAAAGGACAGAAAATAGTGATATATTAAGAGGAATATCTTGTTTAAAAAGGGTTGTCTTTTCTTCCTGACTTCAATTTTGTAGGAAGATGTGGCCATATTAAATATCCATTGTATCTAGTACTTTGTTTATTGCTACCAATTCCAGAAAGACAGGATTTTTATGATTCTGACTATTGATACTGATCTTCGTAATTTCTAGTATCGCCTACAGAGACTGAGGATATTAATAGTGTTGCTAACTTTACAATGGTATGTTTAATATTTATGCATTATTAACATTTAATGGTAACGTGTAAACTTTACTGAAAGATAATCAATTGGCAGTAAGATCAAGGAAAGAAGGTGAGCATTAAAACCTAAGATGGAATTATATTGAACACTAATGCATTCACTTATGACCTAGTTCTGAATGTTATGGATCCTTTGTCAGTGACTTCATTTGCATTACTTTCAAGTTTTTATTTATTCACATATCTCAAAGTACAGATGGAGAAGTGTTTAGATTCATTGTAGTCTGATAATGTTATTAATTTACATGAAATGCATAGAGTTTGGTATTCTACTGCAGTGTAATAGAAAATGAGCTCAACTTTCAAGACTGCCTTCACAAGTATTTTCAATTACATTAAAATAAAATTGAACTGAGTTATAGGGCATTTCAAGCATTCTGGGTCCAGGTTTCTTTATTTGCAAATTACAAGGAAAGAAATGTTTTGATTTCCTTCCTGTTTGAGCTAATTATCCTTTTTAAAGTATGGTTTGCACTTTAATACAGAGCCTTTTGTTTTTTTTTTTAAAAAAAAAAGTCTATTCCTGTATGTCAATACTTGATCTATTCTTTCAAAGCAGCAATTATGACCGCAAAAGCCAAGCAACTCAACCTACTTGTATAAAAATATCTATAAATAAACACAACTACTTCTGAAGAGATGTAATAAAGCGTAAACTTTATTGGTTGTAAACTGAGCACTTGGGTGACTTGGAAAGCATTTTTTAATACTCACAATTAATTTAGGTATTTCAACATCTGCATAGTCACAAAGCAAATTCAGCAGTTCTTCACATTATAGTGAAAGTTGTGTATAATTGTGTGTGCAGTGATGTAATGAAACAGAAAGTAGTAGTACATTACATTTAGCTCAGATTAGCTGACCAATTTTGCTTATGATTGTGAGATTTCATCAGAAACTCCTGGAAGATCTAATGCTGCCACCTCCACTAAAGAGTCACCAACGCCATGGTCTGACTATAGTATTGCTGTAAATGGGCAGGAGAAGGAACATAGTGAGATATGCAACAATTAATTGCATGTGCTCTAGTGCATTGGATTTCAGCTTCCTGTTGCATTTGTGGCCGTATTTCACCTGCAAAATCTTTTTTCCTTTTAAATCATATTGACAATGTGAATAGCATGTGCACACTTTAACTAAACAACTTACTAATTCAAGTGGGCTGCCTCAGCTGTAAGGCATGAACTCAGAACTGATAAAGCATGGCACTGCTTCAGTAAAATGGAATAAGAAATCATTTTGACAGAGCTTAGATCTTGGTCTGGGCTGTTGAATGGGTTTGGTTGTGGGATTTATTATTTCCCCCCCTGCCTGCCCCTTTCCTTTCAAGGTCAATGTTCCTTATTTTTTGTAGAGCACGTCTTACATGACAGTGCAGAAAGAAATGCAACCTGGCTGGGTTAATTCTTTTAGGGTCAAAGTGGACTCCTGAATGCAGGGAAACAGCACCTGAGAAATAGTGTTCACAATCATGCCATGAAGACAAACAGTGACTGAACATCAGGTGATCACACAGCATATTTTCACTAGAGGTGTGTTATGAAAGACTTTGAAAGCAAATATTTCAGTCTGTAAGTAAAGGAAATTCTCTTTTGCTCAACTCAACTGCGGTGAATTATAGGAGAGTGGAAACTGTTGCTGTGATCATAGAATACTGTTTTGTCTGAAAACTGATTCATTTTTATTGAGTCTGCAGACACCTTTAAAATAACAAATTCGGGCAATAAGAATTAGAAATAATACCTTTTTTTTTTTGTTCATTTCCCATCCTATCATTTACTAATGCAGGAAACATTGTAAAAGTGAGCAGCAATGATTCTTTTGAAGATGACTTGACATTTGCCTATGATAAGAACAGAATTTTAAAATGTCTAATCTACAGTATTGCAGATGACTGACTGTAGAGAGTAATACCTACTAGTTCATCTTTTTTGAAGCTCTCTTGGGTCCTGAAAGAAGCAAACCTATGCTCCTTTGATCACAGAGGGAGATAATGTTTCCTCTGCCTCTCTTGCATCCTACATGCTAAAACAATGGTAAAGCATCAGTCTCATGTAAACCAGACTAGAATAACCCTTTTTCTAACCCTCCACCCTGTACAGCGTCTTGTGATGTATACATGTACATAAATACCACATTTTTGGGTAAAAATGGTGGCAAGTTAGGGCTTGTCTCAAAATCAAACTCCTATGTGGAATGTGTATCAACTATTTTAAATTTTTCTTTGTGATAAAATACTGGTTTTTACCTAAATTGATGAGGTACAATAGACAGATTATTTAATCTGAAGAATCATTTCAGTAAAATGGTATTTTTAAAAATCATTCCTGCCTAAATCAAAGTATTGCTGTCTTATAATTTTATTCTATTATATTCAAATTTTCATTTTTTTCAGGACTTTCTCTATGAAGACCACTTAGGTTACATTATTGAAAGTGTGCCTTGAAACTGCACGCAGAATGCAAACTCTTCTCTCAATAAATACAATTTATCATGTCTCAAACATACGGACTAAATCAAGTGACTTCAGTGAGGTTATTCCATAAGGTTACAAGTTTCCAGAAGAATGGCTAATGTCAGTATCTGTCTGGTAGAATCACACTGGCATTTTCTGCTACTTCAAAATTGAATTGTTATGGTAAGGTAAATGAAAAAAATTATAAAATGTGATATGCATGGGTGTCTAGACATGTTGTTTATGTCTCATCACTAAAAGCTGTTCGCACTGAGGTCAGTGACACATTTGCTGGGACAATTCTTTAAATAAGTTTTATCAAGTGTACTGCCTTTGGAGTAGATATTTAACTTTACATTATACTGTAAAAAAGATTATCAGATTTTGATACAGTGAAACATTTGTTATATTGATTTCAGTGATACTAGATCAAGATCTGATACTCCCTCTTTCAAAAAAAGAAGGTAGAACCAAGTCTTAAAAACCCAGGAGGAACTGTCTTTGTAGTGAAATATCTTGACAACATCTCACTCCTTACTGTGATCATCAATGTCAACATCACTCCTGCGAAGCAAAAACAGTCATAAAAAACCAACTATGGATTCTTGAAAATTTAAAGGTGTTGGGAGGCTGTGTTCTTTCTTCGTTTATGACCAATGTCTTGTATTACTTTTCAGCTGAGTTTTTCCACTCAAAATCCTGAGACATGAGCATGCTAATACAGAAAGCCTAGAGTGTTAAAGACAGCATGACGCTTTTCATGTAAAAGATCATTTTCCTGGGAAAAAAGATATGCTAATCATGGCAGAGACATATGATGCTATTTTAATTGGTGTAGACTAGTTTATGTCAATTAACTTCAACTTCTACAATGTGTGATCACTAAGAAGGAGCTGGTTTTATATCATCCTGCATAAAAGTTCAGTAGCTGTGTAATCCTCATGTAATCTCTATTAAAATATAAAAAGTGATCAGAAAACAGAGTAGAAGCATGGTGATGATTTACCCATTAGGCAAGGATGAAGACAATGTAAGACTGTCACCCTGTATGCCATGCCCCAGCAAAGATTCTCTTTGGACTTTTGCTTTACTGAGTTGTATTTTTTTCTTCAGACTCCTTCAGGACAGGAATAAGTCAGACATGAGATAGCATTAATCCAGTTTTGCAGAGGAAGAAAATTATAGTACTTATTCTCTTTGAGACTCATTATATTCCAGAAGACATGTGGAAGCAGCACTATTCTTGCCTGTACAAAAATCAAGTTCTGAATATATAGTATGAAGGACACTGATCATTCTTTTTATACTCCTATAACTGTTAATACATTAAGTCAAGACTCTCCATCCTGCCTGTATGATTATAACTGCACTAACTTTAATCTTGAGTTGAATTCATTATGTGAAGCTGTTTTTGCAAGAGACCTTTCCTGACCTTTTAAAGAATTGTTTAAAAATAACATACTGGACATCAGTGGAACCACAGTTCCTATAAAAATTTTTGCAATTTAATTTGAATAAATAGTCTATTGGTACTGCAAATCAAATGCTTTACATAATGTTTGTGCTAATCATTGGCCATAATTATCTGTGTGTTGTTATTAATACAAGCCCTCATCATTTATAGTAACTCTTCAGTTTCTAGCTTCTCCACCTACTTGCTTGGAGTAACTTCAGGATAAATTCCAGAGTTCCTACTGCTAGTTCTAACTTGCCCATGGTCATAAGGATTCTGTTTGAATTGTAAACCGAACATAAGAACAGTAATATCAGCTGGATTTTTTCTGTATTTTTAGGACTAATTCAAGTCCCAGTGATGTTAACCTGAGTTTTCCTATTGACTTTGCAGTGAGGTGGATTGAGCCCTTAGGCAGTGTTTCTAACTCTGGTTCTGTAATGTCTAGTGCAGAAACTAGGAAGAACTAAAGCTTCTTAAACATGTCAACACCAGAGCTGGAGTAACTGCAAATGTATTACTCAAGAGGGAAGAGATAGTAATTACAGTTTATGGTTCCCCCTTTCATAATGAAAAAGAAACAAATTCTTAAATTATTAAAATTGGCAAATAAGCTAGCATTATTTATCTCCTATTTTTATATGAAATTCTATAATGAAAATTATCGGTCACCATAATAGAGAAATTGAAGTAATCAAAGTACAAACTCCTACTCCATCGTCAATTCCTTTTCTTAATTTTAGACCCTCTAAACTTGAAATCCCATAATGTTCCCTTATTTTGATGTGACAGAAACTTTCTGTCATCCTAATAATTCCTGTCAGTTGTGATGTTCTTTCTTCTTGATGAGAATGAGAAAGAAGAAGATGAATAAGGTTCTTAATGAAATGACTCTGTATGTCACTTCCATGCTCACAGCTCAAACTTTGTCTTGAAGGTAGCCAGAAAATGATTCGTCCTCAACCACAAGAGCAGAATGACAGAATGAGGTGAAAACTTCAGAGTCGAAAAAAAAAATAATGAGAAGAATAGCGTAATACATTAGTTTTTACTACAGTTTTAGCAGTAAGCAAATGTGAATTTCCTTAGTGCAGTTAACTTTAAAAATTCAAATCTAAAAGTTGACAGCATGGGTCCCCCATCCTTAAGGAATATAAAATAAAGGACTGTATGAAGTGACTAGTGCACTAGCTGCCTGTGTCAGATAAAGATCACTTTTCAGTGATCTTTGTGTACATTAAAGAGGTGTATTTGAAGTGCAGTCTGATAACAGAATTCACTTCTTATGTCACACTCAAATTTGCAAGGCCATTACCAAAATTTTGAACACAGAAAGCTGAACCTTAGCCTGTGAAAGGGGTGATGAGTCAATTCAAATTTAGAAAGGAAAACAAAGCAGTTATATAAGCTGTCCCCCTCATACCTCTGTGACTTTACTTAAGGCATCTGCTGTAGTCCCATGTCTTCTACAAGAAACATACAAAGGAAACAAAAAAATCATTCTTTTTCTTTTATTCACCAGTAAAGTGTTATGCTAAGGTGGTTGCATTAATCAGTTTCCTACATAATCTTAAGGGAACAGACGGAGGATCAGATCTACATCCCAAACTTTGATTGGAGAATTCTAGGTTTCATGAGGAAAAAGTTAAGAGACAAAATTAGGTCTCTGTATTTCTGAAACATGTAGTACCAATTGCCTGTATAGTTTTGGAACACTTCATCTGAAAGAGACTAGAAAAGTAAGAAAAAGTTTTTCTCCTGTGTGAAAAATGCCATATAATTTCTTCCTTTTGGATTGAAAATTCAGGAACTTGAAGTTTTCCAGGGCTTAATGGGGAGTTTCTGTCTCAGGTATCTCAAATGGGAGAGGCAGGACAATGGAGATTTCCAGAGGTGATGTGCTGCTATGAAAAGTGTGGGCTACACTGATGCCCCTGCCTGAAGATAGTGTTGAGCATTTGAAGTCTAAGCAAGGCCTCTGAGACAAACTCTGACTAGAAGCCAAATTTTTAGGTTGGCCAAGTGTTCCACAATCTTCTGTTTGACTTTTCCAAATCCTGAATCTGGAAGATTTTTTTGGGGGTAGAAGTGTAGCTGCATAGAAAAGCTAGCCAAGAACATATCCATGCCTTTCAAAAGCAAGACAAAATACAGGAGCTTGTAAGAAAAGAAACATTTACATATGTACCTTAAATGAGAGTTTATTTTTTTAATTTGATGCATGTAAGGAAACTTACAAAATACAGGGCTCTTTGAAATAAGTCAACACATTTAACAACCTAAAAGATTGCTGCTATTACATTTGGTTTCATGAACATTTGAATATCTATGGGTTGCTGGTAATTCATCAACTCTGTAATACAATTTTAAAATTATGTATTGTCAAAGGTATTGTGTCCAAACACAGACATATGTCAAGGGACAAAACATACTCAAGTAGACAAAATATTAAATGAAAAATTCTTAAAAAAGACTAACAGTTATTTAATTTCAGTTTGCCTGAAATATATTCTCTGAGTTTCTTTTTGCATTTAATTTGCATTTCAGACTTTAAAAAACATTAAATCATCATGATGAGAGCTGTAGATTTGAGATTATCAGAGACTTTTTTTTCCGAAAATGTGAAAACAGGCAGCATGCTGTCCATCATTGGGTAGGCATCAAGAAATTATCCAAGTAGAAATGAAAGAATCAGAATCATTTCGGTTAGAAAAGACCTTTCAGATCGTCAAGTCCAACCAGAAGCCTTATACTGCCAAGTCCACCACTAAATCATGGCCCAAAGTGCCACATCTACAAGTGTTTTAAACAGCTCCAGTGATAGTAACAGCATCACTTCCCTGGGGTTGCCTGCTCCAGGCAGCACTTTCCACAAAGAAATTTTTTGTCATTATGTTTCCTCTTCAATCTGATAAACAATGGAGATTCTCCTTAGCCCTCCTTTTGTTGCTGATGTATTTATAGAAACATTTTTAACTGTCTTTTTCAGCAGTGGCCAGATTTAAGTTCTTGGTGAGTTTTGACTCTTCTAATTTTCTCCCTGAACAAACTCACAACATCCTTGTAGTCCTACAGAATTGCCTGCCCCTTTTTCCAAAGTTCATGAACCTGTAATTCTTCACATTCTCGTATGGTTAATTAGAAGTCATGATAAGCCTGGATCAGCAGTTTCTATCAGAGGTATTATAGGTGTTGATAGCAATTAAGCTACAGTTCACTGTCAAACTCTATTATGTTGTGATGGAAGATTCTGATATTTTTTTCATTTAGTATCAACAAATCTTGTTGGTATGATTGTGTTTGTGTAACTACTTGTCCTGGGGTGGCATAATGATATCTTGTATTCCCTATCGTTTTGTATGCTTGACCAGAAATATGGTCCTGTAGCTTTAACTGTGTCCCGCAGCTGGGAGCTCTGCCGCCAGCGCGGGATGGTTTGAAACTTTCCCCAGCTCTCCTACGGGGGAGTGAGAAGGAAGGGACACTGGTTTTTTTTTTGGCTCGGTCAGTTGCTGCTGCTGGTGGCTGGTGCTACTGGTGTAGCTGCTGCTTGGGTTGGTTTTTTTTTTTCCTCTCTGGGATTGTTTTCCATCGTTCCGGACCCTTTTTCTTCGACTTCCTTTCTCATCCGAGAACCTGAGGAGCCCCGGGGGACAGCGGACGAGAATCGTCCAGAGAGCCACCGGAGGAACTTCACCTAGCCCTTCGGGGCCCCCCCCAGAAAGGGGGAGCTACGCCTGAGGAAAAGGACACTAAACTCATCAGCCGTTTGTTCAGGTTTTCTGACCCCTTTTCCCCTTTTCCCTTTCCACCGTGTGGTCTGTTAATTAAACAGTTCTTTCCACTTTAGGCTGAGATATTCTGTGTTGTGGGGGGAGGGGGGCCAGAAACCTCTGCGGTGGGGGAGGCACCTGCTCGGAGTGCTTTCCACCTAGGATATTTGTCTAATCCAAGACACTACTTGAATAGCAAATGCAATTAAGAACATCTAGTGGTGTACAGATTGTAAGGTAGAAATGAATTAGAATTGAGAAATCATAGGTCACTTAGATTTGAAACCGTGTTCTAATGTAAATCTTGATTTTTTTAATCAGAAGTTGTATTATTTCTTTATTTTATCCACAATACCTTTTTCATATCTGAAATTCCAAGGTTTATTTTCCTAATTGTTCATAAACTACTATTTCTGCTTGTTGTTGTAAGATATTTAAGCTCTTTAACAAAAAAAATTCCAAGCCTATTTAACCATGTGACTAATACTGATGAATACAGTAAGTCTACTGACATGCTTAATTTAAAGCCCCACATAAGTGATTTTCTTGTAAGAAGTATGGGAGAATATGGAGCTGGATAGTTTTCCAGTTCACTATTTCGATTTGAAGCTGCTCTTAAAGAAGTGTGTTCTCTGTTAACAGAAAAAGAAAAGCTGTAAAAATATTTCCTTTTCTGTCTTGTGCCATCACAGCATGACTCCAATAGGTGGTGAGCAGCTGCACCTTTCTTTAAAGTCTGTTTTGTAACTCCAAGCACTACATATTTTTTGTATCAGTGCTTTTTATTTACTGTTTTGGTCTTTTTCTTCTCAAAAGTTATTGTAAAGTTAGCCTGTGTAAAATAGCTGCAAAATTCAAGAAAAAATGGCCAAAGTTGTTAAGATCTAAGATTGCTCTGATTTCTGATATTTTAAATTATTTGCTATAGAAAGGAGCAGTTGGAAAACATACAATGAATAATATGCAAAATTTAGTACAAAATTTTGGCTAAGATTTCATGCAGTTATTTTTTACCAGTCTGATTGAATTTAACTTCATTTACTCAAGACCATATTAAATCTCTGTACCCAAATGCATTAGTAGGCTGAGCAAGCAGTTGTGATTTTGCTGTACACTAGGGACATAAATTCTTATGTCTGTAATTTTTGAGGAGCATATTAGTTACACGGTAATAGTTTTCTGGAAATGGTTGAAAAGAATCCAGGACACAGAAGGGTTTAACCTCTTTTTTCCCATTACCATTGGCAAGTGCTCTTTTGGCTCTGTGCCATGTGATAGCATCTCTGTGACCCCCAAGTCTTTCCCAGGCCCTCATGCCCTACTTTAAACCTCAATAGACATTGATTTTTGCAGAGGTGATTCTAGCTACCTAAAGGCAAAGTCCTAAATTTCAACCTAGCTTACAAGTGTTCATAAAGTTTTTTGAAGGCGGAAGGGAAGGAGGGAGGGAGGGAAGGGAGGAAGGGAGGAAGGAAGGGAGGAAGGGAGGAAGGGAGGAAGGAAGGAAGGAAGGGTCCTTTGCATCAGGTATGAGAACTATGTAAGAACTGCTCAATCCTCTTCATGTGTATTTAATTGATCTACCTAAGCTGTGGTGATATATAAATTGATGGAAAAGGAAAAGGAAAAAAAAGTCTCTTCATAGAATTTACAAAAATATAATCATTAGTTTTGCCCTGATGTGAATTCTCTTTGGAGAGGATGCAAATGTTTATGAACTTTTTTTGATGCCATGTTTTACACTCAGTGAATTTTTTTTCTCATTAAGTTTTTGCCATTGAATTGCTTGTTAATTTTAAGATACACAGTTGAATTACAACCTAAATAACTTTTTTCCCCCCTTTTTAATTTATTTAAATTTATTTTTGTTTTCATCAAGCAACTGTGCTACTTTTATTGTCTAAATATTTTGATGTAATTATGGATTAATTAAATTACAGAGGGATGGTCACAGCCATAAATTGTTTAGAGAGTTGTGTAAATAAAACAGATGAATAGTAAACTATAGGTAAAATTTCATGGATTATTACCCACGTGTGTTTTGTAAAAACATTTTTTTAAGTTTTTATTACAATAGGAGTTTAAAAAAAATGTGAATGAACCTTAAAAAGGTTCATAAAGAGTTAGAATAAATAATTTATTGACCAAATGAAGACCTTCTTGACAGTAGCTTTCGAAAGGTATGGAAAGAGAAAGTACGTTTGAAATTTTTATATGAACTGAGAGAGTAAAATCCAAACCAAGTTGTTTAGGAAGGGACTTTTTTTTTTTTTTCAGCAGTGACTACTGGATTTCATTCAAACTATCCCTTCTATGGTAGAGTACCATGTTTTAAATTTATTCCGTAGCAAATATACAATACTAGGGGGCAGAAATTTTAGTGACATCTTTCTCTCTTAACAGTTCCACATAATACAGGAACACACTGGGAAAAAAATACTCAATTCTGTGCTTACAATTTTCTGCTTAATAAGTCCGTGGTTACACACTTGATCAGCAAACATTGAAAGTTCCCTTGGATGTTTCTGTCAACCTTTATTTCTGCAGAACAGAATAGGAACTTAGTTTTTACCTTTCAATAGTGGTAAATCCTCCAATAACTCAACTAAAAGATGATGGTAAGGTAATTCACCCTGTGAATTACTGAGGTACTAGAGAGATTAGGTTATTTAATCTAGGAGCTGTCCCTGGCAGTGAACTTTTCACTCCAATGAAGTTTCATTTTATTGTGTTTTATTGGAGGTCTGTTTTAACTCTCCAGAGAACTAAACATGATGAGATTCCTCTCACTGACTACAGAGGTCCCATGTAAATAGATAAAATTTGAAGATTCAGCTCAAACACCACAGTATGTATCTTGGATACTACATTCTAGCTTGAGAAGGTTGCTGGAATGTTGTGCAGATGTGCTGAATTTGATGTGAAACACAGATTGACCTGGGGAAGAGAACAAAATAATATTAGATATTACTTTGAGACCATGAGGTTAATTTGTGTATAGGTATTATTTGGGGATCATCAGAGATAGAGTTTATATAACTTCCCAAATATGTAACATGATATCCAGCTGGGATCAGTTTGTTAAGATTTGACAGTTTGAGTTCTTTATTCCCAGTTAAGATAAGCTACGGAGTCTTTTTAGTAACGACACACTGCAGCTTGCTTGTCCCTCAGACACTAAGAGTCATGGAAATTAGTCCTTATGTTATAAATATTACATGAATTTAGGTAGAAGCAAAATACGAGTCACTTAGAAAATGCCTGTAACAATCTTTCATTTTCATACTTTTGTACATCTATAATAAAAATAATGTAATAATTTACCAAGCATCATCTCTGATACAAATGCTTCACTCCACTCCAGTTTTCTCTTTGCTATCCAGACTCTGCAATATGTTTTTAAGTTAATTAATCCAAACAGGTATCTCAGAGGAATTTCTCTTATTACTTGCATGTAAGTTTTAATATCAATCTCAGTATTGACTTCGAAGAACTATTTGCACATGAAGAAATCAGTGGTGCAATGTGTTGTCTGCCTTAACAACACTTATTCTTTACCAAGATGAAAAAGGTACCCCAGTACTGTGTTTCTCTTTCTCATCTTACTTATTGTGGTGGAATGCATATTTGGAATAAATAAATAAGTAAATAAAGTTGTTTATACATGAGAGGAAAATGCACTTTCCTGTGAAATCCGTGTGCTAATTGTTTTTGTAAAGTGTTTTTTGTCATGTGCTCATGATTCCTTTCATAAATTCTCTTAAGACTGCATCTTAAATTGTAGATCTCCAAGTGTTTGGCAATTTATATGCACGCAGCATGGTGTGTATGTGTGTTTGGACCATTTCCCTCTCTCCTCTTGCCCACTGAGATATTGACAGTGATGCAATGTATTAGAATGAACTAATCCAGTTTTCTGGGTGGTTACCTTACTTTTCCATCAGTTGTACTAAAAATAGCATCTCTTGATGCTGAAGCATTGTGTATTTGTGTCAGTCACTGGTCATTTTCTTCTGGCCTCATGCTGAATTTAGTAAGGAAAAGCTCTGTGTTCTTTGTGGTAATAAAGCAGGAAAAAGAGAACATGAGGATATTTTTAGAACTTTTTGTATATTTGTAGTTGATTTTCTATGTTTCAAACTGGTTACTTATGGGGTATAGTACAAGGTTACAGTAGACCTTTATTTAGCATGATCTATACAAGTTACTCATGGCTTCACACAGAACCTCATAAAGCACAATAGCTGAAACCTCTTAGAAACTAAGAGTTACATTTGTCAAATAGATGGTTTGAACACCAGTAATGTGAGACCTTGAAGGAAAGATTAACAAAATGGCCTAATGACAACTGTGGGTCATCATCTTCCAAATGCATCTGCACTAGTGGTCTCTTTTATAGGTATGTTTTTACAGGTGCGCTTTCTTGTCCTTTGCCCGCAAGTATATGTCTTCAATTTGGGGACATATCTTGTGTTTTCTCTTGAGAAAAAAACAAAACAACCCAGTTCCTATATTTATCTGTATGAACAATTTTTTCATGAAACAGGCAATACCTTCACAGTTACACATCTCCAAAAATAATCTGATTCTATGAAGTGGGATTGATGAGAGTTAGCAAAATGATTACCAGTAAAAGACGAAGTAGTGGAAAGAGAGTGTATTTAACATAAAAATGGCTTTTTGTTTTTGAGACTGAAACTCATTTTCAAATGAGGGGCAGGGTATCATATTTTTTTCTCTGAGCAGGTCTTAAGTCTCACCTTGAATTGTGTGTTTTAGTTTTACTTCTGTAATGCATTTTAATAATTTTTCATGATGCTTGTTTTGCTTGAATCAACATTTACTGAGCTTAGTATGAGGTTGTTGTGAGGTTAAGAGACAATACAGATTTTGAAGATTCACTAGGAGCATAAGCTTACTGACCTGTGTTTAATGATCAAGAGCAATGATTTATTATAACAGGCCTCAATGATGGCCATAAAGGCTTTTTTAATGGTAGGGATTCAATGCAAAATCATGCTTCTGACATTCAACAGTCACTCTCTGCCCTGGTTTGCTTTTGCGAGGTCACTCAATGTCACTATAGTTCCTCTTCTCACTGGGACCAAGTACCCTGAGGATAATATTCCTGACTTATCTTCTGACATTCTTATGTTTCAGAATTCTCAGCATTCACAGGCACTTGTGGAATATGAAGTGAAACCCTCAAACAGGTTGACTCACCAACCACACAAGCATGCTGCAAAATTATTCATTAGCTTACACTGATTAAAATTGGTCTCATCTAAACAAATTAAAGGGTCTGATCTCTCATCCATATGCATGGCTAGTTCTCATTAATGCTAATAGGGGCTATGTGCATACATGGGTGAGAGAACACACCTCTGAGGCTAACTGTGCAGTTTCAGTTTGGTTTATTCTTGAAACAGCGACGAAACATTCAGTATTAGGTATTTCAATAATTTAGAGAAAGATCAAAGGGGAGAAAGCTCAATATTGCGCCTTTTCTAGTACCTTACTGTGGCAAAATAAATAAAGCAATATGTCTTACCTCTGTAAGTTGGGGGACAAGTAGTACTTTTTACCTGCAAGTGGCTTTGTTGTGTAGCATCACTTTTCATCACATCACGTTGCTGTGGTGCAAGGCCTCAGGAATGAGTCTGGGGAGCGCTTCAAGGGTCTTTGGTGGCTTATGACACCTCCTCAGCTGCCCCTCATGTGAATGTCCCATGGATGTGGCCTTCCCAGAGCAGGGAGGCTTTACAGTGGAGACAGTTTGTGTATGGGAGGGTGGGTGCTAACTCCCTCTGACCGGAAGTTACACCACACACCCAAAAACTCTCTCCCCATACTCCCTGCACCTGAACCATGCCAGAGATGATTTTCAGGACAGATGATGGGTTTGGCTTTCTTTGTTGATACATTCTTCTCTCTGAACCTTATTTACTTCTCTCTAAATCTGAGATAAATGGACGATAGTGTCACCTTTGTCTTGTCTTGAGTTCCCTTAGTTGATTTAACTCACAGTCCAAAGTTCCAGTCAGGAAGCATATTCAGGGAGGGGTGGGCTTTGGTGGTTGCAGCTTATTTATACAGTTTTACCATAATAGACAAAAGGTCCTTCATAACAATGTTTAAGCCATTAGCCATAACATTTCAGTCTCTCACAATATTCAATCTCTTAATGCTGTCTTCATAATTTTACAAACTATAAAGACCATTTACTGTATTTCAGCATGCTCTTGTGCTATGGATGGCGTATCAGCTGTAATGTCATCTAAAGAATTCCCATGATTTAGTCCTTTTATATTCAGTTAAGTGTTCTCAGAACATATTCTGTCAAAACATTTTAAATATTTGTATAATACTGTAAAAATAGTGTTCTGCATATATTATCAGACAGTAGGAGATTAATTAGCATTCTTTGCTGCCTGAGCTACTCTGGGATAGAAGAGGTGCACATTACAAGTTCTGATACTTCAAGGGAGTTTGTTCTCTGCATACAAGGGCTTTAAAACAAGCCCCGCTGCGAGAGGCTGATTTGGATTTTTTTAATTGTAAGAATTGCTAAGTAAAAATTAATTGATTTGTGATTACTAAAACGTTCCAATCACAGAGTTTTGGCCATGCTTATACCTTTAGCTACTTTCATAAAGCTTGGGATCTCTTCTGGGCTGGAAATTCCTTGATGCAAGACTTAAAAACCGTCAACACCACATCCCAAAGCCATCTCCTGGAGGAACAGGAGAGTATGGATGGAGGCAGCAGAGGACAGGGGCTGCAGGGCTGGTGTTGACAACCATCCCACTGGAGAGAGGGAGGCAAAATGGCAAAATTTCCTGGGTGTGCTCGCCTTTTCTTCCCCCCTCTCTACAACCAGGGCAGGTGCTTTCAGACAGGTTTGACCTTTTAGCAATAGGGTTTACCCTTTGACAATTACCGTACTTTTGAACATACTGTGAACTTGCTGATGAGCGAGGAGGATTTTCATGTGTTTCTGATCAGAAAGATGCACAATGAAGAGATACTTCTTCACTTGTCTGCTTCTTTTAACTTAGCCCAGCTTGCAACTTGAAACAATATGTTATACACCAGAGTCATACAGACACTTTTGAAAGACTTTGGATTTTGAGTTCTTAATTAATGTGAAGAATAGAGTTTGGATTTTTTTGTTTTACATTAATCTACAAAGGCATCAATTCCCATAAATTAAGAGAAGTAATAATGTGCTTGAGTAGAAGTGGAGGCTTTGAAGCAGAGTTCTGTTCTGTAGAGTGCTTCATGCTCACTCAAGGAGGTCACTGTCGATCTTAATAATTTTAAAAACTGAAATTAAAACCTTTGTTCAATAAGAGGCGAATAAGATGGATTTGAAACATGGTAAATAATTGCTTCCACAGTGCATGATCCAAAAAATAAAGCAGTTACTTTTCTATAGCATTTTAGAATGTGTTCTGCCAGATGAAAGACAAAAAAAAAAAAATAAAATAAAAAAAAAAAAAAAATCCATCACTGGGATGGGATGTGAATGGCATGTTGGAGAATATTTTAGATAGGAAAAAAAAAAAAGAGTAATATTACAGCTTTTATATAGTGCATTTCCTGCAAATGTGTCAGACCTAGCTGCAGCTTAGACCAGAGATCTTTGAAGCAATTCAGGTTTACCAAGTAAATGACACAGAGAAAATGACAGAGTTTGTTTTACAAGGTCAGCCAGTCCCTGACTTTTGTAGCAGAGGAAGGAGGTTACCAAAGTAATTAAGGCATAAAAATTAAAACCAAGATTAATTACGTAAGATGAGGAAGAGACACTAAGTACTTCCATTTGCTTTGTGAATGAGATGTGTACTGTGGTGCTGAGCCCCCACATGTGGGACACGCCATCTTCTGTCTCAGGGACATCTCAGGAGCATTTCCTCTAATTTAACATGCCTGATGGGCTGCCAACATATTCCCTCACTTCCTGCATCTGGGCTGGCTTTAGGTATCCAGCTCTTTGTATTTCCAGCTCTTTGCTATTATATTGCTGAAGGTTGCTTCTAGCCAGCCTCTGCATATTTCCATTTATGATTACAGAAAGAGTATGGTAGAGCTGGTTTTGTCTAGGAATTACAAGGCAGAACAGAATTAAAGCTGAGTTAGACTGTAAATAGACATATAAGTCTTTTTCTGATGCTGAAAAAAACACCAAACCAAGAAAAAAACCCAAAAAACAAACCAAAATGAGCATAATATTTTATTTTTCCTTTTCATTATATAGTCTTTTTTTCATATTCTAATTCTCAAACATTTATCTCTATACTGTGGAAACCTGTCTTCCAGGAATTTATGTCAGGCAAAACTGTGAACGTGCTGTAGATTCTAGAGAAATAAATTCCTATCCAACTATTCATATAATTTGGTAAAACAACTTCACTTAATCTTATCTCTTACAACAAATATACATGCTTCATTAATTGACCAAAATAAACTAGTAGCAGAAATGTAGCTTTTGCAATTTTCCTTTAATAAGGAGAAAACAAGGACAAACAGAAACAGAATTAGAGAGGCTCATGTGGGAGATTGTAAATTGATTTCCTTTTGAGATAGAACATAAGGGTTCTATTTCTGTTCAGCGCTGGCTCATTTGAGTATTTGTGCTGGTACAAGAAGAACATGCTGCTAACAAGATGAGTTACAGAATGTTTTGTAGTCATTCTTACGCACCATAGTAATGTGAGATGTCATTGAAGAATATGAAAAATTCAAGAATACAACATTTATGGTTGGCTTTGTTAAAATGAAGATGGGTATATAAATCAGTGTGAAGACTTGCGACAGGCTTAATAATTTGCTTATACTTTTAAATGAGACAAAGACCTTAGAAAGTCAGGGGAGAGGGTTTTCAGTTTTGGGGTTTTTTTAAAATATATTTTTTCTGGAATATATTGTATGTAATGGTTTAGGTTAAATGGAAATTTTTTAGTTTCCTAGTCTTGTACTAATGCTATAACTACCCTTTTGCAATCTGATCCATAAATTCCTTCTGGTCACATAGAAGAAGATAAGCTTCAGTCTTCTTACAGGTAGCACAAAAATTACATTCATACAAACTTCTTTTGTGGCATTAGATCATTTTGTTATAATACTTCTGAAGATGTCAGTTTTTGTACACTGTAAGCCTGCTTTTTATTCCCAGTTATGCTTAGGCAAAGCAAATTATTTCACAGATGTGGTTAAGGTTAGAGGTGTTCATTATCAGCTGAATTTCCTGCTGCTTCACTGATGGTAATAGGATGAGCTTTTTAAATGGTAAGGTTATTTTTCATTCAACATTATTCCACAAAAATACCACTGAATAAAAGAATTCAGCTTGTGATTGGCACATGATCTAGAAGCCAATATATCTTTCTTCACCTTAGTCTAAAAGGTCCTTCATTGTGAGGATGTCATTTGTCATACCCTGTTCTTTTCAAGTAATACAATTTGGACTGCCCATATTTTGGTACTTAAGTATTTAGAAATGAGGTAATCAATAATTTCATTCTTTAATGTGCCATTTAAAAAAGGTGGACAAGACAGCTTTTGTGTACTGGAATGTTTTATGAAGTTTTAAAGGGAATGCGAAATCTTCACACAAAGTTCAAAGCTGTATTAGGTTATAATGAACATTAATTTTTGAAAGAGATAATACAGAATCTTCACAATAATGTTATGGGTTATTTCAAAGATTTATAATTGACTCCTTGGTTCAAATAGCTAAATTCTAGTTTTAACTTACTTACATGGATGATCAGAAAAATGGAACAACTGGTGCCTGAAAATTTCTACTTACATGGGAATTTTCTTTTCCCTGGTTCCAGAAAGAGAGAAAAGAAGATTAGTGGTTTTGGTACTCATCAGCTATTCTGTTGTATTGTTTTGGTTTCTTAGAAAATGAAAAAACTTCCAATTTCTTTCTTTTTTTAAATTTCTTGTTGTTGTTTGATTTCATAGATTTAATGACTTATTTGAAGCGATGTGTCAGGAGTGCGTGGTTTAGGTCACTCAAGGATACCGGCAAAAGCAGGTTTTGTACTAAACTGAAATTGTGAAAAAGTTTGTTGGCAAGGTTCACTCTACTACTTACTAGATTGTTAAAGCACAAAGAAAAAAATCAGAGTAAAATATAAAATCAACCAAAAATAATCTATGTGCAGGCTTGGGATGGAAAAAGGATAAGAATAGGAAATGATAAGGATATAAAGGCATAAGGGAGACTCTTCTGTGGAGTCAAAATGTTGAGAGTGGATTCCCTTGCCAAATTTAGCCCCAGACTTGACAAATGGTTCAGGCCTGGAGGTTTTAAGAGCACTTAAACTTTACAGCACTTAACTGATAGCCTAATATAAACAATTCAACCAAAGATTCTGTAGAATTTATTATAGCATAACAGTAACTCACTTACAGGCCTTAATTACTTACGGATCTAATAAATTTAAGAATCTAAGAGAGCACCATTCACAGTACATTTGCTATGGTGTGTTCACACTCAGACACACAGAACTAAAGGAGTATGTACAAGGTAGATACATGGGAAAAAATCTCTTTGAATTCAGTGAAGTCCTCATGTTGGATGCCTTTGCATATTCTCAGTGGTAATAGGGTTGAGTCTTGAGGAGTGGGGGGTGTCTCAGAGCCCAGGCTCTGTCATCACCGTTTGGTGATCCTCCAGGTATAGCAAACTTGAGAATTTGCTGGCTCTGAGAGGTGTCCCACTCCGAAGGAGGTTGCTGATTGCAGCCTGCTGTGGTCCTGGAGAGCTCAAAGGGTCTTATTTAGGACCGGTGTTTATAGGACCACAGGAGAGTTGGCTTTAGTCATAGTAATTTTCCATCCTGGCAGCAATTCACGTCAGTAATTTCTTTGAAAGTTTGATAACAGAAACGTCGTTCCGCTTGTGTTGTTATTCAGGCAAAAAAATAGTTTCTATTTCTGTTCATTATAAAATAAGGAAGATCATTGGGCAGTGCTAGTTCCTGGGAGAACTCCTTTTTGACAAGCTCAGGAGGAGCTAAGCTCAGGTGCTGTTCATCAAGGCAGATGCCTAACGAGCATTTCTGGTATCATAGTGCAGTCTATGGAAGAAGAGCAGGAAGGGAAGAAGAAACACCATATAATGTTTTGTAACGATTCTTAAATTTTAATGATTCTTAAGCAAATTTTTTTCTGTATGAGAAGCTGGGAGTCTCCTAACAGTATGGTGAGTTATGGTCTTACATATATCAGGCAGGGATGGAGACTAAACATTTGAAAAAGAAAGTAAATTAAATCAGGCTGCTTTATTCTAAAATAATGTTGGGTTGGAAGCCCTGGAAGTCTAGTAATTTCGATGAAGGCTTCATGTGTTTTTTTTGAAGGAGTAGAAATACATGACATTTTCTCAAAGTCTTACTGCAGGCCTAAGTTGAAAAGGATAGCTGGAATTTGCCTGAAATTAGTGTTTTAATTGGTAAGGGGCATGCCACCCTTTGGAATGGAGGCTGCAAAAGCTCCTCATCCAAGACCAATCTTGTAGTCATGGCAATCCTACTTCGTTCTCATTTTCCCAACCATGAGACGAAATGACATTTCCCATTTTGCTGGGAGCTTCAAGCACTGTTACTTCTGGGGGGAGGTCTTTATTACTTCCCTTTCTCCTTTCTTTCATTCTTCTTTCAATTTTGTAGTACAATATCCCAAACCTCAATCATATCTGAGGATTAATTTGATTCCTTATTTTGCTGTAATGTTCCTAATTTTTGTATGTGTAAGATACAGAAGCCTTGCTTTAAATACCCCAGAATTGAATATTGCTGCATAAAATGTTTGTTTCTTTGTTTTCTGCTTTATAACTCTGGCCACCCTGGTGACTTCTTTAGGACAAGCAGATTTCATAGTTTTAGTAGAATTTAATATATGAGCAGTTATTTCATGAGCTGCAGATCCATTAGATATGATCCTGATGGACTCATGAATGTACCTGTACATTTCTAAGGTTAAAATGTGTAAAAAAGTTAAAACAGTAAAAGCAACAACAGCAACAATATTTATCAAACCAAGGAACAAAAGCCAGTGAGATTTGAGAAGGAGGGTGGCCATATGGCTCTGCAGGATGTTTCCAAGGTCTCTGTGGGTTTGACAGCATCAGAAAACTTGGTGATGACCTCTCTGAAAGCCCCCATTCTCCATCCCTGCTGTGCCTTTGCCATCAGCTGCTGATCCTGCCATCGCAGGAGTCTGACTTGCACCTGATGGCAGCAGAGCTGTGGCAGGCTTGTGCTTTTGGAGCATCATCCTGCTCCTTCAGGGCACCCCTCTGCGCCAGGTCTGGGGCTGGCTCAGACCAATGGCACTGCTCCCATGCTTTTGAGGTAAGGGCCAGGACAGAAGCACATTGCTGAATCAGAGGCTCAGCGTGCTGATTGATGTCTGTGCATCATAACTCTGTTCTACAATGCTTTCTCTGTCACTTTTAGTTTGCTAATTCATTACTGTAGTCCTCTACCAGTGTTCCAAAAATCTCTTACACCTTATATTTCAGTGATGGAAGTATGTGTCTGAAGAGTGATAACATTAAGAATGGCCAGTTTCTTGGGACATAGATGCCATAGATCAAAGCTGAGCTTTCACTGTAAATCTAAGGGAAATTAAATTTTCAATGACTTATGGCTCTGTTTTCAACTCCAAATACGCAAGCAGAATTTCAAATTAATCTGTTTCAGCATTCATGCAGTCAAATGATTGCATAATACAAGAGCAAAAATTTAATCCCTAGAAATTTTTTTTGTTGTTTTGTGGTTTTATTTTTTAATTCATTTAGATGTCAGAAGTTTAAGACAGAAGGTTTTTATTTTGTTTTGTAATGAAACAACGGAAAAAGCAACACAAACCTTTGGCTGAAGGCAAAGTCTGTTTCACTAACAAAGTGTAGTAACAAGGGAAGGTAGGGAATTGAATGGTGCATTCTCTAACAGAAAAAAATAAATAAATCCCAGTTTCCTGAGCCTTGGTAACTAATAAGCCTTAGATAGTGGTGTTGGGCTACTTAATGTACACAATAAAATTAAACTTAAAAGTTAAAAAAATCATTAAATTATCCAGTTAGCAATAGTTATGAAGTATACAATTACAGAGGGAACTGAGATTTATGTGATGCAAAAATGTGCAAAGAAGATCTGCTGTAAAAAATGAACATTATGGAGAAGGAAAAAATCAGAAACTATCAAAATGCTTTTGTGCTGCACTTTTTCAGGAAGAGAGTGTTGTAAAATGTATAATTTGAAGGGAACTAGGCAGTCTGATGAGTTTAAATTATTTTTATTGATGCCAAGGGGATTAATTTGAATTTTTAATACTGATTTCCATTTTGTTCCATTGGTTCATGCTGCATGAACTATTCTGCGTGTTTTCTGTCTCTGATAAAATTCTTTGCTCTTTCTTAGAAATTTTGTCTGTATGTTGAAGAGTGGGTGTTCCACCAGGGCAGCATTTTCTTATGAAAGAAAAAGTTATTAGCACTATTCATATCAATAATGACAACCTCGATACAGAAATATATGTCAGATGCAATCCAAAGATCCATGGCTCTGGGAAGAATGAATGACAGTTGACTTTCAGTTTTAAGACTGGCTAGACAGTTCTGAGAGTGCTGTGTACAGCCAGAAAGAGCAGTAGTGATGACATGAACCAAAGTGAAGCCTAATTAAAACCGCTGCTGTCAACAATTCAGCTCAACCAGGACATTTGCTCTACTTCTTTTGAAGTTGGAGGTCTCACCTGAGTGAAGCTAACCATTAGGCTACATATGTTAGGTGCATTTGATTTTCATTATTTCAGACTATTTCTATAATGTAAGGATACATATGTCATATATGTATATGCTATTAAATATATGCGCGGTCTTCAAAATTATGTTTAGACTGTGATTTTGGTGAACTGGAAAGTGTTACAAAATAAGGTTTCCCATATATGTGAAGCAGAATGGTTAGAGTACAGCAGATCCAGCATTTTTGAAATCCTCTGAATGTGCCCTCAACCTCTGCCCCTCCAAAATGCAGCGAGGTTGATGGAAACGTACTATATTTCAAGGGCTGAAAGTAAATTTTTGAAGCTTCTTGTAGAAGTTGTGATACAAATTGCATGTAGATTGTGAGTCCATTCTCATTCACTAAAATAATTGGTCTCGTACTTCGGTTATTTTCTATGGTCTATTTCATTTATCAGCCAAGAGTGTGTTGAGAGAACATCAGAAGCCACTAGTACTCCTTTCTGAGAAAAGTGAAATAAGATGTGATTCTGGCAATTACAGCTGAGTAAGCAAAGCATCCTGGAAGGTGACGATTTTCATTTCACAGCTGTTTTTATGGAAGCTTATAATATAAAGGCAGATTCACAAATATTTTAAATAAGTATTTAATTTTTTTTTTTTTTTTAATCTGAGCTCAGTTTCCATCACAGAGCCAGGGTTCAAAGTATAGAAGGCTGGAGATGCATAGTACTGTGAAGCCTGATTAAGAACACTGGAAATGTAATGAGGATTAAATTTTTACTCATTTTTACTCATTTTTGGAATAAATTTAGTCAGCTCTGTTTCTGTCCTTCTCATCCCTTTTCAATGTATTCACTTTAGAGGAAGATTTGGGACTTAAGCAGGTGTGCAGTTCAAAGACGATAAGAGTTTTGCACACTGTATTAGCCAGTTGCTGCATATCCAATTAACTAGAAATTAGCTACCTACTATTAATTGATATCAGTTCGATTTTTATCTTTAGTGTCTTAATAGGACAACCATGCTCTACATGCATATATGCTTCTGTTTAACATTGCTGTTAAAAGAGATTATCTGTTAGAACAAAAGTTATTTTCTGAGCATGAGAGGTAATAGTGAAAACTGAGCTGCTGTTGTTTGCAAAAGCGTCTCTTTATGCGAGCACAGTTTAGTATTTGTAGCCTGCAGCCCCAATTGTTCCTCTTAAAAATTATTTGACCTTCAAAATTTAATTAATAATCTCCAGAAAAAGATACAGACAACTTCCTAGCAACTTCTGACATCAGCGCTCACATTCACATGTATATTTTAATGTCCTTGCTCTTTATATGTGCTACAAAATGTAAGTTGTAACGTGATTTTTTTTTTTTTTTTCCAACCAATGGATTCTGGTTGTTTATACTTTATGCTCACCTCATCTTCTTGATAGCGTTTCTCTACATTATTGTATATAATGGGAAGACCTACATATTTATTAAAGCTATAAAGCAAAGCAATAATACCCCCTGTATGGACAGATATGTCCAAAAGGTGTTGGCTGTGGCCCTCTTTACTCAGTGACCCCTTAGACCTGAGCAGTGTTGACTACATTGTCATGATGGTCTATTCCTTATGGCCTTTTCTTCTGTATCTTCTTTCGCCTCTTGCCTCTCCTACGGCAGCAGCACGTCTGTCATGTGGCAGGCTCAGATTTGGTGCCTAAGTGGTATTGCATAGATTTAATTACCTTGTGTCATTTCGTCTGAGTTTTCAGCGTCCAGTCACGTAAGCAGACATATCATTGGTGTATCCATCATGTGAAGGACATGTCAGCCTGATTTTTTTGTCTTGTGAAGTTGGTTTTCTCATCAAGTATAAGATTGGGAATTATTTCCTTGAATATTAGCGTAGGAGGCTATGTGGCTTCCCAAACCATATAAAGGTTTGTGTATGAAGAATTTTGCAGCTGAATCTAACATGGATGATGGAAAACAAATTAGAAAACATGAAAAAAAAAAAAAAAGTTGAAAGAATAATTCAGCTCATGATTGTATAATTTTGTAGTGTATATCAAAGAAATCGTATACCTCAAATTGAAATTAAAATCTTCTTATTGAATTAATGTGTAATTAAATTCAGAGCTGAAGCTTTTTGTTTTAAGGTCACCTATCAATGTGCATTCACAAACATTTTCAAGCATAGTCTATCTAGTCATATATCATCTGATTTATGATCTGTAACTTTAGGGACTTATACAAAACTAGGTCACTTTTCAATATGTATGATATTGTAAAAGAAAAGTGTTTGAGAGATGTCGTGTGATGATAGACTGCTCAAAACCCACGAAGTAGATTCCTGCTACAGACAAACAAGATAAAACATGAACATGTGGAAATCTGTTCTGCTCCATTTGCATCTGACTTTGTAGTGGCAACTCTAACTAAAAATTTAAAATAGAATGAAAATTAGAAATTATATGATCAAGTATTACTTTTGATCAATTATTTGAATTTGTAATATTGTTGCATCTCAATACACTAAAGGTAGCTAAAAACAGTAATAACCTGACCTTTTCTGAGGCAGAAAAGGACTCTCACCTGAAGTTGCTTTTGCATGTCCGTGAATCAGTCTGATGGGACCAGATCTACTGCAGAACTTGAAATACGCCATGTTTCGTTCTGTTCTTAAATATGTGACTTCAAGGCCCAAGAGGCAGGGATGGATGAATGCCAATTTAAATGAAACCGTAACAGTATGGAAGAGACACAAAAAATAAGCCAGGCTCTTTGAGATGCTATCTAAATTTACTAAATACATATGCCAGAATGCTCTGCTTGGATTTCAAAACATTCCTATCGCTTATTCCTTGGTTGTTCCTACAGGCTGTTTTGCATATAGACTGGCTATGCACCTGGCCATGAGATTTGTTATATTTTTTAGAAAAGGTGAAAATTCTAGGTCAGAAACCAGCAAACAGAATTCAGGACCCTACCAAAAAGCAGAGACAAGATACATGAGCCAGAAGTAAGAACACAGTTCAGAACTGAAAATAATAAATCCCTAGCATTTAGTCTACAGACACGAGTAAATGCAAGCCCATCTGGAAAACAAAGTAAGCACTGTAGTAGGTTGCTGCTTTGCAAAGGTGAATGGTGTTTAGAGTCTGGAAAAAGGGGAGTACTTTGACAAGATACAAGTTCTGGTGAGCTGCAACTCATGATGAATGTTATGGCTAAAAAGGAATAGATTATCTACATGGGGAAAGCACTTATTAATTTCAGACTGGGCACTTCTACATCAGAAACAATGAAATAGTTAGCAAGCAGGTGACAAGGGAGTAATAAGGTAAAATTCATCATATGTAGTGGCAATTTTACCCATATTATTTAAATATTTGAACTACCTGTGTAGGTTAATAAAGTGGAAAAGGAGTGACAGCTTGTAATATTGCCTTGGTAAAAGACTTGGGCTTGTCAAAAGACTGTTCTAAGTACATTTTAGGAGATGTCAGGTACTTCATAGTTCAGAGTCAGAGAAAGATTACAATGCTACCTAAAACTAATGTAACTAAAAGGAAACCTCTTTTCTTGGGAAAATTGAAATCCCATGTTTTTGTTTTTGTTTTTTTTAATTTTAATATGAGCAGATGACATAAGTATAAACCCCAACAAACAAAACCAACCACCAAATTACCTGTACCTCCAAAACAAACTTATGATTGAATTCTTTCCATATAGAGACCAATAATTCAAAAATGTGAATAAGGAAAAGATTTTGTTGCTAACAAAAATTCTAGGAGAAATGCTTTTTCAATGCATTTATTAAAACAAAAAAAAAATTCCCAATTATTTCTTGGATTGCCTTTGGCATCTAGTATATCTTCTGGGAAAGATTTTTTTTTATATCATATCATAGAATGTGTTGGGTCAGAAGGGACCTGAGAGATCATCTAGTTCCCACTCCCCTGCCACGGGCAGGGATACCTTCCACTAGATCAGGCTGCTCAGAGTTCTGTCCAACCTGGCCCTGAACACTTCCATGGATGTGTGATATAATGTAGAACATATTGGACATTTCATCTGAGGGAAAGAAGTGAAGGGTGAGCACACTGGAAAGAGCTAAAAATTTAGAGCTAAATAAGAAACACAAAAAGGGGAGATAGGGATAATAGCAAATAGGAAAATAATAACCAAGGAGAGTAGAGGAAAATGTAATAAGGAAAATAGTAAATAAAACAAACATACAAATGTGTCTAAGGATGTTTAAGTCCATCTCAAAAATAGAGGTTTTAGCAGTGTATAGGTATAACGCATCCATGGTTTGGCAAATACAGGGGAAATCCGCACGCC